>CM051234.1:575050661-575453161 GCA_027917425.1 Gastrophryne carolinensis | reverse complement strand
AAAAAAAAAAAAAAAAAAATTTTTACATATTGTAGTTTTTTTTGGAATAAAAAATGTAAGTTTGTCAATAAAATCTTATTGCGTGTGAAATCCCAATTTCTCCCGGTTACACCGGTACCACATATGTATAGGTAGACACCTTTTCCTGCCCAGGAGACTCCCCCAAACTGAAACAGCGCTTTAGGAGATTTTCAGATAAAATACAACTATGCTATGCAATATGCGCACCTTGTGGTTTTTCCAGAAAAACAACCCTTTACATTTAAAATACCCCCAACAAACTATATATTCTCTGGAAGTACACTCCTCAGGCTTTCTAGGCGTACCAGGCTTGTGGATGTGGCCATAGTTTTCTGGAAGTAATCCCTCAACGTAATCTTTGGTTGCAAAGAGTTTCCCTAAAAAAAGGATAAAAAAGCAGAATCAAAGCCACATTTTCCTAAAAAAACTATATACAAACAAGAAAAATCAAGTTTAATCTGAAAAAGCAACATCTCCCGAACAGAACGATACCCAACATGCATAGGTTCTGTCAAGGGAAGAGTTGCCAAACACCCCAAAGTAAAGCATGTGCGTAACGGTAATTTTACTTGAAAATTTCAGCTCTGCAGACAAAGTGCGCACCTTGCAATTTTTCAACCAAAACAACCCTTTACATTTGGAATATCCCCCATAAACCATATATTCCCTGAAAGTACACACGTTAAGCTTTCTAAGGGTACCCAGCTTGCTGTAGTGGGCTCATCTTTCTGGAATTAATTCCTCAAAGAATTCTTTGGTTGCGCAGGGTTTCCCTAAAAAATTTATAAAAAAGCTGAATAAAAAACACCTTTTCCTAAAATATAAATATGCAAACCAGAAAAAACAAGCTAAGTCTGAAAGCGCAAGGTCCCCCGAACAGAACAATACCCAACATGCATAGGTACTATTAACCCTTTTAATTGCCAGCTTACTTGAGATTTTGTCACCCTCTGTTGACAGGCCATTTTTCCCCATTTTGCGTCATGTTTTGCGACATGTTTTGCGCCATTTTTGCTGGAACTTTCAGAAAAATTATATTTTTTTTTTTTTTGCAGCAGAGTTTAGACTTTAACATGAAATGTCTTGTTTGTAATTTTTTTTTTTTTTTTTTACAATATTATTAAGTGAAAAAAAAAATAAATAAATAAAATTTTTTTTTTAGAAAATTGACTCCTATATTTTAAATAAAAAATGTATTTTATTAAGGAAAATCATATTGCATGTGAAAGCCCCATTTCTACCGATTAGAACGGTACCACATATTTATCGGTAGCCCCCGTTCCTGCCCAGGAGACCCCCCCTAACTGAAACAAGTATTTTATAACATTCACAAAAAAAACCATAAAAACCATCCACACTACAAAGGGTTAAATCGAGAAAAAAAATGACATAGGGTCCCCCCTCCCAGGGGAGGGAGACCCCATTTTTTTTTTGATTTTTAAGGGTTAAAAACCCTTAAAAATCAAAAAAAAAATGACGTGGGGTCCCCCTTACCCACAGTAACCAGCCCGGGACCAGCTATGGGGGCTTGTAGGCACAGAGTGGGGGGGCCAGCTTTTGTGGCCCCCCCACCCTGCAGCCTACGAGCCCACATAGCCCATGTGGGCCCGGGCTCTTCTGCCCCCCCCTGGCCTTTGGGGAGGCAGGTAATGGGGGTGCCGGGGGTTAATGGCAAGCCACCCGCTAGCGCAGGTGGCTTGCCATCCCCCCAGCCTTGTGAACTGGTATAGGGGTCATGGACCCCTTACCAGTTCACAAGAGGTTAAAAGTAAAAAATGACACAGACACACAAAAGAGAAAAAATATTTTATTAATTTTTTTTTTTTTTTTTACACTGTACTCACCTCCCATCCATCCTGGAGCACTCTGTCCCTCGGCGATCACTGGCTTCTGCTCCCTTGCTAGAAGCCTTTTATAGCTGCTGGATGACAGAACACAAAGGGTTAATCAAAAAAAAAAATGACATAGGGTCCCCCCTCCCAGGGGGGGTGGACCCCATTTTTTTTTTGATTTTTAAGGGTTAAAAACCCTTAAAAATCAAAAAAAAAATTGACGTGGGGTCCCCCTTACCCACAGTAACCAGCCCGGGCCCAGCTATGGGGGCTTGTAGGCACAGAGTGGGGGGGCCAGCTTATGTGGCCCCCCCACCCTGCAGCCTACGAGCCCACATAGCCCATGTGGGCCCGGGCTCTTCTGCCCCCCCCCTGGCCTTTGGGGAGGCAGGTAATGGGGGTGCCAGGGGTTAATGGCAAGCCACCCGCTAGCGCAGGTGGCTTGCCATCTCCCCAGCCTTGTGAACTGGTATAAGGGGTCACATGGACCCCTTACCAGTTCACAAAGGGTTAAATGGTAAAAAAAAAAAGACAAAAAGACAAAAACTTTTACTTTACTCACCTCCGATCTTCATTTCCTGTGTCCCGCGGCGATCTGCTGTCAGTGACGGCTGGGCAGAGAAGGGGGGAGGCAGGCGATCGGAGGATCGCCTACCTCCCTCCTTCCCCGCCCAGCCGTCACCGGCATCTGAGAGACGAACTGCCGGGTGCCCCGATGACACCCGGCGGTGACGTCATCTGGCCCCGCCCCGTGACGTCATCAAGATGGCGGCCGCCATCGGAAGGAAGCAAGGGAGGAGGGCTGTTATGCCCCCTCCAGAAGACAGAAGAGCGGGGGGGGGGATCGGAGCCCCCCCCCCGTGAAGAGGAGAGCCTGCGGGAGCCGGCGGGGACAAAGGTAGGTGACTGTTTTTTTTTTTTTTTGTTTTTTTTTTTAAAGTAAACCGGGCGGCTGCTGAAACGGGGGGGGGGGGCACCCTGTTCCGGGCCCTCCCCTGCAGCCGGAGGGGCCCCGATGGGCGATCGGAGCCCCTCTGGCTGAAGAGGAGACCCGACCGGATCGAACGAGGGGTCAGGTAAGTGTCTTTTATTTTTACTTTTTTTTTTTTTACTGGGGAAAGTCAGGCACGTAAATTTTACGTGGCTGGCGTTTAACTGTTGGAGAGGCAGCCACGTAAAATTTACGTGGCTGGCGTTTAAAGGGTTAAAACTGATGCTATCCTTTTAGAAAGTTTTTGCAAGATAATGCTAATATTGTAATGGTGAATCCAGCAATTCACCCAGAATAGCTCCAAACCACCGCACCCCCTCCACGGTAATCAATAAATCAACTAAATATATATCATAAATTCATAGATTATTTATTGACAAATACCCATAAGAAACACATAACAAACAGTTAAAAAACATATAAGACTAGACCGTACATTCCCAGGGGCATCCCAGTTTTACCCATAATCCCAGCCTTATAAACATCATATTTCAATAACGTGCCAATATTACAACCAATCCATAAAGTGCATTAGTACTAAATTTGTGCAAATACAATATTAATATAGAATGTGGCAAGAGAAAAACAGACTCAAGTATCAGAATACAACAACCAATTTAAATCATAAACATACACATCACCTGAGTGTATAGCTCTGAGTGTCCCCCAGGAATGCCAAGGTCGAGTAACGATCCCCCCAGCGCGTTTCGTGGCCCCCTGCTCACAGGCCACTTTATCAAGGTACAGACTTTAACTGTTTGTTATGTGATTCTTATGGGTATTTGTCAATAAATAATCTATGAATTCATGATATATATTTAGTTGGTTTATTGATTACCGTGGAGGGGGTGCGGTGGTTTGGAGCTATTCTGGGTGAATTGCTGGATTCACCATTACAATATTAGGATTTCAATTTAGGATAGAGATAGTCTCCCATCACTGCACGGCCACAGGTATTAAATTTAATTTTATATTGTGGTGCGGAATTTGTATATACTATTTGCAAGATAATGATCTAAATATTATAATCCGGAAGGGGTTAAAAACAAGTGTATGCTATGCTAAAGAGTTGTTTCTTAATTCAAATGGAAGAAGAACTAGCCAAACCACTCTAGGTATTTATATGATTTGTTTATTATGATTTCATATTTTTTTTAATTATTTGAGCATAAACATTCATCCAAAGATATTAAAACCTTTATGGAATCGAATGAATTTCAGAAATATGTACTCCACTGTTAGATTTTCTCACTGCAAACTTAGTTATATACAGAAGTATATTAAGGGGTTGAGAACCCCTAATTTTACCCGAGTAATAATTAAGCCTATTACAAGAGGGGAGAAACATGTCCACCCTTGTAAATAGCTAGAAAAATAAGAATTAAGATCTGGGTGAATTCTGGAAATGCTTGTAATGAATTCCTAAAGAGCACTTGAAACTATATTGTGTATATCTGCATGGAAATGAATTGTTCATTTATCTAATTAGCACAATTTCTATAAAGAATCATTTATCAAGACAAAATAATTATATTTTTATACTCCGATGTAATTATATTTTGACTGGAAGGGATCCACAAATGGTAAAATTAGGGGTTCACAACCCCTTAATGTACTTTTGATGTTACAATTAGAAACCCAGGATTCCCCATACCATTAGAAGTGGGTGGGAACACACCTTGAACTGCTGTTAGTCATACACTTTAGTTTGGATGACCTTGAACATAAACTGATGGCCTAACACATATCTAGCCTGGTTACTGTGGTCTTGTACCCATTTTTTTTTTTTACAGTGGGGCTGCTCATATGGAATCAAACAAAAGGCAGTTGGTGCCTTCCATAGATTATAAGTGAGCCCACAAGAATCAACAGAAGTAAACGTGCTTTCAGAATAAAAGGTGGTCATCTCAAGGTGTTTATGGTGATACTTCTCTTCTGCCAGCTCTGTTGGCTTTGCCCACCTGAAGTCTGTATTTTAAAGCGGACCTTCACTCTAAATAAGAGTCTATCTTATATGTTTCCCACACCCTGTACATCCAGATTGCTCACATTAAAAATCATCCTACCTGCATCTACTGCATTTTATAAGCCTTTAAACATCCAAGATGGCGGCTTATGGAAGCTGCCATTTTTGCAGGCAGCCTGCAAACAGGAAGTGCCTGCAAACAAGAAGTGACTGTGCTGCTCTGCATTCTGGGACTGCTGACCTTTCCCTGACCCCAGCTCTTCTCTGTCTGAGCAAAGCACAGCTATAACCCGCCCCCCTGTACCTTATCCCACTCTCCTCAGTAAGTGTGATGCTTCTGAGTCAAGATGGCGGCGCCCGTATCCTAAATTCCCGAACAGAGTTGCAGCCCAGTGGGGGAAAGTATAATAGTGACTAAACATGTAAAATATATTAATTTTAGATGCTGAGGAATTGTTTTTTAAGAGTTTGGGCTTTTCATTAAATCATGGTGAAGGTCCGGTTTAAGACCCACATTGCTCTCTGGTACATCTGAGCATTTTTATTTGCTACAGTTGTCCACATGAAAAGAACTCCCTAGCACTCCTGGGTGTCACAGCAGTCAAATGGTGGGGCTGCAGTGGGTGTTCCCAGCATCTCTGTAGGGACTTGATTATTTTGGCTCCTTTCAGTAGCCACAAGTTGGAAATCTGACTATGGTTTGCTTTTATTTTTAATGGTGGCAGTTACACTCTTATGTATATAACCTCGATTAGCATACACATAACATGGTGATAAGGTTAAAATGAAAAAGGCCCTTTTGCTCGCAGGCTTCGCAGAGCCCTGCAGAGTTTTAATGTTCCAGCTATATCTCATACTAAATAAAAAAAGCCTAGGTATCTATAGCCCTGGCCATTTTTCTCAATCAACCCCTACATCTCTTTATTGCAAGTATTGACTGGAGCATCTTGAAATATCAGAGGTCAACAAACTAGAGTTGTTATGAGTGCTCAAAACTTGCCAACTGTCAACTACATACAATACATATAAACGTAAAAGTAATCTATTGCAAAAATAGTCTAACATTAAAAATCTGCCAAAATGCTATGTTGTGAAAAGGTTTTAAAGCTTTCATTCCAGCCAATGGATGTGGCCGCTCTGCAGAACAATAGCATGCAGCATGTTTATATTAGAATACTTTGATGCAATTCTGCAATACACAGGCAGCCACAGGGGGCAGTTATAGACCACTAGACCCTATGATTGTTGGTCTGCTAGGAAAACCAGGGGGAGTGTCCGAATTCGGTGCCAAGTTTCTGCTTCTAGGTGCTGCAGGAAGGAAAAGGCATATTTTTTTTCATCTGTGGATGACATTCATCGCATATAATGCATTTAATTGATGTTCACACACTGGCTCTTAAGTTTTAAATAAGGCTTTTTTAACATTTTGATGTCAGATGATGATATTTACTGGTTATACATTATAAGTGTGTATATATATATGTATGTATAACTATATATCATCAATTTTGAATAATATGCTTATGGATTATTATGGAATATTGACCTTTTTTCTTTATAGTATTTTGGCGTGAGCGATGTGGCTGTTTTTTAAATGTTACCAACACTGTATCTGTTATTCATTAATACAAAGTATCGGTTATTTGAATACACTGCGGTTATTTACACCTGTTACATTTTGCCAGTAATGGCCTCTATTATGGTGATAAGCGCTGCCAGCAGCTTGATACAATGTATACTTGATTTATGTGTCTCGCTCACGCCAGCCTCCTCCTTCTTCACTGGCGGCGTCATTACTTAGCATCAGGTGCAGCCTAGGATATGATCTCCCGGCGCACGCTTACCGCATTGTCAATGAAGCTGAAGGAGGCGATATAATTAAGGTTAGCCAGTGTGTTTCTCTCATCCACAGATGTATGATATTATACAATTATATCATTGTTAAACATTGTATTTAAATGTATGTCCTACAACCTATCCTTTGTCATGATTAAGGGTGAGAACCCGAAACGCGTTGACGTGTAAGGATACCCTATATGCTGCTCTTATCTATACCACTGTGATGGACTTTTAAACAGTTTGAAATAAATGGATTTTTAAATTTGCTCTACTACTATGTGGCTGGCTTTTCCATGGCTTTTGGACACTACCAACTTTCGAGGTGAGCACTCCAGCCCTGCCTGAGTGGAGAGCTGTATTTCCTGGTAACGAGCTGGCATCCCTGTTGTCTAATCTGGCATATACGAGAAAGCCATTGAATCATGTTATTTACATTTTTCCTGGATAGTCCCTATATGCTTACCACTTCACCATTCATTATGCTTACCACTTCCACATTCATTACATGGCTGCAATCGTGACTGCTGGTGACCATTCGAGATTGGCGAGTGGGCTAGCACATGAAACCTGCATGGTCATTTGCCATTCATGTGAATGAGGAATTGGTGACAACTATAGTTCCACATTAAACCTCCTGTGTGAACATTCTTGCCAAGTTTGTTGTATTCTACTGTTATATTCTATTATTCTACTAGATGGTAGAAAAAAAAACAGGTGACATTCTATTTCACATATACAGGGGAGGGCTGTCCCCTGAGGCAACTTGTAAGAAGCAGTAGCAATACCCATTCTAATTTGTATGAAAAACATTACAAGATGGGTAAAAGCATCTAAACAAATCAGAAAAAAATGGTTTAGCGATAACCTGTTAACTTGGCTCAAGCAGGATCTGAAGACAGGCCGTTGAAATTGATTTGGTATGTTCAAACCTATTATTTATTTCTTTTTTTCCATCCAGTAAAAAGGAAAATAAAAAACACACTTGGAGTTAAATTATGTCAGGCATGATAAATAAGTAAGCCTGAACATTGGCCAGCAACATGTTTTTAAATTTCTTTTTCTTTAATTTTTAATGCTAGAATATTTTTTTGCAATAGAGCACCTTTGAGATATGATTTACAACCGGATTTGTTTTTTTTTTCTGCTAGTGGCTTTCACCTGAAACAGCCATTTATGCTATATTTTTTTATTTTCCCTTTTACAAATTATAATTCATTTCTTTCCGTTCTAGAAAGTTTCACGATTTTAATCTTAATAACCTTAAAAAAGCAGACATGCTATGTCATAAAATAACTATTAGTGACTAGTTTGTATCTTATAAATCTAACTCGAGTTGATAATATGGTCCATTACCAGCTAACTGCAGAGAGTATTTTTCATTTTACACTCTTCAGTTACTTTTTAGTGAAGTGTTAAAAAATATGAAGCTTTTCTCCTCTTTAAAATTGCCCGCTGTCTGTCTGCTATTAGGGAGATAACAGCTCTTATAAATGTTTCAGTAAGCGCTAAGTAGACAGTTATGTGCCCTCTCATTCCACGCTTATTTGCTTACCGTAATAAACTGATAAAATATGTGTGCTTTGCTGCTGTGTATTTGCAGACATCAGGAATCACATTGAAATAACGGTGCGTTTATAGAATTGATTGGTAATTTTCGTAAACCATCAAGGGTGTTGCTTGTCCTATGAAGATGGTTTGCAGATTTTTTTTGGTTATTCCCATTCTCGCCCATTAGTATTAATGTTGTTGCTTTTATTGTAGTTAATGTTGTTTGGTCTAGCTGTTTTGCTTTAGTTAGTACACCTGTACTGATGTGGTATAAGTAGATCATTTTTGATTGTAGGTCTGCAGCTTGGGGCACCCTGATTTGTAACAGCCCCCCCCCCCCCCTAGCAAGCCCAGTGTCAAGCAACCTGTACTTACCGCCTTCTGAATCCAGTCAAGAGGTTTGGGCCCCATTCGGAACCAGTGGACAATTGCATTCTGGGCAGGGTTGTGCCCATCGCTCTGTTTAGTTTTTAATGGTTTTAACCTTAAGTGTATTGTTGTTTTTTTTTTGTTGGAATGATTAGTTGTAAGCGAGTAGATACAAGCTACCTTGCGATTCAATGTGGCTTATTGGGCGAATGTAAAAAGAAATGAAAAATCAACAAAAAAATAAATACCTATACTTACAAGAGCCTAGCTCATGTGCTACTGCCACTGGGAATCCAGCCGATGAGAAAGTGGAGGGCAAGGTAACTGAATCCTGGCCGCCGATGCTTCTGGGGCCTGCTTGTGCTGACACAAACACTCGGGTCTGGGCATTGGATAGGCGTGGCCTGCATCCATTGTCCTCAATGGACACTGACACAGGCAACGCCCACAGGCTGCATGGACCAGGCATGTGCACAAGCAGGCCCCCAGTAGTAGCGGCGGTGCTTGTAGAGGCCGGAGCGGGGACAGCAGGAAGGGTTCAGTTACTCCGCCCTCCGTGACTGTTGCTGTTTCATCGGCTGGCCTCTGCACAAGGCTCTTGTAAGGCATGGGGTGGGGGGGGATTCAGCCACACTGCATATGGGGAATAGGATGGGGGTATATCAATACTGCCTATGGGAACGAGATGGGAGGAATGCCACACTGCCTATGGAAATGGGATGGGAGGAATGTCAAACTGCATATGGGGAATGGGATACGGGTATGCCACACTGCCTATAAAAATGGAAGGTGGGGGAATACCATACTGCATATGGGGAATGGGATACGGGTATGCCACACTGCCTATGGAAATAGGATGGGGGTGCCACACTGCCTTTGGGAATGAGATGGGGGATGCTACACTGCATATGGGGATGGTATGGGGGGAATGCCACACTGCCTGTGGAAATGCGATGGGAGGATGCCACACCACCTATGGGAAATGTGATGGGGGGATGCCACACTGCCTATGGGTAATGGCATGGGGGGGAATGCCACACTATATGTAATGGGGTGTTTTAGCACAACATTTGGGTTAGAATATTTTTTTTCTTATTTTCCCCGTCCATATCCTTGGTGCATCTTACAGGGTGAAAAATACGGTATTTTTAAATCTGTGTAAAGAAAATGCAAACAGAATGGCAAAATATGTCTTACTAATGTGCCCATATACCATTTACTCCTTTGGCATGAGGAGCCCTTTTGTGCTAAATACCAGAGAGAACCAGTCAGAAATGGTCATCTGTAATTGTGTGTGTATGCATACTTACTGACAGATGTATGAAGACCTCCTATCAACCTGATACTTAAAGTATATTCTGACCATTCACAGATATTAATGAACTCCTAAGATTTTGCCAAAACTAGCATCATATGATGATCACTTTCAACACTATGCTGTTCCTATGTTATATGAAAGAAATATAAAAATGATAAATTAGTATATAGATGATTTATATGTAGTTCTATATGGTTTATGCAGCAGTTGATGGTATCTTTTGTGCTTTTTATATATGTTTATAATCATTTTTGTATACTTTTTTTATTATTTAGGCCACTTATACAGCTCAGTGTGCTTGTGGCTTGCAATGCAGTTAACCACAAATGCAAGTTTGAAACCCTGCCCATGTCAGTCTATGGGCCCTTCACACGAGCAAGCACTTGCCTTGTGATTTCCTAAAAGCACTGTAAACAGGACCTTTTTCAGATCATACCAGTGTGAAGTAGCCATAGACTGATGCTCGCAGGGATTCGAATTCAGGATCTCGGTGTACAACATCACAAATTGCAATTGCAGCGAACAAGCTAGATGTAAATGTAGCCTTAGTTGGTGCTTGTAATCAAAAGTGGGTAGGCAAACATAATTTCCTTTCACGCAGACTTTTGCACCCTGTTGATCGCTTCATTTCGAATTTGTTGAAACCAGTATTTCCTGTAACAATCAGTTCTACTGGAGTTTGGGGTAAAAAAATGTTTTTGACCCACTTTAAAACATAAGGGTGTTATAACTGAGTAAGAGGCTCTTCAGTAATATAAAATAACAGTATAGTGTTTGGTGTTCCTTGAGAAATCGCTATATACCTTAGCAGGCCTGAATGACACATTAAAGATGCAGATCATGTTTGAAAGCCAATGTAAGTGTATAGTATAGAATATACACTGTTCTCTTGTATGTGTTGTTGATGTAGTAATCTTTTTTGTTTTGTTTTTTTGGCAGGTTTGCACACCATCTTTTGTACCTACAAATACTTACGAACTTCTCCATCGAATGAGTGGCAAAGGCCTCTCTGCTCACTACCATTTCCCTCGGCAGCCTTGTATCTTTGGTGCTCAAATGGTCTCTGTGCAGCTTACACTTAATAATACCAGTGACAAGGAGATAGAAGATATTCACATAGAAGGGAAGAAAAACGATCAGAAGATGCATTTGTTTAATCCAATAGGTGAGGAAAGCAAATGTGTGCTGCTAAGAACATCTGTTTTGATAGATACTACCCTGTTTCCCCGAAAATAAGACACTGTCTTATATTAATTTTTCCCCGGAAATATGGCACTTGGCCTTATTTTCGGGGGACGTCTTGACAGAAGACAGGCAGCGTGCGTCTCCTGCACCTCCCTGGAGCTCCCCCCTTACATTACACCCCCTAGTGGTTACAATACAATTTTCGGGGGATGACTTATATAACGATATCCTCCGAAAGCAGGCACTAGGCCTTATTTTCGGAGGATGTCTTATTTTCGGGGAAACAGGGTATAATTTTGGAACCATAATTTATTATAAGTACTGTGCAAATTGAGAAATATTATTAGTATTCTAATTCAAAATAAGAATATATCTTATTGGGTTTGTAATCCATCATTTGTTGTACATTGTTTCATTCTAACCAAGATTCCAAGATGTTAACAAAAGGAATAGGTGAAATTGGTGACCCATGCTTACTTCTGTTCCACCAGAGGTTAGCATGCCTTGTGAGGTGCCTCCCAGAGGCTGCACCACTAATTCCGGTCATCAAATGCAACCAGCAACAGCACATCAAAGTTGGTCTAAAAGCCACTTGGAGCTCTCAGCATGAGCAAGCGGGCAAGCCACATTGGTCCTGAAGCTGCTTCTGACCACAGCTGAGCATGCTCATGACTCAATAAGCTGTATCATGATACACTGTTCCCAGTGAAGCTACAAATCCGTAATTGAAGCGAAGAAAGCTACTTTGCCTAAAATACTTAAAGTATTTACATGTAATCCAAGATTTTGAGAAGAATTGAAATGGCTTATTTTGTGTGGTCCTGGGGCAAAATTCCAAGCCCTATTACAACTTTACCTGTCATTGCTAGAAATTGAGCAGATGCACAGACATCTAGTAAGCAGCTTTTTGCCTTATCATTGCTATAGGGTTTGCAGGCCTGTTAGGTGCGGTGAAATACTTCTTGCAGAAAAAAACTTGAATTTTAAAACATTGCTTCTGTATCCCCATATGGCCTGTTTATACCCTTCCAGCAGCAATAATGATTACTAGCCCAAGTTACTTCATACACCTGAGTTTTATTCTGGTGTAGTTAGTGAATTTGTTTATACCCAAAATGAATGACAAATTGTTAAAACCCGTACCTGTTTGGTGCCAGGGTATTATGGAAAAGCATTTAGGAGGTCCTTGACTCCCTCCAGTCTGGTTTCCCTCAGGGCCCCAATACAACAGGACTAAAAAAAATGTACTGGTGAAAACCTATGACCGATTATTCACATGCTATGGCAAGACGTGAAAATGCAACAACAATCTCCACTCGTCTGAGCTAACCTGGGACATGCTGGTTGATTGCTGACCTGCTTTTTCTGATTGATATTAGACCTGGCCCTTTGGAAGTAAATTCTTCTCCAAACGTACTATGGTGGCCACCCTGAATTGGGGTGCCGCAAACAAATGTTGGTCCTGTACCACTAACCTTAGATATTTCTGATGAACTAGAAAGATAGACACAGATAGGCATGAAATATCATATCCTTGATAGTCCATGTCTCCACTTACCTCGGGGACCACATTCTGGAATTCTGCATGTGCTCTAAAGCTTTTAGATGCTTGAGCAGAATCAGGCTAGGGAAACCATCCATGAAGCATAACTGTGTGCCAAAATCTGCCCTAAAAAATGGTGACTGTCTGTATCAGGCACTTGGGAGAAGGGAAACAAGTGCTTGCACCGAAGAAAATGAAATGTTTTTTAGTCAGAGACCAATACTTCACTGACACAAGCTTATGAGGTGTGTTCCTTTCAGAGGACTTCCCTTTAGCTTTTCAGTGTACCTCTTCAGGTCTCAGGAGAAGACCTGGTTCTGTTTTCTAGGACCAGTCCTGCGATGACTGGCAGACTTTCTCTAATCCAATGTTAAGACTTCTGGTGTACATGCACTTGATGCTGGTGGCAAGAATCAATCTTCCAATATTCCATATATCAGATACTAAGACTGGTAGATGCAAAATATGGCTTAACTGCTGACCCTAAAACCAAGGATGCTTATTTTCTTTATTGCATGGCACAGCCCACTTCGGTATTCATAACAGTTGGGTTATTCCGCCACAAGGTGGCGCAGTGGTACTGCAGAAAAGCTGTGGCTTGTTCCGGCTCCCTATAAAAACGGGCTTAACCATAGAGTTCCCCAGTATTCTCTCTGCAGTGGACTGCAAAGTTAGCAGATGGCACTCTCTCTTGCGCAGGTGAGCGGGGCAACCAAGACTGCGGCCCTGCAAGTCTATTTCCATCCGTTTCTGGACCCTCACTGCCTCCCAGCCTTGGCTGACAGATCGGGTGAAGGTAGAAGAGCACTAGGGTCAAGTGCTCCTGGAGCGCTGCTCCAAGCCGCAGACCCCGGCCATAGGCTTTATAGTGAGTCTAATAGGGATGCAGAGTTTCTGTCCTAGCTTCTGAGGGGGTAAGTAGTTTGGGGACTGTGTCCTCTCTTTTTCCTTTGGGTCCCCCCCCCCCCCCGGGGTTGTGGTTTCTCCCGGCCCCACTCCTTCCTCCCCCTCATTCCCCCTTTATTGACTTCTGGGGGCATCCCGTGGGAGGGCATCCCGGGTGGCTTCTGTCTTAAGCCTGTACCCACTGCTGACCTATTGCGCCTGTGCTAATCACCATATGAAGGCTTATGAGGATAGCGCGCTTCGGGGCCCTTCGGGGCAAGCACGGCTGTGTTCCATGTGTGGGGTATCCCCTCTGAGTAACAGTGTCACGGTGTGCGTGCCGTGCGCTGAAATTGTCATTGCGCATCAAGCTGGTTTGCCTGCTTCGCTTCCCAGCTCTGCGTCTCACTCGTCTTCACCTACTCCCCCGCTCCTGCAATTGGGCCCCAGTGAGGGGAATGTTGGCAGGGAGTCAACATTGAAAAGCAGCTTGCCAGGACTGTTCCTAGGAAGGCCTCTGGCAAGAAGAGACACCTGGACCCCAGGCCTGCTCCCCTTACTGAGATGTATGTGGGGATTGATGTGCTTGGTGACTGTCACCCCCTTGAGATGGGGGAGCTCTCCCAGGACTCTGACTCCTCTGGGAACCAGCAGGATTGTTGCGATAGTGACCCTGGGTCTGCGTCCTTAAAGGAATCATGGTACCCTGAGGACACTGATAATCTGCTGTCACATATTTTTGAAATTTTGCACATTGCTCCCCCTGAGGTAGCTAAAAGAAAGCAGGGGGAGCTTTTTCGCTTCGTTCTCTGAGCAGGAACATTTTACCACCTTGGTGCTTAAAGAATGGGAACGTCCTAACAAGATGCCTGCTGTGCCCAAGGATTTGGATAAAAGGTATTCCTTTCCCGTTGATCTTGTTAAGAGGTGGTCATTTCCCCCTGAAGTGGACGCTCCCGTGCTAGGCTTGTCCAATACTTCGGTCATGCCTTCCCCCTGACACTACCACTCTGAGGGACGGAGAGGACCGGCGCATGGATCAAGTGGCCTGCCATGCTTTTACCTGTGTGGAGGCTGGCTTGCGCCCTGTATGTGCTGCCGCCATTACTGCTATTGCCCTTAAGAAACTGCTTAAGCGTCTCATTGATGGCACAACAGCTGGTAGTGTGGGGGAGGAATATAGGACTCTCTTACTTTGCACTGATTTTGTGGCCTTTATCCTTACTGCTATGGATGATGCTGTGCGGCTGTGTAGAAGGACCTCTGCGCTCTTGGTGGCTATGCGCCGCTCTGTCTGGTTGCACCAGTGGGCAGCTGACGCTGCGGCTAAGAAAGCTCTCACTGGCCTCCCCTTCGTGGGGCTGCGGCTGTTTGGAGAACGTCTTGATGTTCTAGCCAAGGATGGAAGGCTGCCTCAGCGTAGGAGGCAGTCTCGGCCTTTTTGGGGGTCCTCTGCCCCCTCCCTTCCTTTCGCAATCCCAGAGGGGGGCGTGGCTCCCTCCTCTCCAGTGGTCGCAGAGATTCTTGGGACCGTGGCAGAACCCGTGGTCGTCCCGGTCTCTCCTGGAATCCTAAGTCCAAACCCTCTCCTAAGCCCCCTCAGGCATGGCATGAAGGGGTGCCCTCACCCATCCTGGTGGGGGGACAGCTTTGGCTTTTTGCTCACGTCTGGAGGCTTCACGTCTCAGACCAGTGGATTCAGGAGGTAGTGTCCTCCGGTTACAAGATAGAGTTTGCAGCCTGCCCCCCCCCCCCCAAGATTCATCAGATCCCGGATGTCTTTTAACCCCCTGTCCGCTCAGGGATTGCTTCTGGCTGTTCATTGCCTGTTAGAATCCGTAGTCATTTGTTTGGTGCCTCATCAAGAAAGAGGTCAGGGGTACTATTCCAATCTTTTCACGGTCCCCAAAAAGGACGGCTCTCTGAGGCCCATTCTGGATCTGAAGGGCCTCAACAAATTTGTCAGATTCAAGCATTTTCGCATGGAGACACTGCGCTCTGCTGTCAGTACCCTTCGCCCAGGCGACTTCATGACCACTGTGGACATCAAGGATGCTTATCTTCATGTGCCTATCTTCCCAGGTCATCAGAGATTTCTAAGGTTCGAGCTGCAGGGTCAGCATTACCAGTTTGTGGCTCTACCCTTCGGTATCACCTCGACACCTCAGGTGTTCACCAAGGTGCTGGCGGGAGTGATGGCTCTGCATCCGCATCATTCCTTACCTGATTGTGGCCGAGTCTTTTCCTCAGGCCGAGCGGGACACTCAAATGGTGACATACACTCTGGAGTCTTGCGGCTGGGTGATCAACTATCCCAAGTCTTCTCTGTATTCGTCATTGGTGAGGACCTTTCTGGGCATGACGCTGGAAACCTCTCGGGTCAAGGTGTTCCTTCCTCAGCAGAAGGTGGAAGGTCTTCAGCTGCAGGCTTGGGCTCTGCTGTCGTGTCCTCATCCTTCCATCCGTCAGGGGATGCAGTTGGTGGGCCTGATGGTGTCCTGCTTCGAGGCAGTCCCCTTTACTCAGTTTCACATGAGACCTCTCCAGTTGCACCTCTTGTCAGTTTGGAATCGGGACCCTGTGTCCCTGGATGAGGAATTTGTTCTGTCTCCCCTGGCCAGACAGTTTCTTTCGTGGTGGCTGGACTCAAGGAACCTTCTGGGGGCAGGTCCTTCCTGTCCCCGTGCTGGGAAACGGTCACCACGGATGACAGTCTTACCGGCTGGAGAGGCTTCTGGAAGTCCCTGGGGTTCCAGGGTCGGTGGGGCCCACAAGAGGCCCATGCTTCCATTAACGTCCTGGAACTGAGGGCGATCAGGTTGGTTCTTTCTCGCCTATCCACTCACCTCTGGGGTCGGGCTGTTCAGATTCGCTCAGACAACCAGACAGCGGTGGCCTACATCAACCATCAGGGAGGGACTCAGAGCAAGCGAGCCTTCAAGGAAGTGTCCCTGATTCTGTCTTGGGCGGAATAGCATGTTCCCTGCATATCAGCGGTCTACATCCCAGGGGTAGAAAACCAGATGGCGGACTCCCTGAGCAGGGGGACGTCTTGTCTGGGAGAGTGGTCTCTCAACAACCAGGTGTTTCTCTCCCTCTGTCACTGCTGGGGTCAGCCGGACGTGGACCTGTTTGTGTCCCGTCACAATCACAAACTTCCCAGATTTGTCTTTCTGTCTCAGGATCCTCTGGCCTTCGCCACAGATGCCTTGGCAATACCTTGGATGGAGTTTCAGCTTCTCTATGTGTTCCCTCCCTTTCCTCTCCTGGGCAGGGTCATGCGCAGGATAGCCCAGGAGCGGGTACCAGCCATACTAGTGGCCCCTTGTTGGCCAAGAAGAGTTTGGTTCGCAGATGTCGTGCGGTTGGCAGTAGACCGGCACGTCTTGCCCAAGGATCCAGATCTTCTCACCCAGGGGCAGCTATGCCATCCCAATTTACAAACTCTGGCTTTAACGGCTTGGCTGCTGAAACCTCCATATTGATGGAAAAGGGGTTGCCTACTTCTGTTGTTGATACCATGATTCGGGCTAGGAAAAAGTCCTCGTCCTTTATTTATTACAGGGTCTGGCATGCTTACATTGCCTGGTGTGAGTCCAAGTCTCTTTCCTGTCTTGTGTTTTCTATTCCCAGGATTCTGGAATTCTTGCAACATGGTTTGAATCAGGGCCTTCAACTTAGTACCCTAAAAGGCCATGTTTCAGCTCTGGCAATTTTTTCCGAAGATCTTTTGCCAATCACCGTTTGGTTAAAACCTTTTTTCAGGGTGTTTCTCATGTGCGTCCACTCCGTAAGCCTTTGCTACCAGTCTAGGATTTGAATCTGGTGTTGTCTGCCCTGCAAGGGCCTCCCTTTGAGCCTATCCGTGATGCTACCTTGTCTATTCTGACCCTTAAGGTAGCCTTTCTGGTGGCTATCACTGTACGGTGAGTTTCTGAACTAGCAGCACTTTCCATCAAACCTCCTTATTTTGAGAGGCATCAGGACTAGGTGGTGTTTCGGCTCAAGCCGGACTTCCTGCCAAAGGTTGTGTCTGCCTTTCATTTTAATCAGGACATTAGGCTCAATTCAGAGAGACAAAAAAAACTTCCGTTTTAGTGCCGATCTGTTTTTTTTTTTTTTTTAATGTTTCCGCTCTCGTATGAGTGTACAAGCGATTCTATGCATGCATTGCAATCCTTCTGTAAAGTTTCCGTCCATTTGTACGGCAGATTACGAATACGAGTATGTCATTTTCCAGCGTGACTTTTCCGTTTCATTTTCACATGTTACAACATAGGCTTTCATTTTTGCCCTTTTCCCATCGTATCCTCCCACGAATCCTTTACGTTTCCCGTTAGATTCTGTTTCCCTTTTTCAATAAATATTCGTCCAGACGGAAATCCTTCTGATCTTGCGCCTGCGCACTACAAACTTAACTCATTAAAGTGCTCGCCTACATATTTGCCACCCTCACTTCTACTACAATGTTTAGCTAAATCACTTAGCACTATCCTCCATCTTCCCTTTTGGACCCTTAAAGCTCACCCAAACCACTTAGCACTATCCTCCATCTTCCCTTTTGGACCCTTAAAGCTCACCCAAACCACTTCGCGGTTAGGTTCTTCTTCCATTTTAGCCCCCTAAAACTTACCCAAATCACTTCTCGGTCATGTGAATATTCATCTTTAAATATTTCTGGGCCCATTCGTTTTGTGTTAATGTATTTTGAAATGACACTGTAACATTTTTGTTTTGATTCCATCATAAAATATAAACATTTTTAACATTTCAAATTTTTACAACTATAAAAAACAAAATACATAGCAATGGCAGGCCACATAACATTATTCTTCATCTGTGGTCCCCAACGAGTTGCGCAGCTCCTGTATCTCGCCCACCAACTGAAGGACCCTGATACTGGTTGGTCCCTGTTAAAAAACGTAAATTAAAATATTGGTATAACCCAAATATAAAATAATTACACAAAGCAAAGGTAACCGACTAAAACAATAACTCCTACAACAAATTAAGATTCAAGTTCAACAATCCAAATATAATTCACAAAGGACATAAGGCTAAAAAAATATAGCAATTATATGGATGTGTGGGAAAATAAATGTTTACATGCTAAGGACTAATTAAGGTCAGCATTAAAATGCTTCTATAAGGCATACATGAAATGTATTGATTCAGGTATGCATTGCTATACAATTTATGGCCTCGGATATGCTGATACATGCAATGCCTTGGTGCTAAAGACGCGTATACTCCTCCACATAGCCGCAAAACATGTTCAACAATAGCAATCCGAGCCCTCAAAGGTCCCGTAAGTGGATCGGAAATTAAACGGATTTATAGGGTGGTGGTCCGTCGAAAATCAGCTCTCTGAATCAGACGCAAGCCCATCCCAACAACGTAAGTTATCTGAACGAATGAAAAATATCAGATTTTGTTTGGAAAATGATCCGAACTAACGGAAATGATCCAATTTGCTTCCGTTCATCGAAAGTGCATATACACATTTTCCCGAACGTTCGTACGAATGAAAAATGGACGAAAAAAAGCAAAACAAAGACTAACACCCACCCAAACTTTCACAGACAGCTACGGAAGTCGGGACGAATGTGTATTTGAATCGAGGCTATTGTCTTGCCTTCATTGTGTCCTAATCCTGCTAATTCCAAGGAGCGGACTCTGCATTCCCTAGATGTGGTCAGGGCTCTGAAGTTTTATTTGGTCGCCACTGAGCCTTTTAGGAAGTCTGATGCTCTTTTTGTTCTCACTTCTGGACCTAGAAAGGGTTTGCCTCCGGCTAAATCCACGATCAGCAAGAGGATCCGTCAGGCGGTGGTTCAAGCCTATTCTGCTAAGGGAAAGGAACCTCCCTTTAGGATTACTGCTCATTCTACTCGTGCTATTGGTGCCTCTTGGGCTTTTAAGCACCAAGCTTCTGTTGAACAAGTTTGCAAGGCCGCTACTTGGTCTTCTGTTCATACTTTTTCTAAGTTTTACAAGGTTGATTTTAAGGCCTCAGCGGATGCTGCTTTTGGCCGCAAGGTGCTTCAGGCGGTAGTGACTTGAACTACTGGCCGTTACTCTTTGGGGATCCCCCCCTACTCTGGACACTGCTTTTGGATGTCCCAACTGTTATGAATACTGAAGCGGGTCGTGCCATGCCATGAAAAAAACAATTCTGAGAGTACTCACCTGTAGAATTGTTTTTGTTCTTGCATGGCACGGCCCGCTTCGCCCCACCCTTGTTATCGTGTTCTTGGTTGCCTCTTTATGGTGATCGTTCCAAGTCAATTGGGGTCTTTTACCTTTTTCACATTTTTTACTTATTCTCTCCCGGCTTCTTGTCTCACTGCTTTTGTACGCTGGGGAACTCTATGGGTAAGCCCGTTTTTATAGGGAGCCGGGAAAAGCCACA
Organism: Gastrophryne carolinensis; assembly: GCA_027917425.1. NCBI lineage: Eukaryota > Metazoa > Chordata > Amphibia > Anura > Microhylidae > Gastrophryne > Gastrophryne carolinensis. The sequence goes on along the minus strand of CM051234.1, from coordinate 575,433,252 downwards.
GTTTTTCTGCAGTACCACTGTGCCACCTTGTGGCGGAATAACCCAACTTTTATGAATACCGAAGCGGGCCGTGCCATGCAAGAACAAAAACAATTCTACAGGTGAGTACTCACAGAATTGCTTTGTTAGAACTCCAGGTGCTTGAAATATACCACCTTCTCATGAGACGTGCTGTATGTAGGACTTATCCAGGCAGTCCTAACATTGGCCCACCTTTTGAAGTTAACTAGATTTTGCCTTTTTGGAACCTCTTTCAGTGCTGTCAGCTTTATTTCACTCTTTGTCTTGTAGAATTCAGAATGGTTGAGAAACATTCCATTGGTCTGCTTGTAACACTGTGAAATTAGTTTTCCCTCACTGCACTAAATGGTGGTTGCTCTGTCTGAATCAGCAAACATATATACTTCTTGCAATGTTGTGCAGTATCTTCCACATTGATAAACTAATGGAAAGAAAAAATGGAAGAAACACAGAGCCCTGGATGGTGCTACCAGCATCTGGTATCTCCTCCCCCTGAATGCCCCTTAATGCCAAACCCTGGGGAGATGCTAAAATTGTTATTACAGCATTAAACACTTTAAAGTGATTAGTGATTATTGAATTAGATTAAATAAAAATATAATTTATGTATGTTTACAAGTGTCTCCACAAAAATGAAGATGACCATTCATAATTCTACTTTTATTTCCTTTATCCCTTTTAGGGACAGGCTACCTAGAGATTTTGCAACCCTCTGTTGCCAGACCATTTTTCCCTATTTTGCGCTATACATTTTTAACTGTGATTTTTGAAGGAATGTCCAGGGATTTTGTGGGAAAATTATATGTTTTTTTTAGCACAATTTAAGCTTTAACATGAAATGTCTTGTTTGTAATTTTTCAGAGCCTTCTCATGTATATGTATGTATATGTATATGTTTGGGTGAAATCTATGGGAATACATTTTAAAAATGCAATTCTTTACATTTTTGTAGTTGGAAAAAAAAACGTTTATAAAAGCTAAATAATAAGAAAATCATATTGGTTGTAAAGCCCCAGTCTTTTTGGTTACAATAGTACTATGTCTATTGGTAGACACCCTTTCCTGCTCCAGAGACCCCCCCCCCCCAAACTGAAACAGCAATTTTCGAATAAAATACAACTACTATGTGCACTTTGCAGTTTTCCCCATTTGAAATCCCCCAACAAACTATATATTCTCTCAGGAGACACACCTTATGCTTTCTAGACATACCAGGCCTGTTGTTGTAGGCAGAGTTTTTTGGACGCAAATCCTTGAGGAATTCACTGGTTGCACGGGGTTTCCCAAACAAGAAAAAACGCTACATCTGTAAGGTCCCATGAACAGAACAATACCAAACATGCATGAGCACTTTTAACTCTTTTAACTGCCTTTAACTTTTTCACCCTTTGTTACCAAGCCAATTTTCACCATGTTTAATTTTGTTTTTTTGCAGGAATGTGCAGCAAAGTTCTTTTTAATATTTAATTTATATTTTAATATTGTTGCATTTTTCACTATATCCAGTCCAGGTCGTCCCAGAAGTGATAACAGTTGGGTAGTCCGCCACCAGGTGGCGCAGTCACTGCAAGATCCAGAGCTGTAACTCCTCCCGGCCCCCTATAAAAAGAGCTGTCTCCATAGAATTCCCAGAATTCATCTTGCAGTAGCTACTGCTAGGATCTTCTTGGATACTCTCTCTGGATACTGCAGCTGAGCGGGGCATTTTAAGCCTGTTGGCCGCTGTTCCCGTGGACCCATTTATGCCTCCCAGCCTTGGCTGACGGGACAGGTGAAGGTAGGGAGAACGCCAGGGTCGGGCTTTCACAGAGCTAGGCTCTGGGCCGCAGACCTTCCTCTAAAGGGTAGCCGGCCATAGGCGATGGGGAACCTATTGGGGGGGGGGGGGGAACCACCTAATTGCCCGGGGTTTATGCCCTTATCTGTGCCCACTAGCTTTATTTTCATATGTTGTGCTTTTTACCTCACTTTTACGTCTTTTTTACCTCAGACTTCGTTGTTGCTGGCAGCTGTGCATACTCACCTTCCCTCGTTCCCTCACCTCTTCTCCTTCCCCTCCATATTGTAGCTGTGAGAATCGGCGGGAGCGGCGTTGGTCGAGGCCGTGGCATGTTGTGCGGGTGCGCCGCGCTCCGTGTCTGGGGGGGGGGCTCCTCCATGGGCCGCCCCTCCTTCCTGCGCTCTCGGCGCCATTTTAGGCGCTGCGGGCACCTCTTTTCGCACCTGCAGGGGGGCGGGGCCGCGCGGTGATGCGTTTTGCGTCATTGCTGTGTGTCCCGCCCCTCGAGGTTCGGGCTTTCTGCTCACTGTGTCATTTGCGGACCCTGCTTAGGGTCCCCACGGCTGACAACCTCAGTTATCGCCACTCCTGCCTGCGCTTCTGGTGCCTGCCTCCCAGACCCCCCGCTACCTCGCCGGTCGGTTCCGTGAGTCCCTTTGTTTTTTTCTCTGTTGGATTTTGATGTGCATGTGCTGTGGGATGCTCATGAATCCTTCCGTTTGCGTCTTCCAGGTGGGCCCCCCTTTCCATTGCCAGCTGAGGATTGTGCTTCCTCCCCGTCTCCTACGCCCCCCCTCTCTCCGCACCCTCTCCCCTTAAAGAGGAATTACTAAAAAGAGGGACTAAATTGGGGGTCACTTAGGTTTGGGCCATTAGTGCCTTGTAACCTGTATTTTTTTATCACCGTAATCACCATAATGAAGGCTTCTGGGGATAATGAGCTAGGGGCCCCCTCTGGGCGGGTGAAGCTCTGCACGGTTTGTGTCACTTGTGCCAGGAGCGTATTATTGGAGCATGATAGGGCGGGCGTCCCTGCCCCTAGCCCTCCTTTGCCTGCGGCCTCGCCAACCCCCCCACTACTGCATTCAGCCCTCAGCGAAGGGGAAGCCAGCAGGGTGTTCCAAGCCGATTTGGCTTACCGGGTGGCCAGCCTGGAGAGACAGTTATCTTGCACGGCTACTGGGAAGGCCACGAGTAAGAAGCGACACATCGAGCCAGGTTACTTGGATTTTGCTGATGATGCTGATCTTTTTGGAGGTCGGGACTCCATGGAGGAAGGAGAGCTGTTTAAGGACTCCACTTCCTCAGGGGATCGGTCGGTTGGCTATGATAGCGAGCCTGGTTCCTCCTCGGACGAGGACATGTGGCTCCCTGACGACACTGAGAAGTTGCTGTCTTCTGTGTTTGAGTCTTTGCATATTGTCCCTCCTTAAGCGGCTAAGAGGAAGCGGGGTTATTTATTCCGGCCTGAGAGACAGAGGATTGTCTTCCCGGAACAGGCCCACTTTTCCAATATGGTGTTTAAGGAATGGGAAAGACCTAATAAATTGCCATCGGTGCCTAAGAGTCTGAACAGGCGGTATCCCTTCCCTGAGGAGCTGATCCACCTCTGGTCCCGTCCTCCCGATGTGGATGCCCCTGTCTCTGGGTTATCCAACACTACGGTTATGCCGTCACCCGATACTGCTTCCTTGCGCGACCTTGCTGACAGGCGCATGGATCAGCTGGCTTGTCATGCGTTCACCTTTGTGGGTGCTGGGCTTCGCCCTGTCTGTGCCACGGCCATTGTATCTTTGGCCATCAGGAAGAAGGTGCGGCGCCTTGTTGATTTTGCCAAATCTCGCAAGCGGCGGAAGAGTATAAAGACCTCAAAGCCTGTGTGGATTGGCGCCAGGGCTTCGGCTCTGCTTGTTGTGCTTCGTCGCTCGCTCTGGCTGCGGCTCGGGTGACACTGCGGCCAAGAAGTCGCTCACTAGTGTCCCCTTCCTGGGGCTCAGGTTATTTGGGGAGTGTCTTGACCTTCTGGCCAAGGACGGAAGACTCCCTCAGCGATGGAAGCCCGCGTGACCCTTTCGGGGTTCTTCTGCCTATTCTTCCTTTCGAGGAGGAAGAGGCTCTTCATTTTCAGGTGGCTGCAGAGATTCCTGGGGACGAGGTAGGTTTCTCAGTCGACCCAATCCCTCCTGGGGAGCTAAATCCAAACCCCCTGCCAAGCCCTCTCAGGCATGAGGAGGCGCCCTCACCCATCCGGGTGGGGGGGCGGCTGCTGCTTTTTGCTCACATATGGAGACAACACGTCTTGGATCGGTGGATTCAGGAGGTGGTGTCCTCCGGGTACAAAATAGAGCTGGCAGTTTGGCCGCCCTCAAGATTTCTTTGGTTGCGGATTTCCCGTTCAGAGCCTTCTGCTATCAGGCGTGATTTGTCCCGTGTCTCGCCAGGAACGAGGGCGAGGGTTCTACTTCAATCTGTTCACATTGCCCAAGAAGGACGGAATGCTGTGACCTATCTTGGATCTAAAGGGTCTCAACAAGTTTGTAAGAGTCAGACATTTCCACATGGAGACCTTATGGTCCGCGGTGAGCTCGCTTCGGCCCGGCGACTTCATGACCACGGTGGACATCAAGGATGCTTATCTGCACATCCCAATTTTTCAGGGGCATCAGAAGTTCCTGAGGTTTGCGCTGGAGGATCAGCATTACCAGTTTGTGGCACTACCGTTCGGGATAGCCTCAGCTCCCCGTGTGTTCACCAAGGTGCTGGCAGGCATCATGGCCATCCTGAGGAACCGGGGCATTCGTGTTCTTCCTTATCTGGACGATTTGCTGATTGCGGCTCAGTCATTTCCGCAGGCCGGGAGCTACACCCGGACACTGTTATCCACTCTCGAGGATTTCAGATGGGTAATCAATTACCCCAAGTCTTCTATCACTCCCTCAATGGTGGTCCATCCTGGGCATGACATTGGACACCTCTCAGGTCAAGGTATTCCTCCCCCTGCTGAAGGTGGAGGGCCTCCAGACGCAAGTGCAGGCCCTACTGGCTTGTCAGCGACCATCTATCCGTCTGGGGATGAAGCTGGTTGGCCTCATGGCTTTGAGGCAGTGCCCTTCGCCCAGTTCCACATGAGACCTCTTCAATTGAATCTGTTGACCGATTGGGACCGGACGCAGGAGTCCCTGGATCAGGAATTTTCACTGTCCATCATGGTCAGTCAGTCCCTCTTGTGGTGGGCAAGTCCTTTCTGACTCCCCGGTGGGAGATAGTTACCACGAACGCCAGTCTGACCGCCTGGGTAGGTTTTTGGCAAACGCTGAAGTTCCAGGGTCAGTGGGGTCCGCAGGAGGCCAACTTACCCATCAATCTTCTGGAGCTGAGATCGATTCAGTTGGTGCTTATCCAATTGACTCCCCATCTAAGGGGTCATGCAATTCAGGTCCGCTCGTACAATCAGACGACTGTCTCCTACATCAATCACCAGGGCGGGACTCGGAGCAAGCGAGTCCTTCAGGAGGTGTCCCAGATACTGTCTTGGGCCGCGGAGAATGTTCCCTGCATCTCGGCGGTTTACATCCCCGGGGTAGAAAAGAGACTCCCTGAGCAGGGGGACTTCTCGTCTGTGGGAGTGATCTCTCAGCAACAAGATATTTTGCGCTCTGTGTCTCCGCTGGGGTCAGCCATATGTGGACCTGTTTGCTTCCAGACACAATCACAAGCTTCCAAGGTTCGTCTCCCTGTCAAGAGATCCTCTGGCCTTCGCCACAGATGCTCTGGCAATTCCGTGAACGGAGTTCAGGCTCCTTTATTAATTTCCTCCATTTCCACTCCTGGGCCGAGTGCTGCGCAAGATTGCCCAGGAGGGGGTACCAACCATCCTGGTGGCTCCTCGCTGGCTGAGGCAGAGTTGGTTCGCGGACATAGTTCAGATGTCAGTCGATCATTACATGATGCCCAACGACCCTGGGCTTCTCACTCAGGGATCGCTGCGGCACCCCAGTTTACAGACGCTGGCTTTGACGGCCTGGCTATTGAGACCTCAATCCTAATGGAAAAGGGGCTGTCGGTCACGGTTGTTCATACCATGATTCAGGCGTGGAAGAAGTCTTCTTCCATGATTTACTACAGAGTTTGGCATGCCTACATTGCTTGGTGTGATTCCAGGAGTTTCCCTTGTCGCACATTCTCTATTTCTAGGATTTTGGAGTTTTTACAACGCGGTTTAGACTTGGTCTACAGCTGGCCACCCTCAAGGGCCAGGTCTCGGCTTTGGCCATCTTTTTCCAAAGGATTATACAGGCGGTGGTGCAAGCTTATTCTGCCAAGGGGAAGGATCCCCCTTTTCGTGTTACAGCTCATTCTACTAAAGCTATTGGTGCTTCCTGGGCTTTTCAGCACCAGGCTTCTGTTGAACAAGTTTGTAAGGCCGCTACTTGGTCTTCTGTTCATACCTTTACAAAGTTTTACAAGGTTGATGTTAGGGCCTCAGTTAACGCTACTTATGGCCGAAAAGTGCTTCAGGCGGTGGTGAAATGAACTACATGCTGTTCCGCACTGGGGATCCCGCCCTAAGTGGACACTGCTTTTGGATTGTCACTTCTGGGACGACCTGGACTGGATATATTCAAAAACAATTCTACAGGTGAGTTTCACAGAATTGTATTTTTTTTACTAGCTATTCACCCTAGATAGCTCACAAAATTCACCGCACCTCCTCCACAGTAATAAAGAATCTACAATATATATATCATGAATTTATAGGTACATTTTATTTTTGATCATTAACCCACATAAATTACATTACAAACAATTAAAAAACATAAAAAACTGGACCACATTCCCCAAGGGGCATCCCAATTTCACCTATATCCCATCCCATAATAACAAAATTATTATAAGTGCCAAATAAAGTGCATAAGTGCTTATTGTGCAAACAATCTATCTATAGATACAATGTGGCAAGAGAACAAAGAAAAACAGACTCCAATGGGAAATACACAATCAAAAATATGTGAAACAAACACATCACCTGAAGATAGTCCCAAATAGCCCCTTGGTTACCTTGATAAAGTGGTCTGAGCGGGGGGACCACGAAACGCGTTGGGGATCGCTATCGGACCCACATAAACCAAGGGGCTATTTGGGACTATCTTCAGGTGATGTGTTTGTTTCACATATTTTTGATTGTGTATTTCCCATTGGAGTCTGTTTTTCTTTGTTCTCTTGCCACATTGTATCTATAGATAGATTGTTTGCACAATAAGCACTTATGCACTTTATTTGGCACTTATAATAATTTTGTTATTATGGGATGGGATATAGGTGAAATTGGGATGCCCCTTGGGGAATGTGGTCCAGTTTTTTATGTTTTTTAATTGTTTGTAATGTAATTTATGTGGGTTAATGATCAAAAATAAAATGTACCTATAAATTCATGATATATATATTGTAGATTCTTTATTACTGTGGAGGAGGTGCGGTGAATTTTGTGAGCTATCTAGGGTGAATAGCTGGATTCACCACTATACAATTAATTACTATTCATGGTTTAAGACAGTTCCATATCGCTGCACGGCCACAGATTTTTTGATTTTATATAATTGGTGGTGCGGAATTAATATACAATAAGTTTAGTATTTTTTTTACTAACTACTACTACTACTATGAACACTATTAAGAGTTTAGTTTAAAAAAAATTTGGCTTGGGGTTCCCCAGTCCAGGGGTTGGCCCCCACTTTTTTTTTAGTTTTTAAGTGTTAAACCCTTTAAAATGGCATTGCAATGGGGTCCCCATTCCCTGCAAAACCAGCCCAGGCACCAGCTATGGGGGCTACATTAACCTGAAGGCTACCAGCACAGGATCAGAGGCCCTGCATCTGCGTCCGCCAATCACTTCTGGCCTCCCGCTATTAGAAGTGGCCTTTTATACTGGCAGAGTGAGATGACATTATCTCAATCCTAGTATAAAAGGCCCTTGCCTGGGTATTTCTTATATCGCTGATGCCCCAGTGGGAACATGAGGCATGCAGAATCTACATTGCTGCTCGGAGATCCACCGCTGTAGATTCCATGTGCTAAGAAATTAAAGGGTCAAATGAAGCCCCACTCCAAGTAAATTTACATAGACATTCTGAATTTTTCTGGATTGCAATTTGGATTCCCATAGGGCTTACCTGCCACGGCATATACTGACGCCTATGTCTTCCTGGCGACAGATTCACTTTAACGTCACAGTTTGTGACATGTGACACAACGCTAATGATGCTCTTGCAATATACAGAGTAGGGGTGTGGCACAGTGACATTGCCAGGCAGGCAAATTACATAAAAGAGGTAGTTTGATTGGACCTATAAATGTACATATATTGTGATGTTTTAAAATTATAAACTCACATAAAGGGCTGTTGTTTTCACAGCAGTTGATCTTTAATGATTTTACATTTTAAACAACCCTTTAGTATTCTTATTAAAACAAGAGCGCTAATGCTAATTGTATCTGGTTGCTGTTCTTTGATAGGGCTGACATAGCAGTGAGAGGTAGATGATTATAGTTTTCAGATGGCTGGGATCTGATGGAGTGCTGTGCCCATTTTATTAGGGTACCAATTTAAAAAAGATAATGACACTGCTGGTAATTCATCCTGCACAATATCCACCAAAGACTGCAACACATCACTCTTCTTGCAAGAGATATTGCTGTCATGAGTGAAGGATCTCTAGCTGCCTATCAGCGGCAGATATAAAGGGTAATATGAAGCCCGCTGTTCCATTAAAGCCTTATATGTTCATGGCAAATTAGACTTATCACTGTTGTATATTTGAGTGTCCTTTTAATGGTCCATTACTATGTTAAGCAAGTAATTCGCTGAGGCAAAAAAGATGGCTCTTATTGGTTGAATTCCTATACGTTTTCAAAGGATGGTGACTTGATTTTAATGAGTTTCCCCTCTGTAGACATTTCAGTTTTCCATTTGGATCTTGAAACTTTATTTAAAGTCATGTAGTAAGGGGATCCTCTGAACCAGCATGTGCACTCTTCCCAACATGTTCCTACTATTTTGTGTTTGTTTTTTTTCATTTGGTGGTCTTGAATTTTCTAGACTTTTTCCGACAGACTAGTCCGGACGTGATGGCAAACCTCTTAGGGACCGAGTGCCCAAACTGCAACCCAAAACTTTATTTAAGTGCCAACCTGATGGCTTTGGTGCCGGGGAGAGATGAAGAAACCCAAAATGTGTGTACTGGAAAGATGATGCCCACAGAGAGGGATCTGCGTGCCGCCTCTGGCATGTGTGCCATAGGTTCACCTTAGCTGGACTAGTCCATTTCATAGTGACCTACCTGACCTGATGGGGCATTCATTGAGACTCTGACATCCTCAGTATATGGTACTTCACTTTCCCGTGTGTTGTTCCTCTGTGTGGTGGCATGCCGAATTGGTCACCCCATTTCACTCACCTTCCTTCTGCTCCCACACCGCAGACTCAAGTGAGTACGTTGATTGGCTGAGCAGCATCAGCATCATTCGGCACCATTCACGTCTGAGCCGCCAGCCTCATCCCCCACCAACCTTGCAGTGGTGACGCATCCATGTCGCCCATTCAGAAAGGCAGAGCACGCAGCAGCTAGAAGTGGGCAGGAATTTGGCCGGAGTGCACAGGTGTAGCGAGGGCTCCAGCAGAAGGTGAGTGAAACTAGCGATCAGGGGTACACATGCTGAATCAACAGAGATTTGAGGGGCAGTGCATCACCTGGAAGTCTTAGGTTTATAAATTATTGTAGCTGTGCTTTGGCTGAAATATGGTTTGGTCTTCCCCTTCAATTGGTTTGTAGTGCCTGAAAAGGACAGCTTGGTCTTTGAGATCTGAACACTAGGATCTGTATATAACTCTCTCAGCTCTTTGAAGGCCTCCCTTTAGCCCTTGTCTGCAGTTCCTTTGTTAGTACAGTGGCTAATTGGCTTTCCTTCTAGCCATTTTTTTTGTGAAGTGAGTTTAAAGTTTGCAACCTTCTTACAAACCAGATAATTTAGTGAGGTATCTTTTTCCTGCAAATTACTTTTCATTGATGAGTACATTGTAGCACCATCCTTTTGTTCAGCTAAATGAAGAGAATGCCTTACATATCTTGAATGGGGTCTGGGCAGATAAATATTACTTGTCTAGGACCCCTCCTTTCTGCTAGTGGGTGCTTCCCATAAATGCAGCATAGTAGGTCATGCCATTATTAATCAGTGGGTTAGGATGATAGTGTTAGAGGCGTGTACAGTGCAAGGTAGGACCTACTTTACTGGGTCATCAATCATTTTACCAGGGTGGCAGCTGTTTGTGGAAACCACCTAAACTTTTGCTCATACTTTAGAAAGGTTCTGCACAAGCTGACCACAGCTGACACTGACTTTGGCCACATAGTTCTGCATGTGGTCTCGTAGTTACCAGAGTTTTCCACAGAGCTATTTGCTTATATTCCCAGTATGTCACACACCCCACTTCCAAATATTCATGACACTTGGGTAACTGTCCTGTAGAGGGCGATCTTGCAGAGATGACATGAAAAAAGGAGCCCCTTCTGGCCCATAAATACCTGAGACCTCCCACCATTCCCCAGTCTTTCATCTCTGCAGTTGACGAGCAAGTCAGAAGATGGTTGTCTCCTCCTTGCAGGTAGCCGGGGTAACCCCCCCGGCCTTTTGTTTTTATTGCTGCCTGAACCTTTTTTAATTTAAACTATAGCTGTATGCCTCCCAGCCTAGGCTGAAGGTCCAGGAAATGGTAGGCTGCACCTTATGGTGTATATGGGAGCTTGCTCCCCCGTGAGACCCCATACAAAGGGGTAGGCGGTGTCCGGCTTGGGATGCCCCGTCCCTCTTACCCTTTCACCTATTGGTGTGGGTTCTCCCCCCCCTCTACCGTGTCCCTCTGTGCCCCTTGGGGGGGGGGAGGCCTTTTCTCTTGTGGGTTGTTTTACTTTATTTGGGGGAAAAGGTGTGTGGATTGTGTGTGTGTGTTTGTATGTGTTTTTGCGGCAGTTGTTGCTGTCACTTTCAACAGGTGCAGTTAAAGAGGGGGCGGGGCCGGGCACTCGGCGTGCTCATTGTGGCCCGTCCACCACCCCCCCCCCCACCCCTCCACCCCCCCTCGAGGCCGGCTTTTCTCAAGCACTCTTTCCGGCCTCGCTGCCTGCTTTGCTGCTCTCCCTCTCATTCCCTTGCTGCTGTGAGGGTTGATGGTCGCTGCTTTGCTGCGGTGAGTGGATTTTATTTATTTCACCATTTTTATGTCTTTTTACGTCTTATATGGTGGGTGATGTGCATATTGACACTTATGCCTGTTCTCATGTCTTCTAGGTGGGATCCCTTCTTTTGAAGTTTAAAGAGGGAGTTCTCCCGGTCATAGGGTCCCTTAGAGTTTAATTTAGGGTTTCCCAAAAAAAAAAATCCTCCCACTTGGGACCTGAAGGGGCATCCCGGGTAGCTTAATAGCGTAAATCCCTCTGGTCATTGCGACTACATTAAAATCGCTTCACTTATTAGGTATGCACCACCTACACAATCACATATATGGCAGGTGCCAATTAAAGGGACCTACTACTCACAACCCTCTTTGTCTGGTGCGACCCCAGGGCTGGCCCACCAATAGGTCCACAAATAGTAATTGCACACTGCTAAATCTAATATCCAATTTATTAGAGCATAAGAAGTTAATACATAGTACTACATACACATAACAACATATACACACACAGTTAAAAAACACTTATTAAAACCCAAAGAAAGTGGGGAGGAGCTCCAGGGCTATACTAATACCAAATAAATAATCAATTGATAATATACCCAAACATCAATATTAAAGGCATACATCTCATAGTGCAATGGCGCTTATGGAAGGTGCTGAGTGCATAAAGTGCCTAGTGTCTACTTATAAAGTGCTCTGTCTATTTGTGAAAGATTGCACTGCTAAAAACTCGCAGTGCTCACAGCATAACAACCCGTGCAATCATGCAATACATATAATACAAAGAAAGTGCCATGTGCAGAAAAGGTGCATCTACTCTAAAGCTAAGCCTATACTGTGCTACTACAAGATCTGATAAGCGCCATTCACATATGGTGTAAGCAGGTAAACATATGTATTCGCAGTATACGATAGCACTGCGAAATTCCAAAGAAAGCCCCCTGTCCTCCCCACTTACCTCGCCATATGGAGGCTTCTCAGGATACCGGGCTTGAGCTCCCCTCGGGGCAACCCCGGCAGTGTGTGGGTTGTGGGGCATCCCTTGCGGGGGATAATGTACTTGTTTGCATACCTTGTGCTCAGCGGGCCATAACGCAGCAGTCGGGGGGCCCAGGCGTCTGGGTCCAGGGTCCCGGCCTCATCTCCTTCCCCACCCTGCCTTATCCGTACCCCTAGTGATGGTGTCACAGGTGGGGAGTCACAATCTGATGTATGTGCCAGACTGGCTAATATTGAGAAATGTATTTCTCGCTCTGCTGCCAGAAAGGCCTCGGCTAAGCAAAAGCATTTGTCTCCAGCCGCACCGGCCTTTGAGTTTTATGATTATGATTTTCTTGACTGGTCTGATTATTCCCCCCTAGAAGAGAGGGAATTATTTGAGGATTCTGAGGGTTCTGACAATCAGCAGTTTGTTGGTGCTGATACTGAGCAAGGGCAGGGGGATGCTGTGGATACCCCAAAGGTCTTGGCTCACCTTTTTGAGGTTCTGGCAATTTCTCCTCCTGAGGAGGCCGCTCCTCAAAAAGGGGAATTCTTTGGGACTTCCAAGCCGCACCTGGAGTTCCCAAATCAAAAGCATTTTGATGGGATTATTCTTAAGGAATGGGAGAAGCCTACTCGACTTCCAGGTATTCCTCAAGGTTGGGATAAAAAGTATCCCTTTCCGGTGGACATGGTAAAACGATGGTCGTTCCCTCCCGAGGTGGATGCCCCGGTGCTCGGATTATTCAATACTTCTATTTTGCATTCTCCTGACTCCACCACTCTCAAAGATGGTGAGGATAAACGCATTCATCAGATGGCTTGCTACGCGTTTGCTAGTGTCGGTTCAGCCTTGCGGCCTGTTTGTGCTTCGGAACTTTTGGCAGTGGCTACCAGGTCTGTGGTTAGAGACCTATTGAGTACCTCCAGGCTTGACCTGGCTAGTGATGAGTTCGCCGCCCTTAAGCAGTGTGAATTGTTCATGTCCTTTGTGCTTGCCGCCTTGGATGACACCATGGTCATGTGTGGTAGAACCTCAGCCTTGCTTGTAGCTATTCGGCGGTCGGTATGGTTGCGCCAGTGGCCGGCTGATTTTGTGGCCAAAAAGTCGCTTACAGCACTTCCCTTTGTGGGATTGCGGCTCTTTGGAGAAAGATTAGATTCTGTCAGGAAAGGAGGGAAGTTACCTCAGCGTAAGAGGCAACGTCGTCTCTTTCGGGGGGCGGCCTCCTTTAACCCTTCCTTTCGTGGTGCCAGGACTGGCAGAGTTTTGGCCTTCTCTACCCTCAGAGGTGATTCCTGGAGTAGAGGCAGAGGTTGTGCCTGTCCAGGTCACAATTGGAGTTCTAAACCCAAGCCCGCTGCTAAGCCAGCTCAGCAATGAGGGAGCGCCCTCACCCTTGCGGATGGGGGGACGGCTGTGGCACTTCTTCCAGGTCTGGGACCAGGAGGTCTCAGACAAATGGATTCTGGAAGTGGTGTCTTCCGGTTACAAGCTGGAATTCGAGATCGGCCTCCTTTCAGATTCTTCAGGTCTCGAGTGCCTTCGGATCCACTGGCCGCACAGGGGCTCCGGGCGGCAGTAAGTTATCGGCTGGACATGGCTGTTATTTGCCCAGTGCCTTTCGCGGAAAGGGGCTTGAGATTCTATTCCAATCTATTCACGGTGCCCAAGAAGGACGGCTCCGTTCGGCCCATTTTGGATCTGAAGCTCCTCAATCTGTTTATCCGCTTCAGGAAGTTTCGCATGGAAACCTTGCGGTCAGCCGTCGATTCTCTTCGCCAGGGGGACTTCATGACGTCCATAGACATCAGGGATGCTTATCTGCATGTACCTATCTTCCTGGCACACCAGAGATTCCTCAGGTTCGTGGTGGAAGATCAGCATTTTCAGTTTGTGGCCCTTCCATTCGGGCTTACCTCGGCTCCGATGGTGTTCACCAAGGTATTGGCGGGGGTGATTACCCTCCTCAGAGTCCAGGGCATTTGTACCATACCTGGACGACCTTCTCATTTTGGCTTCCTCTCTCAGCCAAGTGGAGCTAGACACCAGAGTGGTGGTATCCACGCTGGAGAGGTTCGGTTGGGTGATCAACTATTCCAAGTCCTCTGTCTCCCGTCCAGGAAGGTTTCGTTTCTGGGCATGACTCTGGATGCCTTTCAGGCCAGGGTGTTCCTTCCTCAGCCCAAGATTCTTCTGATCCAAGATTTGGTTCGGCTTCTGCTTTCCAATCCTCGCCCGTCTATCCGGCTAAGGATGAGATTGGTAGGTCTGATGGTGGCTTCCTTCGAGGCAGTCCCTTTTGCCCAGTTTCACATGAGGACGCTTCAGCTCCATCTTCTAGCGACTTGGGACAAGTGTCCGCTGTCATTGGATCAGTCTTGTCTGCTGTCTCCCCGGGCTCAGCAGTCCCTTCAGTGGTGGCTAGTGTCAAGCAATCTGTTGAAGGGCAGATCCTTTCTGACCCCTTGTTGGGAAACGGTCACCACGGACGCCAGCCTGTCGGGCTGGGGGGGCTTCTGGAGGGAACATCAGTTCCAGGGGTTATGGGGGCCTCGGGAGGCTCATACCCCTATCAACGTTTTGGAGCTACAGACCATTTGGTTGGTTCTGTCTCACTTGACTCTTCTCTAGCAGGGATTGCCAGTTCAAGTCTGATCGGTCAATCGGACGGCGGTCGCTTACATCAATCACCAAGGAGGGACTCGCAGCAGGAGTGCCCTCAGGGAGGTATCTCTGATCCTTGTTTGGGCAGAGAGCAATGTTCCATGCATCTCAGCCATTTACATCCCGGGTGTGGAGAACACGAAGGCGGATTCCCTGAGCAGGAGATCCTCTCGCCGAGGAGAATGGTCTCTCAGTTCCAAGGTATTCCAGTCCCTTTATCTCAAGTGGGGGACTACGGAGGTGGATCTCTTTGCCTCTCTTCACAATCACAAGCTTCCTGCTTTTGTGTCTCTGTCTCAGGATCCTCTGGCCCTGGCAGTGGATGCCATGTCCCTGGCTTGGAGGGAACTGGGGTTTCTGTACCTGTCCCCCCCCCCCCTTCTCCATGGTGGGCAAGGTGATGCGTGCGCAAGCTAACTCTAGAAGGGGCACCAGCAATTCTGGTGGCTCCAAGGTGGTCAAGACGAGTGTGGTTCGCAGACATCGTGCGGCTGGCAGTAGATCAGTTTTATCTGCCTCTTCTTCCGGATCTTATCACCCAGGGTCAGCTACGCTACCCCAATTTACCAACGCTGGCTTTGACGGCGTGGCTGCTAAGACCTCCATCTTAAAGGAGGAAGGTCTTTCTGATGCGGTGGTTCAGACTCTTGTTAGAGCTAGGAAGAGATCTTCCTCTAAGGTCTACTATAGGACTTAGAGGTCTTATATTAACTGGTGCGAGGCTAGGGCCTTGCCTTGTAGGGTATTTTCTATTCCCAGAATTCTAGAGTTTCTTTAACATGGTCTGCACTTGGGGTTCCGAGTACTTTGAAAGGGCAGGTTTCTGCCCTGGCGGTTTTCTTTCAAAGGTCTTTTGCTCTTCATCCCCTGGTTAAGACATTTTTCCAGGGGGTTACTCATGTGCGGCCTCCTAGAAAGCCCTTGCTGCCGGTTTGGGATTTAAACTTGGTTCTGTCGGCTCTCCAGGGGCCTCCTTTTGAGTAAATGGATTCGACAGACCATTGTTGGGGCCTATTCTGCCAAGAGGAGGGTTCCCCCTTTTCGTTTTACTGCTCATTCTACTTCGTGCTGTTGGAGCATCTTGGGCTTTTCAGCATCAGGCTTCTGTTGAACAAGTTTGTAAGGCTGCTACTTGGTCTTCTGTTCATACTTTTTCCACGTTTTATAAGGTTGATGTGCGGGCCTCAGCGGATGCTGTTTTTGGCCACAAAGTTCTGCAAGCTGCAGTAGTTTAAGTTTGCATTATTGCCTTTTTGGGATCCCCAACCATTATGGGCACTGCTATTGGATGTCCCAAGTGTCATGAATATTTGGAAGCCATATACCATTTTGTGATTACTCACCTGTAAAATGGTTATTACAAGTATGTCACACACCCCGCTTCATCCCGCCCTTTTTTGGTTTTCTGGGATCCTTTATATGGTGAACCTTTTTCTTTGCTGTTTACATTTAGCTCTTCCTGGTCCCTTTACTGCTGTCTTATACTGGGGAATGGTGGGAGGTCCCAGGTATTTATCGGCCAGAAGGGGCTCCTTTTTTCATGTCATCTCTGCAAGATCGCCCTTTACAGGACAGTTACCCAAGTGTCGTGAATTTTTGGAGGCGGGGTGTGTGACATACTTGTAATAACCATTTTACAGGTGAGTAATCACAAAATGGTATTTTTCTTCCTTGCTTTGTGGTTAATGATTGCTGCATTGTTCATTAGATTTCTGGTTCACTTAATGCTGATGATTTGTAACTTTCTTACAGTTTAGTAGTAGAATAGTTTGAAACTGGTGGACCTCTTTTTGAAACATCACCATTGGTACCAGCATTCTAATATACATTTAGCCACCTGCTAGATATGTTCCCTTTAAAAGATAGCCTTGTGACAGCAACAACTGCGTTATTTAAGGATGGAACACAGACTATATTAGTAGCAATCCAATTTATTAAGGTAATCGCGGTTCACCACTACTTGTTCAATTGACGCTCTTGTTTTTGCTTGCTTTTGCTTGTTTTTCCTGATGGGGAAACCTAGTGTGTAGCTAGCCTCCCCAGCCAATAAAGTAAAAAGCCAGGCATTTTATTGTGCACACCGACTGGTGTTTGTTTGATTTTCTTCTTACCTTTGTAAATTTATTTGGGGAAAACATTTTATTTTGTAGAATCTCTGGAGCCAGAGCGATCCATTACTGTCTCAATGGGTATTGACTTTTGTGATTCCACGCAGACTGCCAGCTTCCAGTTGTGGTATGTTACATCACTATAAATAGACATGTTTTATGTGCTGTAAATGCTGCAAATGCTAATGAACCAAGAAGAATGCAAACTATTTTCAGAAAATTGCTGCATTTAGAATTTAATTGCATCTCTTATTATATTTTGCATCTTCAAATATCTGAGTATTGCCTTGCTGCTGCAGCAAGCATATTTGAAGGCTTTGTTAGATACTGTAAAAGCACACCATCCATGGAAGAGTGTGTTCCTATGTGTCCCGTACCCTTATGTGCCATGTCATGGAGCAACATGTCCATTAAAGCCTGTGGTGCCAGCTACTCTAGGTCAATCATATTTAAAATCAGCCCCTCTTCTCATCTTGAATGCCCCCCATAAAAGGCACATAGCAGGCAGTGCCACCATTAGTCAGTGGTTTGGGGTGGTTGTGGTGGTAGGGGCCGACATGGTGCAGGGTTGGACCTCCCTTTCTGGAGGTAATGGTAAGGTGCCCTGGGCCTTCTACCACCAAGCTTCCATGGACAAGGTTCACACTGATGCAAAAGCAAGTGATTGCAAAGTCCTAGGCTTGGTCACTGATGGGTTACCTGATTTTATTACATTTCACAAAGGTCGTCAGGCCAAGGCCTTGGAAAACCTGGGATGCCAGCTGCTCTAGTTCAAGCATATTTTAACTTGAACTGATGATATTTGGCTGTTTCTATTCACAATTTACATCTATTTAGGCAGTAGTAAGTAGAAGTGGATATGGCATGGCCGCTTTGCCCCTCAGCGCCCCCAGCGTAAGTCAGCCTGGCTAAGCACAGTGATCATGCTTGTCTTGCTTTCCCACAATGGGAGCACTGAGGGATAGAGGCAGCTGTGTGACCACATTACATATTAATGTTGTAGAAACATTCAAAGAAAAGGAGGGGCACCATTCGGAGACCTGCTACAGCATCTACATGGTGCTTCAGGAAATAAAGGGAGAGGTACATGGTATGGCTTCAGGTACGCTCTTTGCTGACCCATTATTGCAGGAGCTTGGACAGACCCGGTTATCTTTAAAAGGCATCAGCTTATTCACTTTCTACTGCCTAAAGAGATTTTAATGTTAAATACAAAAAAGGTAAGTGCAATTTAATTAAGTTGGCTGCAAATTTGTGATTTATTTGTAAGGGTTTATTCTCCAGCCAACTAGGATTGGACTACAGTAAATGGTACAGAAATAAGAAACTCCCCCCACACTCTCCTGTTAAAGTACTATCTGGCAGCAACTATCCTGAGCATTTAGGTTTGAGGCTTTGGGGGGATCTGGTTAGTAAAGAAGCTACTTGGCTATTTACTTCAGTCCATATTACAACAAGGTTTTATAAAGTGAATATGAGGAGGTCAATTGGAGCATGATGTTGTAAGGCATTGGCTGAATCCATTTCTGACTGTTTTTAGTGGTCCAGTAGTAGCCAGTTGTTGTCACATACATATATAGCACCACCTGGATAATTGAGAACCTGAACAGACATTCTCCCTGAAAATAGTCTGCAGGTCTTCAAGGTGAGAATTATTTGTTACTCAACCATCAATATCAATGCCTGCATCAAACCTCATGCATATTGCTGTACATACTTTATGCACACCTCTATTCTATTTCTATTTTGATATAGTTGATATGTATACATCTGACATTCTCTATGTTAAACTTTATTTGCTAGCTATATGTTTGATTCATAATGCAACATATTGTAAATGTTCTTAAATATTATTTATATAATTGAAATAATCTCTGTAAATAATAATAAATGGTTCCATCTGTATAACTGTAAATGTAATTTAGAAATTAGAGGCATTGTTAAAAGGCTTATTGATGGGATGGTTTGACTTTTTCCTTGTTTGAATAAAGGATCCTTTGCAGTAATAAATACGAGCACTGTACCATAACAAATTGATTTTATGCAGATCATCACCTTTATGTTTGGGCTGTTTTGCAATATCAGATATGAAAAAATGATTACTTATTCTAGCATTGCAAAGTAATTGTTTATTATTTTCCTATTAGGCAAACATGGCGGATCAATATTACTGAATAACCATTAATGACCAACAATGCCATAAATAGATTTCCTTCACACATTGCCTATATATTAGCTTTTTCACTCTGCGGCAATGTTATTTCAATGACACAGCTTGAACAAACCTATTTGCATACATTTTGTGTGCAATGTGATATTAATATACAGTATATTCATTCTAAAGTTTGTTCTTAAAGAGGAACAACACACAGGAATTTCACTTTCCTGTGTGTTGTTCCTCTGTGCAGCGGCATCCCAAATTGGGATACTCCACGGTGTGTACACCCAGGTCGCCCCATTTCACTCACCTTCCTTCCACTCCCACGGTGCAGACATGAGTGAGTGCTCTGATTGGCTGAGCAGCGCGCTCACTGTCACTCTGCTCACTTCGGCTCCAGTGATGGCCAAGCACGTCACCCACTGACTTTGAAGCCTGCGCGCATAGCTAGAGGTGAGCGGAGATGTGACCGGAGCACCCAGATGCAGCAAGGGCTCCAAAAGAAGGTAAGTGAAACTGGAGATGGGGGGGGTTCACACAGCGAAGCATCCCAATTCAGGATACCACAAAGAGCCTCCGATGTTTCTCTGAATGTGCCTTACAGTATACAGGACTCATTCTAATATTTAATTTAAATTGCCTACAGACACAAAGAAGTTTGTAGAATAGCACAGTTTTTATTCTTAGTATACAGTACGTCCTGCTCCAAGTCTAATACTTACAGTTGGGATATACTCCGCCAGATGGCGCTGGACTGCAGAGACATCAAAAATAGGCTCCTCCCGGCCCCTCAAATACCCAGGGACCTCCCACAAATCCCCAGAATTTCTCTGCAGTCTGGCTGCGAAGGACGAGAAATTGGCTCTCTACTCGCAGGTGAGCGGGGTTATTAACCTGCGGCCCTGTAGGACTATTCCCACCCGTTCCACTAGTAATATGCCTCCCAGCCTTGGCTGCGCTGGTCGGGTTAAGGTAGGCAGCACCGCCGTTGGTGCTTAGGAGCTCTGCTCCACCGCAATCCCCCACCAAAGGGTAGGCGGTTCAGGCTTATGGTGAGCCTCTATGGGATGCCCCTCCCGCACTATTGCCCCTTGCCCCTATCTATCGGTGGGCCCTCTTTAAGTGGCCGCCATCCTCCCTCCATCCCTCATACTCCCACGTCCCTAGCGGGTTATTGGGGCATCCAGGGTTGCTATATAGCGTTATTCCCTATCGGCGTATAGCGCCGCTATAATCACCATATGGAGGCATCCCAGGATAATGTTACCGGGGTCCCTTTGGGACAAGACCGGCTGTGTGTAGCGTGTGGGCAGCCTCATGCTGACGCGGACAAGGCGCGGGTATGTGTACCCTGTGCTCAGCAGGTGCTTGCATTGCAATCTGGCCTGCCAGTGGCTGCACCTCGTTTCACTTCACCTACTCCCCCAAGCTTAAATCTCACTCCTGTTGAGTTGCATACTAGTGGGGATTTTCAGCCTGATGTGTCTTCTAGACTGGCTACTGTTGAACAGATAATTGCGAAGTCTTTAGCGCGTAAGGCCCTTGCTAAGAAGCGGCACTTGACACCTAATGTTACTGTTTTCCCTATGGGAACTGAGGAGTTTTGGAATCTGTGTGGCTATACCCCGTCTGATGAAGGGGAGCTCTTTTCTGACTCGGGCTCATCTGATGAGAGACCAAGGGGTCATGACGATTCTGGCTCTGACCCCTGGGCCCCGGATGACACTGACAGATTATTGACCCAGATTTTTGAGGTTCTGTCTATCTCTCTCCCTGTTGAGGCTCCCAGGCAAAGAGCTTTTCCATACAGGCACATTTCCATAACTTTGTGCTCAAGGAATGGGAACGCCCCTGTAAACTTCCCGGGGTTCCAAAGAGTTGGGATAGGAAGTATCCCTTTCCTGCTGAGGTGGTTAAATGTTGGTCATCCCCCCCCCAAGGTGGATGCCCCGATCCTAGGGCTATCCAACACCTCTGTCATGCATTCCCCTGATGCCTTGTGAGGTGTTTAATGCACTCTCCAGTTGTGATGTTTTTGTAAACTTTGTACTATCAGCATTGGATGACACCATCAGAATGTGTGCCAGAACTTCTGCCCTCGTGGTGGCTATACGCCGCTCGGTTTGGCTGCGCCAGTGGGCTGCTGACAATGCTGCCAAGAAGGCCCTCACTGGTTTTCCCTTTAAAGGTCTGCGTCTGTTTGGAGACCGCCTGGACCTTTTTGCTAAGGGAGGCAGCTTACCCCAGGGGGTCATCTGCCAGGTCCCTTTAAGAGAAAAAGGCAAGGGCTTTTATTCCAACCTATTCACAGTACCCAAAAAGGATGGTTCTGTCAGGCCCATCCCGGACTTTCTCAACAAGTTTGTCAGGGGCAGGCGCTTTCGCATGGAGACTCTGCACTCTGCCATCAGTTCCCAGCGCCAAGGGGATTTCATGACTTCTGTGGACATCAAAGATGCTTACCTTCATATTCCTGTGTTCCCAGGTCATCAAAGGTTCCTCAGGTTCACTCTGATGGATCAACACTACCAATTTGTGGTTTTGCCCTTCGGCCTCACTTCAGCTCCCAGGGTGTTCACCAAGGTGCTGGCTGGCGTGATGTCTCTGCTCAAATGTCAGGGCGTCCGCGTGCTTCCCTATCTGGACGACATTCTCATCACTTCCCAGTCTCTACATCAGGCAGAGTTGGATACTCAGCTGGTGGTGTCCACTCTGGAGTCATTTGGATGGGTGATCAACCACCCCAAGTCCTCACTGTCCCCTTCCTTGGTAACTCCATTTCTAGGAATGAATCTGGATACAGTTCAGGCAAGGATCTTCCTTCCTCAGCAGAAGGTGGACAGTCTGATTGCACAGGCTCAGTCCCTCCTAGCTTGTCCCCATCCCTCCATCAGGCAGGGGATGCAGCTGGTGGACCTGATGGTGGCGTGCTTCGAAGCGGTCCCTTATGCTCAGTTCCACTTGAGGCCTCTGCAACTTCACCTATTGTCTGTATGGGACAAGGACCCAGCGTCCCTGGACAGGGTCTGTGTGCTCTTCCCCCTGGTCAGGAGGTCCCTCTTGTGGTGGATGGACTCCAGGAACCTGTTGGGGGGCAGATCCTTTCTTGCCCGTTCCTGGGAGATGGTCACCCCGGATGCCAGTCTGTCAGGTTGGAGGGGTTTCTGGAAGTCCCTGCGGTTCCAGGGGAGGTGGGGCCCTCAGGAAGCCCACACACCTATCAATGTCTTGGAGCTGTGAGCGACCAGGTTTGTTCTGGCTCGCTTGACTACTCATCTTCAGGGCCTGCCTGTTCAGGTGCGCTCGGACAACCAGATGGCAGTTGCCTACATCAATCATCAGGGAGGGACCCGGAGCAAGGGGGCCCTCCAGGAAGCGTCTCTGATCCTGACTTGGGATGTGTACATACCGGGGGTGGAAAATCGCCTGGCGGACTCTCTGAGCAGGGGGACCTCTCACCAGGGAGAATGGTCCCTATGCAGCAGGGTGTTTCAATCTCTGTATCACCGTTGGGGCCAACCAGATGTGGATCTGTTTGCGTCCCGCCACAATCACAAGCTCCCAGCTTTTGTCTCTGTCCAAGGATCCTCTGGCCCTGACCTCGGATGCGCTAGCAATGTCATGGAAGGACTTTCAGTTCCTGTATGTCTTCCCAATTCCCCTGCTGGGCAGGGTTCTGCGCAAGATTGCTCTGAAAGGGGTGCCAGCAATTCTGGTGGCCCCCAGGTGGCCAAGAAGAGTGTGGTTCGCAGACGTGGTACAGCTGGCAGTAGATCAGTACGCTCTGCCCTTGGTGCCAGATCTGATCACTCAGGGCTCATTACGCCATCCCAATTTACAAACTCTGGCTTTGACGGCTTGGCTGCTGAAACCTCCATCTTGATGGAGAAGGGGCTGTCTTCCTCAGTTGTGGATACTTTGATTAAAGCTAGGAAGAAGCCTTCCTCTTGCATTTATTACAGGATTTGGTGTGCCTACATTGACTGGTGTGAGTCTAAGGCTCTTCCCTGATGTGTGTTCTCTATTCCCAGGATTCTGGAGTTCCTGCAGCATGGGTTGGAGATGGGGCTCCAACTCAGTACTTTGAAGGGTCAGGTTTCTGCCCTGGCTATTTTTTTCCAGAAGTCCTTTGCTCAGCACCCTCTGATCAGGACTTTTTTCCAGGGGGTCACTCATGTGCGTCCCCCACATAAGCCTATGTTGCCTGTTTGGGATTTGAACTTGGTTCTGTCAGCCTTGCAGGATGCTCCCTTTGAACCTGAGCAGGATGCTGCCTTGGCCATTCTTACGCTCAAGGTTGTGTTTCTGGTGGCTATCACTTCTGTCAGGCGTGTGTCTGAGTTGGCGGCGCTGTCCATTCAGCCCCCCTACTATGAGAGACAGCAGGACAAGGTGGTGTTTCGTTTCAAATTTGGTGGCTACTTCACCTTTCAAGAAAACTGATGCTCTTTTTGTGGTCCCTTCTGGTCCTAGGAAGGGTTTGGCTCCTGCCAAGTCTACTATCAGCAAGTGGATTTGTCAGGCTGGGATTCAGGCCTACTCTGCTAAGGGGTAGAATCCTCCCTTCCGCTTTACTGCTCATTCCACTCGTGCTATTGGTGCCTCTTGGGCTTTTCAGCACCAGGCTTCTGTTGAACAAGTTTGCAAGGCTGCTACTTGGTCTTCTGTTCATACCTTTTCAAAGTTTTACAAGGTTGATGTTTGGGCCTCAGCTGACGCTGGTTTTGGCCGAAAGGTTCTGCAGGCGGCAGACTGCCTGTTGCTGATTTTTCTTGGGGATCCCACCCTACTTATGGACACTGCTATTGGATGTCCCAACTGTAAGTATTAGATTTGGAGCAGGACGTTCTGTATACTAAGAATAATACAATTCTGTGATTACTCACCTGTAGAATTGGTATTATGAGTATACAGTACGCCCTGCTCCAACCCACCCTTGGTTTGCATTTTCTCAGATCCCCTGTATGGTGATTGTTATCATTGTTATAGTTGATAGTCTGGATTGTTTAATTCTTCCGGCTTCTCTTTAACTGCTTTTCAATGCTGGGGATTTGTGGGAGGTCCCTGGGTATTTGAGGGGCCGGGAGGAGCATATTTTCGATGTCTCTGCAGTCCAGCGCCATCTGGCGGAGTATATCCCAACTGTAAGTATTAGATTTGGAGCAGGACGTACTGTATACTCATAATACCAATTCTACAGGTGAGTAATCACAGAATTGTATTTTTACCTGACTGTACAGTTCATAATAGCAGGAAAATTACCCATGGGTTATATTTTGAAGCAATCATGCTAAACCCCTGCTCCCCTGACTGAAATGAGATAAAGCTAGTTTAACAGGTCCACACCCCTATCAAATCTCATAACCATCAGAGGCATGCTCATCTGCTGCTGTAAATAAATTGTATTTCATATTTGTACCTAACCTATTGATAGGTGAGTCCAGCTTTGTTTTTAATTGTATTTTAATTGTTGTGTGGTGTTTAATGTTATATCTACTTTGCTTAAAATTATACATTTTATAATTTTTATTGTATTTTATTCAGATCGGCAGTACTTTGTACAGAGATCTAACTGTTGGACCCTATCTGGGGGTCCCATCTTGCTTCCTATCATGCATGACTGGTACTTTTATTACTAATAAAAGGTCCATAGTTAAACTTAATACTGCACCAGTTGGGTGATCTTTAAAGTATAGTGTTTTTTTAATTTGCCTGTAATCGGGTGAATGGGACATAGATTGTGCCACACACAAAGGGAAATGGCTTCTCGAAGAAAGAGCTACATATACTTCCGGCTGCTCTCCGCAATCCAGTTTCACAGGACTGGACTGTGAAGGCGTGCCTAGATTTATTTTCCTCTAGATTCATTTATTTTTTACCTATTTTATAGGTTGTGACTCTTGAGATTTCTTATATACTGCAGTCTTAGGCCCTCGGGGATCTTAGACTGATGTTTCCTCATGAAGGAGGCAACTGGGTCTGAGACTTTGGCCTGTGTGTCTGCAAAGGCCCCCGGAAGAGGAAGAGAAAACCTCCTTCAAAGACCACATGAGGGGATGCCCCCCACCCCTGCAGGTGGGGATACAGTATCTGCATTTTGCTCCCATTTGGAGGCTCTATGTAAGAGATGTTTGGATACAGGAAGATTGATTTGGGGGTCAGACCTCCTCAGAGGTTCTTTTGGTCTGGGGTATCCTGAAATCTTGAGAAAGCAGAAGCATTGAGATCTGCTGTAGCCCATCTATTGCAGATTAGAGTAGTCTGTCATGTTTCCCTTTAGGGAGAGGTCACAGTTTTTATTCCAATTTGTTTATAATTCTTAGGAAGGATGGTTCTGTGCGCCCAATATTAGATCTCAAGGACCTCAACAGGTTCATCCATCTGAGGAAATTTCGCATGGAATTGTCCACTGTGATGACAATTCAGGCAAGAGAATTTATGACCACAGTGACTATAAAGGACTTGTACCTACATATTCATATCCCATCCTATTTGTACTTTGCAGTAGATGGCCTAAACCTGGCTCTTTTAAGAAACCAGGGAATACAGATATGGCTGAATAGTCAACTATCCCAAGTCGCATATCATTCCTTCAGGAGTTTTTTTTTCCTAGGAACTCAGGCCAAGGTATTTCTTCCGGAACAAAAGAGACTTTCACTTCAAGCCCAGGATGCAGGCTTCCTTGACCTGCCCTCACCCGACAATTCGTCAGGGAATGTGCCTGTTGGGCCTGGTGGCAGTGCCCTTTGCACAGCTTCATAGAAGACCACTGCAGATGGAATTGCTCTTGATCTGGGATCGGACCACAGAAACACTAGATCACCCCTTTTTTTCTTCCAATCCATTCCAGGCCGTCCTTATTCAATACGATTGGGTAACTCCTGCCCGAAGGGGCGTGACTGCAAGACAAAAGCGTGGCTCCCCCTCCTGGCCTATATCCTTCCGGCTGACTTCCTAGATTCCAGTTTCATTCTTGCAGTTGGGATGACTGCATGGCTCTCTAGACTCCTCTTCCATTTACTTTTTTTTTGTTTCTCAGATTATACCTTTGACAGGGCAAGACCCTGTCTGTTTTCCTAGGTCCCTTATGCTGCTCTGATCTGGATTGACCCATTATGCCTCTTCAGTTTTCGGCTTGGCGAAGTTCCGTAAAACTGTATCCGGATCTGGATGGTAAGGTAAGCGCAGGGTCCAGTGTGCGCTTTGTAGTGCTTTGGCACTCTGGCTGAAGGCTTTCATTGAAAAGTATAAGCAGCCACAGGTTTTGTCTGGTGAGCCTGATTGGGGGTGACCAAGGGAATGATTTTCCCTCTCTTATTGTTTTTTATTGCTCTTTCCCATGTGTTTGTTTGTTCTCTGCTTGAAAAATTCAAAATTTGCGCGCCTTTTTAGGGGGCGGAGCTAAAGCTGCAACGAGGAAATAGTCCATCGCCATGGAAAGATTTTCGGCTTGGCGAAGTACCGAGTACCGGGCGCAGAGCGCTTCCTCCGTCCGCCTCTGTGGAAAGATTTTCGGCTTGGCGAAGTTCCGAGTACCGGGCGCAGAGCGCTTCCTCCGTCCGCCTCTGTGGAAAGATTTTCGGCTTGGCAAAGTTCCGAGTACCGGGTGCAGAGCACTTCATCTGTCCACCTCTGCGGAAAGATTTTCAGCTTGGCGAGGTACCGAGTACCGGGCGCAGAGTGCTTTCTCCGCCCGCCTCTGTGGAAAGATTTTCGGCTTAGCGTAGCAGCTAGCTCCGCTGAGATCTCCGGTTCTTTTCAGTGGTACTACACGTTTTCTCTAGCCGGGGACGCTGGAAGATATTCGGCTTAGCGAAGTCACCAGCCCTGCTGAAGTGGCCGGTTCTCCTCCGTGATGGGGCACGTTTTTCTCGCCGACCAAGCTTAAACATTTTCGGCTAGGCAAGGTGCCTAGCATCGCCAGAGATCGCAATTCCCCTTTGGCTGCACATAATTTCTGGGGTAGTTGGCCAGCAAAAGGGCTGCTCTGAGCCGCTGCACGGCCACCTTCAAGTGGATCTAAACCTTTTGGTTAATTTGCTTAATTTTTTTATTTATTATTGATTGGGAAAGGGCAAGGTAATATATAATTTATATTGTACTATATAATTATATGGTGGTCTACCCTCAAGGACAGTAGTTTTGTGACCTTCGAGAACCTATATATACTTGGTCTCAGATCCCCAGGGTCATAGACTAGTATTATTAAATTCACCATGGCGGAGGCATCGGGGGTAGGCATCTGGTCTTTATCAGATTTACCCCATATCCAGTTGCGTGCAGTGGCAATGGTTGAGGATAGCACGGTGCGCAGGGATTATGCCACGGTTGTAGTGGATAGGGAGACAGTTGTCTCCTCCCTGAGGGGGCTCTGACCCTTTTTGCCGGTGCTTTCTGAGAAACCCCTTGGCAGTTTTCATGCGGACCGTGATGTGAATCGTACCGGTTACTAAGAAGGTTTTTTGAAAAAAGAAATCCTCTGAGTATATTGAAGAGGATATTGTGGCTGCCATAGGCTCCTTCGGAGTCTGTAAACAGACTCAAGTGGTCCTAAACCTATAGAGTCATCATGGAGTATTGACTACTAAAAAGGTTTTAAAGAAGAAAATTTTTCTCCAATTTGAAGAGGATATTGTGGCTGCCATAGTCTTCTTCTGAGTCTTTAAACTCTGTCGGCAGCCCTCAAGTGGTCCTAAACCTATAGAGTGTCATAATGGAGTATTGCCTACTAAAAATATTTTAAAAGAAAATATTTTTTCCTCTGAGTGGAAGAGGATATTATCTGCCATAGTCTCCCAGGAAGTTATCTGTTGGACCGTCCTCTACACATGGGGTGTCCGGTTAAGGAGAAGTTGGATGGATGGTTGATTTCCTCCATTTTTGGAGGATTTTGCGGAGCATATGCATTATTATAATCTGATCAATAGGGAATGGCAGAAGTCAGGTTGTCTTCCGGCCATGCCTAAAGTACTAGATACTATGTATCTCTTTCCTCCAGATCAGATTGAATTATGGTCTTACCCTCCTGTGGTGGATGCTCTGGTGTCAGGTCTCATTAAGATTTTCGTTTTGCCATCCTCTGATAGGGCTTCTCCAAAGTATCCAGTGGATAAATGCGTGGTTCAGGTGGCATGTCATGCTTATCTTTTATGGGGTCGGCCTTGGGCCGGCCGGTGTTACATTCATAGAATTTTGGGAGCATCTGGTCTCTGACTCTTGGGTCATTCATGGAAGCCATGCTCCCAGTTGTTCAAGATTAGTTTGACTCCAACAGGTAGTGTGCCTGGCTATGAAGGATTTCATGGTGGTGGTTAAGTGCCAGAGGCCTAGCTCTGGTGGTCACCTTAAGGTGTGCTTTATGGCTTAAGTAATGGCCAGCTGACATAGCCTCTAAAAGGAATATGACAGGACTCCTTTTTAAGGGGGGGCGCCTGTTGGGAAGGCTTGGTTGACGTGGTAAAGCATGCTTCTAGTGGTAAATGATCTAATCTGCTACAAAAGCCGAAGTCTAATACTGCTTCCCCAGGGTCTCTAATACTCCGGGGTTTCCGGCTAGAGGTTCGGCCTTTTTGTCTTATTCCAAAAAGAGAAAAAAAAAGGAAAAAATTCTCTTCTATCCCAAAGTTCCAAATTAAGGCAACAGGTGTCTGGCAGAATAAAGCCAGACCCCCTTCAAAGCCTGTTCAGGCATGAAGGGACGCCCTCGCACTTGCAGGTGTGTGGGGACCACTTCTGCATTTTGCTCATATTTGGAGGCTTCATTAACAAATATTTGGATATAGGAAGTTGTATCCTCAGGTTACAAGATCAAATTAGGAGCCAGACCCCCTTGGTCAGGGGTATCCCGAATTCCGCAGTAAGCAGAATGATTGAGATCTGCCGTATTCCGCCTTTTTAGAGATTGGAGTTGTTGATCCACAGTGAAGTTACTCCAGCCGGGCAGTGTATATATAAGGATACATACCTACATTGCTGTAGGTGGCCTACATCTTCAGTTTGTGGCGTTACCCTTCGGTGTATCTTTAGCACCAAGGGTGTTTACCAAGGTGTTGGCAGGTCTCATGTTTTCTCTAAGAGGTCAGGGTATACATATAATCCCTTACTTAGACTACCTGTTAATATGGGCCCCATCACGTCAGGGGGCCCAGAAGAATACACAGACTGTCTGATCGACATTAGATAATTGACTATCCAGTCGAATTCTTAAGTCAAATATCATATCATAGCTTCAGGAGTTATTCTTTCTGGGACTGGCATTAGACACATCTCAGGCAAAAGTGTTTTTTCCAACACAGAAGTGACTCTTACTCCAGGCCAGGGTACAGGGTCTCTTGTCTTGCCCTCACCAGACGATTCATCAAGGAATATGTCTGTTGGGCCTGATGGTATCTTGCTTGAGTCAGTACCTTTTGCACTGTTCACACAAGACCCCTGCAGATGGAATTGCTCACAATCTGGGATCGAGACACACACTCTGATTCACTCTTTTTGCATGACACCATCAGCAAGGCAGTCTCTAGCCTGGTCCTTAGCCTCTTCAGACTGGCAAATCCTTTCTTCCAGTACAGTGGAAGATCATCACCATGGATGCCAGTCTATCTGGTTGGCGGAGTGTCATGGAGTCACAAAGGATCCAGGGACAGTGGAGTCAGGAGGAGAGCAGAATCTCCATAAAGATCCTGAAACTAAGAGCTATTCTATTGTATTCAGACTTTGGACAACCGATCTGATGGGGCATCCCGTCCAGATTCAAACAGACAATTGGACGGCGGTGGTATATATCAACCACCATGAGGTCATCAGAAGCAGTAAAGCCCTGATGGAAGCGAGCTGGGTTTTTTACTTGTCTTTTGGTGGTACACATACCTGGAGTGGACAACTTGTAGGCCGATCATCTCAGCAGAACGGTCCTGCATCAGAGGGAATGGTCTCTTAGCCAGGGGGCTTTTTAATCCGTATGCATGTGCTGGGGAATCCCAGACGTAGATCTTTTGCATCACGTCTCAGTCAGAAGGTCCGAAGTTTGTCTCAGCCCAGGGATCCTCTAACAATAGCAACAGATGTCCTGACTCTTCAGTGGTCAGCATTCAAGCTTCTTTATGCATTTCCCTCTGATTTCACTCCTGGGTCAAGTACTAAAAAAGGTTTAGCTCACAAAGAAGTCTCAACTATTCTGGTGACTCCTCTGTGGCCAAGAAGAAGCTGGTTCTCGGACATAGTAAGGATGTCCGAGGGCAACTTTTGGAGGCGATGATCCAGATCTTCTCACACAAGGGCCTCTAAGGCATCCCAATTCACAGTTCTGGCTTGGACTGCCTGGCTATTGAATCCTTTATCTTGGCAAAAAGGGTTTTTTCTGCCAGAGTTATCCAGACTATGATTCAGGCCAGGAAGAAATGATCTATTATTGAGTGTTGCAAGCAATTATCGGTGAACCCAGAGATTCGCTTGTAGTACTGTTCTGTTTTACAGAATATATCATTTTTTTGCAGAGGCCTTGATGAAGATCTTCAATTGAGGACAAATATCTGCTATCTATCTTCTTTCAGAAACCCATAGGTGAGAATGTTTTTATCAGAACTTGTTTTACAAGGAGTCGCTCAGGTGCAGCCTCCTCATAATCTACTTCTGCTGGCTTTTGGACCTGAACTTGTTTTTCAGGGTCCTCCTTTTTGAACCATGTTAGATGCGTCATTAAGTCTAAGGGCGCTTATGGTTATCCCTTAGTGGCAATAACCTCAGCAGGTGGTTTTCTGAGTTAGCAGCTTATCAGTAAGCCTTGTTATTTGAGTGCTTTAGGATTGTCTTCCTAAAGGTATCTTCTCATTTAATGAAGAGATGGTTTTTGCTTTCCTTATGTTCTGCTCCAGTGTCTAATAAGGAAGGGGTGTTCTTCACTGTTGGATGTAGTGAGGGCACTAAGGTATTATCTCACTATTACATAATCTTTCCATAGTTTGGACTTCTTATGTCATACCTGAGGGTCCACGGAAAGGTCTTCCACCAGCGAAGTGGTAAGAGTCTATTCTGCCAAGGGGAAGGAGCCCCTTGTTTTGGGTCACAGCTCTTTCCACTAGGGCCATTGGTGCTTCCTGGGCTTTTCAGCCTCAGGCCTCGGTGGAACAGGTTTGTAAAGCTGCCACCTGGTCTTCGGTTCATACATTTACCAAATTTTACAAGGTAAGTGTTAGGGCCTCAGCTGACGCTGTATTTGGTCGAAAAGTTCTTTAGGTGGTAGTGAAAGGAACTACCTGCTGTTCCGTGTTGGGGATCCTGCCCATATTTGGCACTGCTTTTGGATGTCCCAATCGTATTGAATAAGGACGGCCTGGAATGGATTGGAAGAAAAACACAATTCTGTGATACTCACCTGTAGAATTGGTTTTTCTGTTAATCCATTCCAGGCCGTCCCACCCGCCTCTTTTGGGGGAATATAGGAAGTTACAATCTATCCTTGATACACTTTTATGGTGTTTTTTTTTTATAATAATATTTTGCATTGAAAAGAATGCTAGGTTGAAGTATCCATGTATTGGATGCCTAGTCTTGTGGATATATAAAAAAAAAAAAGAAATGGCATGTAGCGATAACCTTTATCGCTGGAGGGCTTCCCCGCCAGAGACGTCCTTTTCCCAATGGTGAGAGGTGCTGCAGGAATTCCAGAGTCATCCGTGAGGAACCAGGAACAGCCCTTACAAGGGCTAGTGAATTGTAATATAGCGTTCCCCCCAATAAGAGACAGAACTCAGTATTGAGGGTGAAGATGAACTTTCTTTATTAGTGCCACCCTGTGCCTTATATGCAAGTCCCCATGCAAGGGGACCTCCCCCGTGGACCTGATGGAGAACTGCATGACAAACGCACAGACCAATGGGAGCAGGCCACAATCCCTCAACTCTGCCGGTAACACAATCAGCAACACAATAGCAGTCTGTAACACAATCAACAATACAGCGACAGTCTGTAACGTAATCAATAGTACAATGACAACAGCAGTCTGTAACACAATCAATCAATACAATGACAGTCTGTAACATAATCAATAGCACAATGCCATTGTCTGTGACATGCTCAAGAAAATGAAAGTAATCAGTCTATGCAAAAGTCCAAGGGCAGAAACAATGCCTTTAAAATCCAAAAGGCATAGAGTCTGTCACATGGTACATATTTATAATCAGAGAGAGGAGTCTTTTATGTTGTCTCCAGCCTTTTTGTCTCCAATAAGATATAGGTATGCCTCCCGGGCGGCCGGTTTA
Source organism: Gastrophryne carolinensis (assembly GCA_027917425.1). Lineage (NCBI taxonomy): Eukaryota > Metazoa > Chordata > Amphibia > Anura > Microhylidae > Gastrophryne > Gastrophryne carolinensis. The sequence goes on along the minus strand of CM051234.1, from coordinate 575,401,051 downwards.
TACTGCTTTTTAATTAAATGGAATCTAGGAAGTCAGCCGGTAGGATATAGGCCGGGAGGCGGAGCCATGCTTTTGTCTTGCAGTCGCGCCCCTTCGGGCAGGAGTTACCCAATCGTATTGAATAAGGATGGTCTGGAATGGATTAACAGAAAGAACAATTCTACAGGTGAGTATCACAGAATTGTGTTTTTATGACACACTCAACCAGGCGGTCCCTAACCTGATGGGTGAATCCTCAGCATCTTCAGGTCTTTTCTACTGGTTTAGTGGAAGAAAGTCACCACAGGGGTGTCATGGGATCACAGACGATCCAGGGACACTTGGGGACTAGGGTAGAGCAGACTCCCCATAAATATCCTGGAGCTGAGAGCAGTTCTATTGTCCCTCACACCTTGGACATCCGATCTGAGAGGTCATCCTGTCAGGAGTCAGACTGACAACCTGACAGTGGTAGCATATATCATCCACCAGGGGGGCACCAGAAGCAAGAGAGCTCTCTAGGAGGTGAGCCAGATATTTTTTTGGGCTGAGAAGCATGTCCCATGCATCTTGGAGATTCACATACCAGGAGTGGACAACTTGCAGGCCGGCCCAGAGACCCTCTAGCAATAGCTACAGATGCCCTGACCCTTCCTTGGTCAGCATTCAGGCTCCACTCCTGGGTCAAGTACTAAAAAAGATAGCCCGCGAGGGAGTTCCAACCAATCTGGTAGCTCCTTGTGGCCAAGGAGAAGCTGGTTTTCAGACATAGTAAGGATGTAAGGAAGGAAGGCGACCATTGGTGGTTTCCTGATGATCCAGACCTTCTCAGGGCCCCCCCAATTTGCGAGTTCTGGCTTTGACGGCCTGGCTATTGAAATCTCCATCCTGGCAGAAAGAGGCTTATCTGCAAGAGTTATCCAGACTATGATTCAGGCTCGAAAGCAGACTTCATCAAAGATTTACCATGGCGAGTATTTATTGCTTGGTGCAAATCTAAGTATTTAGTAATCCTTGCAGAAAGGTCTTGATGAGGGTCTTGAGCACTCTAAAAGGACAGATATCTGCTTTATCTATCTTTTTTTCAGAAATGTATTGCTGAAAATAAATGTATTAGGACTTTATCGCAGTGTGTCACCCATGTGCGTCCTCCACGTAAGCTTATTCTGCCTGTCTGGGATCTGAAATTAGTTTTTCAGCTCTTCAGGATCCTCCTTTTGAGCTGCTGGCAGAAGTGTCACCAAGCTTAATGACACTTAAGGTCATATTCTTAGTCGCAATTACCTCTGTGTGGCAGATTTCTGAGCCAGCAGCTTTTTCAGTTAAGTCTCCTTATTTCAAGGCTGTTTTTTGTTTTAAACAGGATTTTTTTGCCTAAGGTGGTTTCCCCTTTTCATCTTAATGAAGGGGTGGTTTTACCCTCTTTATGTCCTGCTCCGGTCAGCCATAAGGAGAAATTCATTCCCTGGACATAGTAAGGGCCCTTAAATAATAAATCTCGGCTACACAGGCATTCCACAAGTCTGACTGCTTTATTTATTATATGTAAGGGGCTGGCGAAAGCTCTACCACCAGTTAAGTCTATCATCTGCAGGCAATAATAAGGGCATACATTTTTAAGGGGAAGAATCCTCCTTTCCCGGTTATGGCCCACTCTACACGGGCTGTTGGCACTTTCTGGGCTTTTCAGCACCAGGCGTCGGTAGAGCAGTTATGCAGGGCTGCTACCTGGTCTTCAGTTCATACATTTACTTTTTAATTAGATGGATGGAAGAACATTGGCAGAGGGCCCACTCTACACGGGCTATTGGCACTTTCTGGGCTTTTCAGCACCAGGTGTCGGTAGAGCAGTTATGCAGGGCTGCTACCTGGTCTTCAGTTCATACATTTACTTTTTTATTAGATGGATGGAAGAACATTGGCAGAGGGCCCACTCTACACGGGCTATTGGCACTTTCTGGGCTTTTCAGCACCAGGCGTCGGTAGAGCAGTTATGCAAGGCTGCTACCTGGTCTTCAGTTTACTTTTTTATTAGATGGATGGAAGAACATTGGTGGAGGCTGCCTTCAGTAGGGAAGGCTTTTCAGCTAAGGCTTGATTTCTGGAAGGATTTATTCCTCATTAAAGGAATAATCTTAACACCTGGGAGCCCACCCTGAAGTAAGGGTAATCTTTTAGGAGGTCCCACCCATTTCTGACTTCCTGACGCCCTCGAGTGGAATATGAGAGAAAATACAATTCTGTGATTCTTACCTGTAGAATTGATTTCTCGTTTTCCTTTTCAGGGAGGCAGGCCCACCCTATATGCTAGACTACTATAGCTGTTACTCGGATGCCATAGTGATAGTGGGGTTGTAAATATGTAAATAGTTGATCAGCATCTAAAAAAAGAGGAAAATAAACGGTGAAGGAAAGAGAGGAGATTATCTCATCTTTCCTTTTCTCTAGCAAAGACGTAGGGCTTCTTAGGATGCCTTATTCTCCCGGATGGCTGTGTATACTGCTTTTCAATTACTGGATTGCAGAGAGCAGCCAGAAGTATATATAAGTGGGGAGGAACTAAAAATGTTGTCTTGCAGTCCCCGCCCTTCGGTTGAGAGTTAACCCACCTGTTTCTGACTTCCTGCTTCCCTGAAGTGGAAAAAGAGAGAAATCAATCTACAGGTGAGGATCATAGAATTGTATTGTTTGCTTTAAATTCTGCTAATAGGCCCATGTCCTACAACTTTATCCCATGACCTAAAAATTATCAACTATCCCATCCTTAGGGTTACTCTGTTGGAACTTCTTGTCGTTGGAGGCTACTGGGTCTTAACCCTTTAAGTGCCAGCCTGCTTAGATTTTTTGTCAGACTACTCTTCACGTGTTTGCGCTACACATGTTCATCCTTGATTTTTGAAGGGTTTTACAGGGATTTTCCAGGAAAATGATATATTGTTTTTTTCAGCGGAGTCTGGGCTTCAACATGAAATGTCTTGTTTTCCTTTTTTTTGTGTATTCTCAATACTTTTGGGTGAAATATGTGCAAAAAATTAAAAAAATCAATTTTTTACAATTTGTAGTGTTTTATTGTGATAAAAAATGTAAGTTTGTTAATAAAATATTATTGCGTGTGAAAGCCCTATTTCTCCCGGTTACAACGGTACCACATTGGTATACACCCTTTCCTGCCCAGGAAACTCCCCCAAACTGAAACAGCAGTTTAGGAGATTTCAGATAGGATACAACTATGCAATATGATTGCATAGTTGTAAGGAGTTAACTTAAAAAAAAAATGACATAGGGTCACCCCTCCCAGGGGGGGGGGGGACCTCTTCTTTTTTTTTTGGAATTTTAAGGGTTAAAAACCCTTAAAATCCCCCCAAAAAATGACGTAGGGTCCCCCTTACCCAGCATTACCGACCCGGACCAGCTATGGGGGCTTGTAGAACAGGGCGCAGGGGCCAGTGTTGGTGACCCCTGGCCCTGCAGGCTACTAGCCCACATAGCCACTAAGTGGCCCGGGCCCTTCTGCCCCCCCCTGGCCATTGGGGAGGCAGGTAATGGGGGGGGCTGGGGGTTATGGCAAGTCACCCGCTAGCTGCAGGTGATTGCCAGCCCCAGAGACTTGTGAGCTGGTATAAGGGGTCTCATGGACCCCTTACCAGTTCACAAATAGTTAAAAGTAAAAAAGACACAGACACAAAATTCTTTATTATTCTTGTTTTTACTTATACTGCAGATGACACTTGTCGGTAGTGATCGGAGCCTCCCTGCCTGCCACCCTCCCTACTCCGATCGCTACCGACAAGTGACAGTCGGAGCCCGGGTGCCGGCTAGGCAAGTGGGTGGGGCTAGGGGTGGGGCCAGCGCCGGACAGAGAGGAAGGTGAGGGCCCGCTGCTGGGTCCTCACCCGAAGAGTGGTAAGTCCAGGGGGGGATCGGAGCCCCCCCGGTGAAGAGAAGACCCGGGGAGAGCGATTGGGCTGTCAGGTGAGTTTGTGTCATTTTTATTTTTTCTTTTTTTCTATCAGATGGCGTGGGGGGGGGGGGCTATCCCGGACCCCCCCCCCCCCCCCCCCCCTGAAGATCAGAGGCCCGGGGGCGAAAATCAAACAGCTGATTCTTGAAGAGAATCGCTGGCACTATTTAACGAGGGGTCAGGTAAGTTTTTTTTATGGGGGTTTAAAGTCAGCTACGCGAGTCTCACGTAGCTGGCACTTAACGGTTGGAGAGGCAGCTACGTGTGACTCACGTAGCTGCCACTAGAAGGGTTAAAAGGTTAAAAATTACTGCATTAGTCTGAGTAGGGGCTAATGTCAGAAAATACATCCAGCCCACAGAGCTTGGCACCACCCAGCCATGGAGGAAATAAAGAAGGGGCACTTTTTATATTATTATTAGGAGAGAATGGGCAATGTATGTAAAAAGGGATTACATTTAAATACAAATATCAATAAAATATAACAGGCAAATCCCCCAAGGGATTGTGGAGCCACAGCACCCATATACAGTATAGGTAAAGCACCTACACACAGTGAACTGATTAGTATTATTACAGATGCACACAAATACAGGACACAGTCAAAAATAAATCGCAATACAATCTCTTAATTCCATAGATTTGGAGGTCTTAAACTAGCAAGGTGTACAGGAAAGGCTACACCTGTACATACGCTGATGCCTCTGCTAGGTAATCTGTGTTTTCTAGAATTGTACAATAAACACATTTCTCCTGTACTTTTTTCAAGAACCATCCAGAATAACCACATCAATCGTCATAATCATTTTCCTTGCATTGCTCCACTAGAAGCACTTTGTCTTCGCATCAGAAGTAATTGATCCTGAAGCAGTGTAATCACAATTATTCACTTTCTTAATTGGTCTGCCCAAAATCTGAAAATGGAAACCGATCGGCAGTGTGGAGATCAATAGCTTTATAGCAGAGCCTCTGGGGGTTGGGAGATAGTGGTAATGGGCAGATCAATTGACTTTGGATGCCAGTCACTGGCTATGTGTTTTGCATACTAAAAGCGGTTTACTTGCATTGAAGTATTCACGTGCAAAATAGAACTTTTGTATTTAAAACTTTTGTGTCATCTAAAGAAAAAATGACAAATGCACATTTATATTGTTTCATTATATGTGTCTACATGTGCTGTTGGCACAATCCCTCTTTTTGACAAAAAGTATTTTAGTATTACACTTTACTGTTTATATCTCGCTTGCTTTTGAACAGCAAATAGCCTTGCAAAAACATTCTTGCGCATGTTCTGTACATATTTATAAAACCTGGCATTGTACTTTTTGTATCACATTTGATAAAGCTCCATACGCATGTTTTATAGGCCATACACCTGCTTTTCTCAACATTTTTTACTCCTCAATACCTCCTTTTACATTTGGGCAATGAGGAGAGTTATTGAAAATAAAAGAAGCTCTGTAACCTCTAAAATAAGAGTGCACATTATGGCATTTCCACCCTGAAACAGAAAAAAAGTTCTCTAGTATGTCATTAAAAATCTGTGTAAAGTGCAAGATAGTAACTGCAGTGGTTACTTTTGCACCTTGTGTAAACAAATTTCCTAAGATTGGTTTTCCTTGCTGGAAGAATTGAAAATCAAGGGTGACTTTTTTAAACTTACTGTATCATTCCACTTTTACTGAGAAGTGCTCACCTACTAAAGATGAACTACCAGTGGTCTCCCTCTCTGTGGGGCATCTTGAAATGTATCTTATGGTACATGTGCAGCCCACGGTGGCAGTCCACAAGCTGAGGCGCACACAGTGCTGGGCCTAACTGACTGGCTGGCCCAGGTACACACAGCTGGTTCTCCTTTTATACACCTTCTCCTTGAAATACCTGCCATATAACACTGGATGAGATCCTGCACATGTCTTATTGAATTGTTATAGATGTAAGCAGACCTTGCATTTCATAATCCCTATTTAGGATGCCCCTAGGATGAGAAACAAAACGTCATATTGTAAAAATCTTGGGGTAGTCTCTCTTTAACTGCCTGGGGTCATTTTGAGAACCATTTATATTAAAGTGGCTCAAAAGCCACAACAGACCTCTCTGGAGTAATTTAGCCTGGGGACAGGAGCTCTACCCAGACTACAGAGAAACCTGGGATACGGCCATCTGTGTCTTTTTAAAAAACAGGTCACTGCCGAACCGACTGCATTGCACAAGGTACTCGGGGGGGGGGTTGGGTTGAAGGGGTTTGTGTCACTATAACCACTCAAACATCTGCCCTGCACATTGCATTATGGGTAAATGCAGCTACACAGATCAGAAGAATTAGCAGAAGAAGTAATAGCAGCAACCTGTCCATCATGAATTTACAAATCTGTCACCGCTGATCCATCCTGTAAAATAAGAAAACAAGCCTAGCTAGAATTCCTGTGATGCAGATTGTTCTTGCCATCTTGCATATTTGAGGAATCTTTACCATTAAAGTGAAAGGGTACCGATAAAGTGGACCAAAAACCAAGGTGATCGACCCAGGAATCTATGATTCCTGAGCCAATTATTCCCTCCCCCTGGGGCATTTAAAATTGGGATGCCCTGCTGTATGAAACCCCCCAGGTCATCCATAAACTTACCTTCTTTTCCGGTCCAACGGCGCATGTGCGAGCTGCAACCGCATCCCTGCTGTTCCTTTAGCAAGGTACGTGCCCATGCCAGGCATTTGTGAATGGTCGGAATGGGCACGCTTCCTGTTAGAGGGTAGCAGGGGATGCGACCATCAGTGCGCTTGGAGCCGCTCACCTTAGACGAAGGCTTAGACGACCTGACATGAGCAGAGCCGAGCAAGCTGATTGGACGGGGAAAAGGGGAGTTTGTTTCGGCAACCTGCGAGGTTTCACACAGGGAGCAAGGACCAAAAGCCAGGATAGTCAAAATCCTGGGTTTTGGTCCACTTTAAGTGCAGGTTATAACTAGCTGCCATAGTGGGAAGTGTTCTCCTTTTTTTTAGCATTTTAAATTAATACTTAGATGCTTCATGTTTTTTGCAGTTCGCTGCATTGTTTTGTTAGCGCCTATTCAATGTTTAGGATTAACCTAAGGCTGGTTTAACACCAGGGCAATGCAATCAAGTGTGAAACACTGCCCATTGTAACCTATGGGTGCTTTAACATTGCTCCCCAAAAACTTGCCTGCTGTGTCTGAATAGCTATGTAAGAGCTGTGTAAAGCACTAGAACAAATGCCCTCCACACGCCTCCAACTCCAGAGTTTGCAGTGGGGGCCCTAAAAGCATGAGCACCCCAAAATCATTTGGTGTGAAGCCTTGGGAAGTGTTTTTCGAGAGACCAGGGCCACATATTGATTGTTTTAGTAGATACAAATCCCTGCTGTTTTTTTAATCATTGTTAGTGTAAGTTTTAAATGAGGTGTCCTTCACTACCTAATATAAACTAGAAAACGGTTAAACATTTTCTAGTGCCACAAAGGAGGAGATTTAGGAAGACAGAAGAGCAGTTTTTCTGTTCCTAAGATTCTCATGCAAGTCATATTTTTATATATAGAGATACAGTTCGGTAACTAAACTTGCTTTAGTTATCTTAAAAACCCCTTGCCTTGCTAGTCCTCCAACTCGATTTTTTAATTCAGGACTTTTAATATGGTTGGTCAAGGGTTGCTCCAGTTAGCACAATCTAAAGTGTTGACTGCATTTGCATGATTGGTACTATGAGGTGTGGATATGCAGACCAATAAGTCTAGCAAACATTAATTATACTTAAAAATATAGATGTTTGGAAATCATTCATTCTTCATAAAATCTTCCTCTTAAAAGTTAGGATCATCAATTACCAGTGGTAAATATTCTTTGTAAATATCATGGGCATTTATCAATTGATTTTTCGATTACATTAAAGTGCATTTATTAAAATGGGACATAAGGGAATGCCTAAAATCAATATGTAACCATGAGATGGCTACCTGTTTTGTATGGTATTGTTTTATTGGCCTTTTATTGATTATTTTTATAAGGCATCTTGGCTTAGTTTATTCCTTATATACATCTTGTAGCCACACGTATAAGAAGGATGCAATTACTGATATGTATAGCTCTGTAGGTATAGATAAGTGTATTCCAGAGGTCCAAATAAAGGTCAATGGGTAGCACAGTGTCTATTACATAACCAACAGAAAAGTTCTAATACAGCATTATTCTTAACCAAAGGTGACATTTTATTATCCCAGTGGGCGTTCATGTTGTTATTTTTTTTTTTGCTCTAGTACCAAAGACAACCAGTTTGCTGTTGGAATACAGCCACCAGTAGGAGAACTCCTTTTAGCTGTTACTATGACGGAAACAGATTTTAAAAAAGAGCAAGGTGAGCATTTATTTTTTTATTAATATTTTTATTAGTATTTGAATTGTATTTAATAATTTTTATAAACAAAGAGTAAAGTTTATAGTGACTGACCACACAATTGCTAAAACAAAATGATAGGTAACTTCAGCAAAGGCAAGGCAAGGAAAGAGAAGTCTCAAAAATCTCTTGCTGGACAAAATTCCACATTCTGACTCTCACACACTTGAGAGACAGCTGCATTCACTGCTGTAAGTTGTAAAGAGTATTACCTAGATTTCCCTGTCAGTCGTCCATACAGGGACACCAAGCAATCATGACCTTAAAGGCGCAGTGAGTGAGCTGTAGTTCCTCCCAGGTGCAGGTATAAGGACTAGCCCACCAGTATGTTTCTCCGTTCTGCTCTAGACTTCATGGGAGAAACATAAGTATTTTGTTTAGAGTGGGTAAGATTTATGCTGTCACTTTTTTTTCCGTGATGTTTTACAGTGTTGAGGGCAGCATTGCATTCCCAGGATCCCGCCTTCACAATCCCCGAGAACTGTTTTGGGTCCCATCTCTTAGGACCGCTGGACTAAAGCGCTTCAGTTCCCCCTTATGCTAAGGGGCACTAGGCTGGGGGTCAGCATTTTTATTTAACATGCAGGGGTGACTGCGTTCCCAAGGGCAACTCACCTCCCCTGTTATTCCCCTCTCCTCCTAAAGGCAGTCAGGCTTTTTAAATTTTGGGGGCGTGGCTAACTAGCAGAAAGTCTTTTCCTCCCAACCCATCCCGCTCCCGCACCAGGCCACCTGTATCAGGCTGACTGGCGTGCCATCTGTGCATTCACTGCGGCCGGCATCCGCACCCCACCTCGCCTTCAGGTCTTGGGGCATTCCCTTTCTTTTTACACACTACATAATGTATTGTTTGGGAACAATGTTTATAGGAGGTCTGTTTTTTCTTTCCTTTCTGTCTTTCAGGAGTAATCTCAAGGGGACACAGACTTGAGCCTGAACATCCACTCCCTCCCTCAAATAGTACTTAAAGCAGGTTGAGATTTAGTCTGTGGTTATTTGTGGGTGACTTTCTCTGTTTTACAGATTTAGCAGCATTTTTCCAGGTGGGCCTTCAGGGCAACACGTCTTTAAAACATGTCTTTGGCATCGGATATAAGTGCAGGTCCTAGCCTCTTGAACGCCCCAGTGACCTGTTTTGGATGTGGCCAGCGGGGAGGGAGTTAACCCTTGTAGGTCTTGTACTGCTATATTTGAGCATCTCTCCAGCAAGACCCCAGCTGCACCTCTGACCCAGGAGGGTCAGTATGAAGGGTTACTCCCTTTAGGTCTGTCTCGGGCATTCTTCTCTAAGCAGGATACCCTCCCTGGGGATCCCGACTTTAGGGCTTAACCCTTGAGAATCCAAAATATTTATTGTAGCTGGTGTACTTTAACCGTTCTGTTCCTGAAGCTGGCAGGGAGAGGGAGTGTGGAGCTGCCGCGAGCACGAAAGTGGCCCTTAAACGCAAATGCCTCATTGCAGTCTTCTCAGGTTCTGAGTCTGAGGAGGGTCTGTTTGATTTCCAGGATGCTGAGGATCCTCTCCCCACTGAAGGTGAGGCAGAGGAGCATGGTTCTTCGGACTCTAGTTACGAAGGGGGTGCCTCACTGGAACAACAGGGATGATGTAGATGCTATCATGGCCCTGACAGTGGCTTTGCAGCATGCCCTATGGCTGAAGCAGTGGCCGGCGCATGCTATGTTTAAGAAGACCTTGGCTGCCTTGCCCTTTGTGGGTGGTCACCTGTTTGGAGAGCAACACGATGAATTGTCAAGCGTGCCACCACAGTACAGTACTTGTGGGAAAAGAGGCCCAGGCAACACTCCAGACGTGGACCTACTTTTAGCCCCTTCCGAGGTATGGCTTATTTCCCTTTGAGAGGGTGTGCACTCTAGAGGCCCGCAGACAGACCCAAGTCTCCTTGGCATCCCAAGTCCAAACAGACCCCTAAGCCTAACCCCCCGGCCAAGTGGGGGGCGGTTACTCCTTTTTTCCCACATCTGGCAGGTCAAGGTGTTGGTTGTTTGGGTCAGAGAGGTGGTGACATCTGAGTTCGAGCAGTCAACTCCGTCCAGGTTTGTGGCCTCAAGATTACCCCACTCACCAGTAAGAGCGTCCACTTTATGGGCAGCATATTGCAAACTGGAGGTCCCAGCTTCTATTTGGACTTGTATGTGATCCCCAAAAGAATGGATCCGTTTGGCCCATCCTAGACCTCAGACACCTCAACAGTCATGTCTGCATTGCCAGATTCAAGATGGAGTCGTTGCGGTCTGTGGTGTTGGCACTTCAACAAGGTTATTACTTGGCCACAATAGACATCAGGGATGCCTATCTCTCATTGGGCCCCACTTGGATGACCTCCTCATCCGAGCTCCATCCCTGGTCGAGACAGCCAGGCATGTACAGTTACTACTGGAGACTAGGGGTGGTTTATCAGCCAACCAAATCGCTCCAAAACCCATCTGACATCTGCACAGCAGAGGTGTATTCTAAGTATACAGCACGTCCTGTTCCAGAATATTCCTTACACATGGGTAATACATCCACAAGATGGCGCTGGACTGCAGAAAGCAACTTGTGGCCCCTCCCGGCCCTATACAAGTCAGGCACCTCCCACAAATTCCCCAGTTTTAATCTGCAGTCTGGACTGCGAAGATAGAAGATGGCTCTCTATATATACGCAGGCGAGCGGGGCTTACCAGCCTGCGGCCCTGCAGGACTATTTCCACCCGTTCTGGACCCACTGCCCCCCAGCCTCGGCTGACTGGTTCGGGTGAAGGTAGGACAGCACCGGGGTTAGGTGCTTGAGGAGCGCTGCTCCGACCGCAGTCCCTGCTTTGACAGGGTAGCCGGTATGGGCCTTGTGGTGAGCCTTGTGGGATACCCCCTCCCGCTCTCGGGGTTTCCCTTAACCCCTACCCCCCTTAGGTATCTGCCCCCTCCTCTCATTTTGTTTCACTGAGCCCCCCCTTCCTTCGCTCTCCCTGGGGAGATCTCGGGGGGGGGGGGGCGTGTGTGTGGTATGTCAAGCAGCCAGAATTGATTTTGTTGTATCCTTTATGTCTCGCTTAATGTGTTTTTACTGCCGACATTACCTCAGGCTCTGCCGCGCCGTCATTGGACGGCGGGATCATGTGGGCACAATTCACGCTATTCGGGGGGGCGGGCTCTGCTGATGATGTTTTCTGCATCACTTCTCTAGTGGCCCTCCCCCTCGAGGTATATGTGGACACCATTTTTACCTCCCCTTGCTGCATGTCTGCTGTTTCCTACTGCAGTCCGTGAGTGCCCCTGCGGGATGGATTGATAGATATATATATATATATATAATTTTTTTTTTTTTTTTTACTGTATTTCTTACGGGGATGTCTTCTTATGTCTTTCAGGCGGGTAGACCTCATTGTGGTTTCTCCCGGTCCTTCCCCTTTTAGTTTTGGGCTATTTCTATTACGTCTCCCACATCCCTAGCAGGCTCTTGGGGCATCCTGGGTTGCTATCATTAGCGTTAACCCTATATTGGTCTATTGTGCCACTATAATCACCATATGGAGGCTTATGGTGATAATGTGCTTGGGGTTCCTTCGGGACAAGCCCGGCTATGTGTTGTCTGTGAAGTATCCCCTATAAGTGATAATGTCAGGGTCTGTGTACCCTGCGCCCAGCAGGTACTTGCACTGCAGCCTGGGTTGCCTGTTACTGGTGCGGCGCCCCCTCTGGCTTCGCCTGCCCCCCCACGCTTACATCTGACCCCCACCGAGGGGCATAATTGCGGGGAGTCTCAACCTAATTTAGCTGCTTGGGTGGCCAGCATTGAAAAACGTCTTGCTGGGTATGCCCCGCGTAAGGCTTCTGCTAAGAAGCTGCATTTATCACCCACTGTTTCCCTCTTCCCTGTAGAAGACCAGGGCCCTTACTCTCAGGTCCTTGAGGAGGGGGAATTATTTTCTGATTCAGAATCTTCTGAGGAACAACCTAAGATTTACGGTAGTACTGGGACTCCCTTTGGGGAAGACCCGTGGTCCCCTGATGACACTGACAGATTGCTGAGTCATATTTTTGAAGTGCTTTGTATTTCTCCCCCGGCAGTGGCTCCGCAGCAGCAGGGCGAGCTTTTTCATAGGGTTAAGCCACACTGGGAGTTCCCTGAGCAGTCTCGCTTTAATAATCTAGTGCTCAAGGAATGGGAACGGCCCAGCAAGCTGCCAGGGGGTGTCTAAGAGTTGGGAAAAGAGATATCCCTTTCCTGCTGATGTTGTTAAGCGTTGGTCATGTCCTCCCGAGGTGGATGCGCCCGTTCTCGGGTTGTCCAATACATCTGTCATGCATTCTCCTGATACTACTACCCTGTGGGATGGTGAGGACCGGCGCTTGGACCAACTGGCCTGTCACGCCTTTGCCTGTGTGAGGACGGCGCTGCGCCCGATTGGTGCCTCTGCTATTACGGCTATTGCCATTAAAGCGGTGCTTAAGTGTCTCTTGGACGGGGCGTCTGAGGATGAGGGTAGAGAAGAGTATAGATCTGTACTGCTTTGTGAGGAATTTATTGCATATATTCTGACTGCTATGGATGATGCCATTACAATGTGTGGTAGAACTTCTGCCCTGTTGGTGGCTATACGCCGCTCTGTCAGGCTACGTCAGTGGGTAGCTGATAATGCTGCTAAGAAAGCTCTCACTGGTTTCCCTTTCAAGGGCCTGCGTCTCTTTGGTGAGCGCTTGGATTTGTTTGCCAGGGGTGGCAGGTTACCTCAACGTAGGAGGCCGTCCCGGTCCTTTTGGGGGATGGGTGCCTTTCTCCCATCCTTCCGTGGTTCCAGAACTGGCCAAGGAGTCTCCTTTACTGGGGTCCGCGGGGATCACTGGGGAAGGGGCAGAGGACGTGGCCGTCCTGGCCTCTCCTGGGGTCCCAAGCCAAAATCCTCACCCAAGCCCCCTCAGGCATGAAGGGGCTCCCTCACCCATCCGGGTGGGGGGACTGCTCCGGCTCTTTGCTCACGTCTGGAGGCTTCACGTCTCAGACCGGTGGATTCAGGAGGTAGTGTCCTCCGATTACAAGATAGAGTTTGCAGCCTGGCCGCCCCCAAGATTCATCAAATCCCGGATGGCTCAAAACCCCCTGTCAGCTCAGGGTCTGTGCCTTGCTGTCCAAAACCTTCTGGAGTCGGTGGTCATCTGCCAAGTGCCTTTGAGGGAAAGGGGCAGAGGCTACTATTCCATTCTTTTCATTGTTCCCAAAAAAGACGGGTCCATCAGACCTATCCTGGATTTAAAGTGCCTCAACTAATTTGTCAGATCCAAACACTTTCGCATGGAGACTCTGCGCTCAGCTGTCAATTCTCTACGCCCTGGTGACTTCATGACCTCTGAAGACATCAAAGACGCTTACCTTCATGTACCAATCTTTCCAGGTCATCAGAGATTACTCAGGTTCGCTCTGGAGGATCAGCACTATCAATTTGTGGCCTTACCTTTCGGTCTCACCTTGGCTCCCAGGGTTTTCACCAAGGTACTGGCGGGCGTACTGGCTCTGCTGAGATCTCAGGGCATTCGCATCCTTCCTTATTTAGACGACATTCTCATCACTTCTCAGTCCTTCCAGCAGGCCGAGCTGGATATCCAGCTGGTGGTGATCTTTCTCCCTCAGCAGAAGGTGGAGAATCTTCAGGCCCTAGCCAGTCTTCTTATGTCTTCCCCTCATCCCTCCATCCGGCAGGTGATGCAGTTGGTGGGCCTGATGGTGTCTTGCTTCAAGGCGGTTCCATTCGCTCAGTTTCACATGAGACCTCTTCAAATTCACCTCTTGTCAGTTTGGGATCGGGACCCTCGGTCCCTGAATCAGGTGCTGGTTCTGTCCCTGGCCAGACGGTCTCTCTCGTGGCGGCTGGACTCAAGAAACCTGTTGTTGGCAGATCCGTTCTTGCCCCGATCTGTGGAGACAGTCACCACAGATGCCAGCCTGACAGGTTTGGGGGGCTTCTGGAAATCCCTGAAATTCCAGAATCAGTTGGGCTCTCAGGAGGCCTACACCCCTATCAACATTCTGGAATTGAGGGTGATAAGGTTGGTTCTCGCCCAATTGACTCCACACCTTCGAGGTCGGGCGGTTCATGTCCGCTCGGACAACCAGACGGCGATTGCCTACATCAATCAGCAGGGAGGGACCCGGAGCAAGAGGGCCCTCAAGGAAGTGTCCCTGATACTGTCTTGGGCCGAGGAGAATATTCCCTGCATCTCAGCCATGTACATCCCGGGGGTGGAGAATCTGGAGGCAGACTCCCTCAGCAGAGGGACTTCTCGTCTGGGAGAATGGTCCCTCAGCAGCAGGGTGTTTCGCTCCCTGTGCCACCGCTGGGGTCAGCCAGATGTGGATCTGTTTGCGTTCCATCACAATGACAAGCTTCCAGTCTTTGTCTCTCTGTCACAGGACCCTCTGGCCTTGGCCACGGATGCTCTAGCAATGTCTTGGAAAAGCTTTCAGCTTCTCTATGTGTTTCCTCCTTTCCCTCTGCTGGGCAGGGTGTTGCGCAAGATTGCTCAGGAAGGGGTACCAACCATTCTGGTGGCCAAGAAGGGTGTGGTTCACAGACGTTGTGCAGTTGGCAGTAGATCAGTATGCTCTGCCCAAGGATCCAGACCTGCTTACTCAGGGGCAGCTACGCCATCCCAATTTACAAACGCTGGCTTTGACGGCCTGGCTGCTGAAGCCTCCATCCTGATGGAGAACGGGCTGCCTGCCTCTGGTGTTAATACTATGATTCGGGCTAGGAAGAAGTCTTCGTCATCCATCTACTATAGGGTATGGCATGCTTACATTGACTGGTGTGAGTCGCTTCCCTGTCGGGTGTTTTCCATCCCCAGGATTCTGGAATTCTTGCAACATGGTTTGGATTTGGGTCTTCAGCTTAGTACCCTCAAAGGTCATGTTTCAGCTTTGGCCATTTTCTTCCAAAGATCACCATCGTCTGGTCAAGACCTTCTTCCAGGGAGTTACTCACGTGCGTCCACCACGTAAGCCTATGATACCAGTCTGGGATTTGAACTTGGTCTTATCTGCATTACAGGGGTCTCCCTTTGAGCCTTTGCGTGAGGCCCCTTTGTCCATTTTGACTCTTAAGGTAGCCTTATCCCAAGTGTGTCTCACACTCCGCTTCCACTGTTCATGACATCTGGGTAGTCTCCAGTAGAGGGCGAACTTCTGCAGAGATGAATACAAAAAAGGAGCTCCTCCCGGTCCATAAATACCTGGGACCTCCCACAAAACCCCCAGTTTCCTTCTCTGCAGGAAGGTAAGCAAGACAGAAGATGAAGACTTCTATTCCTTGCAGGTAAGCCGGGCTTGTGCCCGGCCCCATTTTTTACCTATTTCTGCCGGACCTTTGTTTCCTAGTACTGTATGAGCCTCCCAGCCTTGGCTGCAGGTCCTGGTGAGGGTAGGATACGCCTCTTTAGGTGTGATAGGGAGCCTATGCTGCCCCGTGAGACCTCATTATGGGGTAGGCGGAATGTGGGTTCGTGATCCCGGTTGGGGATGCCCTGTCCCTTCTTCCCTTGTGCACCATACGGTGCGGGATCTACCCCCTTCCATGTCCCTCTATTACCCTCCCGCGGGGGGACGGGGGGGGTCTTCCATTGTATGCATGTTGTCTGTGTTTTTTATTTTACATTTCAAGTGTCTGTGTTGGTGTTTTACTTCATGCCTCCTTATGGAGGACTCACTTGGGGCTACGTCTTCTTTTTCAAAATCCTCCCACAGGGACTTTAAAGGGGCATCCCGGGGTTGCTTACTAGCATAATTCCCTAGGTCTTGCGACTATCCAAAAAATCACCATATGGAGGCTCCGCAGGATATTGGGCTCGGGCTCCCTTTGGGACAATCCCGGCCATGTGTGGGTTGTGGGATATCCCTTACGGGTGATAATGTGCTGATCTTTATACCATGTGCACAAATGGCCATAATGTGGCAGTTGGGCCCCCAGGCGTCTGGGTCGGCACCTCCCGCTTCATCGCCCCCCCCCCTCTGCTTTATCCGTACCCCAAGTGACTTGGTCGCTAGCGGGGAGTCGCACTCTGATGTTTGTACTAATTTGGCCAGCATCGAGAGATTTATTGCTAGCGCGGTGGGCAAGATGGCCCAGGCGAAAAAGAGTCATTTGTCGCCGGCACAGGCGGCTTTGGATTTTGATGATGATTCCCTTGATTACCACAATTGTAATTGGAGTCTGCACCGCTACCTCAGATCAATACTGGTGCAAGCCTATGGGACCATAATGAACATTAGATAACACCAATGGTAAGGCTACAGGGCTAGCCCTCCTATGTCCTCAAATATAAGGCTGCACACACCTTGTAAAATTAATTAGAAGTTTATTGAAGTTTATTGCTCACATATCAAGTATCAAAAACCGCAGTATTAGTACATATTCAACTCTCACCTACGCGCTGCGTGGAACAGGTCCACTTCTCCTGGGTGTTCCACGTAGGTGAGAGGTAGGTGGGGAGGAAAATAGGGCGTTCAGCATTTATATTATTGAATATGTACTAATACTGCGGTTTTTGATACTTGATATGGCGGATGCTCATGGAGATGAGTAGTGGCACTATTTATTTATTACAGAGATGAGCACCTTTGCACTTTGCACTTTGTAGGCACTTTATATGTAGTTTGCACAATATTTTTCATAGTTTGTGGAGTTGATGACTCCCCTATAAGGATTCTATAGATTTTATATACATATTTCACTTTTTTATTAGTATCTCATCACGTGGGCATCCGCATATGCATGTATACAGCAGGCATTATATAAATTGATCTAATGATTTAGACACATCATTATATTGGTGTCATGAAATTAGCCCTAATGCTCCTCCCCACTGTTGGTTTTTAATTATATGTTTTTTATAGAGTGTTTTGCCAAGATTTATGTTGTCTGTACATTTAAAGATCCATGTGAGCAATAAACTTCTAATTAATTTTATAAGGTGTGTGCAGCCTTATATTTGAGGACATAGGAGGGCTAGCCCTGTAGCCTTACCATTGGTGTTATCTAATGATTCCCTTGATTGGTCAGATTATTCCCCGTTAGAGAGGGGAATTGTTTGAGGTATCAGATGCTGATGAGGTGCATTTTTGTGATACTGATGTTGGGCAGGCGCTTGGGGATGCCGTTGACACTTCCAGGGTTTTGGCACATCTCTTGAAGGTTTTGGATATTGCCCCGCCAGAGGCACCCCCTGTCAAGAAAGGGGAATTTTTAGCGTCCTCCAAGCCATGCTTGGAGTTTCCTACCCAAGGTCATTTTGAGGCATTGATCCTTAGGGAATGGGAGAAACGGAGCCGGCTTCCGGGTGTTCCTCAGGGATGGGATAAGAAGTATCCTTTTCTGGTGGAAGCAGTTAAGCGCTGGTCTTCTCCCTCCGAGGTCGATGCGCCAGTTTTTGGGATTGTCCAACACCTCTGTGGTCCACACCCCATATGCCACTTCCCTTAAGGATGGCGAGGTTAAGCGCCTTGATTAGATGGCAGGTTATGCTTTTGCCAGTGTTGGTTCAGCCTTGCGACCTGTGTGTGCATCTGCACTTGCTACGGTGGCTACTAGGTCTGTGGTTAGGGACTTGTTACTTGACGCCAAATTTGACCCGGCCAGCGCCGAGTTCACTAACCTTTAAAAGGTGCAAATTATTCATGGAATTTGTATTGACCGCTATGGAGGACACTATTGTCATGTGTAGGAGAACTTCGGCATTCTTGGTAGCCATGCGCCGATCGGTCTGGCTTAGCCAGTGGGCGGCGGACTTTGCGGCCAAGGAATCGCTCACAGCCCTTCCCTTCTTGGGTACGCGGCTGTTGGGAGATAAGTTGGATGCGGTTGCTAAGGGAGGTAAGTTACCTCTGCGTTAGAAGCAGGGTTGCTCCTTTCTGGGGGCGAGCTCCTTCAACCCTTCCTTTCGTGGTGCCAGAGCGGTCAGAGATGTTGCCTGTTGCCTACTCCGGGGGCAGAGGTTCTTCCTGGAACAGAGGCAGAGGTCGGGCCCGTCCCGCTTCTGCCTGGGGTTCCAAGCCCAAGTCCGCTGTTAAACCAGCTCAACAATGAAGGGGCGCCCTCACCCGTACGGGTGGGGGGAAGGCTGCGGCTCTTTTTCCAGGTCTGGGCCCAGGAGGTCACAGACAGATGGATTCTGGAAGTGGTCTTGTCCGTGTACAAACTGGAGTTCGAGTACTGGCCTCCTCCAAGATTTTTAAGGTCTCGGGTGCCCTCGGACCCTCAGGCTGCTCAGGGGCTCCTGTTAGCAGTTAAAAAAAAAAAAAAAAAATCTTCTGGACATGGGAGTCATATGCCCGGTGCCTCCCTCAGAGAGAGGTAGGGGTTACTATTCCAATCTTTTCACGGTTCCCAAAAAGGATGGTTTCATAAGACCCATTCTGGTCCTGAAGATCCTCAAAGGGGTCATCAGAACCAAGATGTTCCGTATGGAGACTCTGCGCTCGGCCATCAATTCCCTTCGTCAAGGGGACTTTATGACATCTATAGACATCAAGGATGCGTATCGGCATGTTTCAATTTTTCCAGCGCATCAGAGATTCCTCAGGTTCGCGGTGTACAATCAACTTTTTCAGTTTTGTAGCCATTCCCTTCGGGTTGACCTCAGCGCCGAGGGTCTTCACCAAGGTTCTGGCGGGCATAATGGCCCTGCTCAGAGCTCAGGGCATTCGCATTGTGCAGTATCTGGACGACCTACTTATTTCAGCTTCTTCCCTCCGTCAGGCGGAGCTAGGTGGTGATGACTCTGGAGAGGTTCGGATGGGTGATCAACCGCCCCAAATTCTCTCTCTCTCTCTCTCTCTCCATCAAGGGAGTTTTCATTCCTGGGCATGAATCTGGATACCATTCAAGCCAGAGTGTTTCTACCTCAGCCCAAGGCGCAGGGGGTTCAGGATCTGATCCGCTTTCTTCTGGCCGATCCTTGCCCCTCTATCCGTCTGGGGATGAAACTGGTGGGATTGATGTTTGCTTCCTTCGAGGCAGTCCTGTTTGCTCAGTTTCACATGAGATCTCTCCAACTTCACCTATTGACGCATTGGGACAGATGTCCGTAGTCCTTGGATCAACTTTTCAGGATGTCTCCCAGGGTTCAGCAGTCACTTCGGTGGTGGCTGGAGTCGAGCAACCTGATGAGGGGCAGATCCTTTCTGGCCCCTTGTTGGGAGACGGTTACCACGGATGCCAGCCTGTCGGGCTGGGGAGGTTTCTGGAAAAGTCATCAGTTCAGTGGGTTGTGGGGTCCTCAGGAGGCTCACACCCCCATCAATGTCTTAGAGCTCAGAGCCATCCAGCTTGTCCTGGCACGGCTGACGTCGCACCTACAGGGCCTACCGGTTCAGGTTCGAGCAGACAATCGGACGGCGGTAGCCTACATTAATCACCAAGGCGGAACTCGCAGCCGGAGTGCCCTCAGGGAAGTCTCTCTTATCCTGACTTGGGCGGAGAGCAATGTTACTTGCGTTTCGGCAGTCTACATTCCGGGAGTGGAGAACATGGAGGCGGATTCCTTGAGCAGGGGGTTCTCTCGCCTAGGGGAGTGGTCTCTCAATCTCGGAGTTTTTTTTTCGGTCCCTTTGTCACAAGTGGGGGACTCCGGAGGTGGGTCTCTTTGCCTCACGGCACAATCACAAACTCCCATCCTTTGTGTCTCTATCTCAGGATCCTCTAGCCCTGGCAGTGAATGCCTTGTCCCTTGCCTGGAAGGATCTGGGGTTCCTGTACCTGTTTCCTCTCTTCTCCAGGGTGGGCAAGGTAGTTCGCAAGCTGATTCTGGAAGGGGCACCAGCAATTCTGGTGGCCCCAAGGTGGCCAGGACGGGTTTGGTACGCTGACTTCGTACGGCTGGCGGTAGTTCAGTACCGGCTGCCCATGTTTCTGGATTTGATATCTCAGGGTCAACCACAATTTACAAATGCTGGCTTTGACTGCTTGGCTGCTGAAACCTTCATTCTGAAGGAGGAAGGTTTGTCTGAGGCCGTTGTTCAGACTTTGATTAGAGCTATGAAACGGTACTCTTCTGTCATTTACTATAGGTCCTATATTGACTGGTGTGAGGCTAGGGCTTTGCTTTGCAGGAGGGTGTTTTCGATCCCTGGGATTTTGGAGTTTCTTCAACACAGTCTGGATCTTGGGTTCCAGCTTAGTACCTTGAAAGGACAGGTCTCTGCTCTGGCTGTTTTCTTCCAAAGATTTTTTGCTTTACACCCGCTGGTTAAGACTTTTTTCCAGGGGGTCACTTTTGTGCGGCCCCCTAGGAAGGTTCTGGTCCCTGTTTGGGATTTGAATTTGGTTCTTTCGGCTCTCCAGGGTTCTCCTTTTGAGCCGTTGCAGGATATTGCTCTTTCTGTTTTCACTCAAAAGGTTGCTTTCTTGGTGGCCATTACCTCTGTTCGGCGGGTCTCTGAGTTGGCGGCTCTGTCTATTCAGGCCCCTTACTTTGAAAGACACCAGGACAAGGTGGTCTTCCGCTTTAAGTCGGATTTCCTTCCTAAAGTGGTTTCTACTTTCCATCTCATTCAGGATGTTGTTCTCCCTTCCTTGTGTCCTAAGCCTAGCAATGACAAGGAGAGGTTTTTGCACACTTTGGCTGTTGTTCATTGTGTTCTGTACTATTTGGTGGCTACTTCTTCTTTCCGCGAGATGGACGCCTTTTTTTCGTGGTGCCCTGCTGGCCCAGGAAAGGTTTGGCACCCGCTAAGTCTACGATTAGCAAATTGATTCGTCAGGCCATTGTTGGGTCCTATTCTGTTAAGGGGAGGACTCCCCCCTTTTAAGGTCACTGCGCATTCTTCTCGTGCTGTTGGTGCGTCCTGGGCTTTTCAGTACCAGGCTTCTGTTGAACAAGTTTGTAAGGCTGCTACTTGGTCTTCCGTTCATAATTTTTCCAAGTTTTATGAGGTTGACGTGCGGGCTTCAGCGGATGCTGTGTTTGGCCGCAAGGTTCTGCAAGCTGCAGTGGTTTAAATTGGTACATTATTTTACTGTTTTCGGTTCCCACCCATGACAGGCACTGCTATTGGATGTCCCAGATGTCATGAATAGTGTAAGCGGAGTTTATGACACACTTGGAATAATACCATATTCCAAGTATGTCACACACCCTGCTTCCACTATTCATGACATATGGGTTATGGTCCAGTAGAGGGCGAACTTCCGCAGAGATGAAAGCAAAAAAGAAGCCCCTCCCGGTCCATAAATACCTGGGACCTCCCACACATTCCCCAGTTCCTTCTCTGCAGGACGGCGAGCAAGTCAGAAGATGTATGCTGCTCTTCCTTGCAGGTAAGCCGGGCTTGCACCCGGCCATTTTTTGCCCTATTTCTGCCCGGGCCTTTATATTGTAAGTCCCTATACTAGCCTCCCAGCCTTGGCTGCAGGTCCGGGTGAGGGTAGGAATCACCTTAATAGGTGTTCAGGGAGCCATGCTCCCCCGTGAGACCCCATATTAAGGGGTAGGTGGAATCCGGGTTGGTGATCCCGGTTTGGGATGCCCTGCCCCTATATTTATATATGTATTTATTAATATATATTTATGTGTATATCCCTTACACCCATGGTGCGGAATCTCCCCTCCCCCCTTCCGGGTCCCCCTCGTAGCCCTCCGGTGGGGGGGGGGGGCTTTTCCTGCTCAGCTTTTTACTCTTTATACTGTGTGTGTGTGTGTGATATAGTGTGCTTGTGGTGTGTACAGATCGTATCTTTTGTGTCTGCGGTGTCGAGGGGCCGGGCGCTCGCGCTGCCGCGGCCCGGCCCCTCCTGTTGCCTCTTTTTGCGGAACCCAGCTTATAGCTGGGTACCGCGCTGCTGGTTGGGAGGGAAGGGGGGCGGGGCCAGGTGCGGCGCGCGATCCGCGCTGGCCCACCCTTCCTTCTCCCTCTCCCTCTCTCTCTCTCGGGAGTGCTGTGCTGCTGGCTGCCATCTTGTGTGACACGTGAGTGCCCTCCTGGGGCCCCACTTTTTCATCATTATTCAGCATAATTGTGTTCCCTTTAGCTGGGGGCAGCGCAGGTCACACTGTGTGATTAACTATTTGTTGGATATTTTGCCCTTAATCTGTGTGTGTGTGCGCATGTGTTTATGACCACTGCTTGTGTCTTTCAGGAGGACTCCCTGCTACCTGTTTAAAGGGGGTTCTCCCGGTCCTAGGGTCCCTAGAGTAAATTGGGCACACCAAAAATCCTCCCACTTGGGACTTAAAGGGGCATCCCGGGTTGCTTATCAGCGTAATTCCCTCTGGTCATTGCGACTTCCTTTAAAAATCACCATATGGAGGCTCCACAGGATACCGGGCCCGGGCTCCCTTTGGGACAATCCCGGCTGTGTGTGGGTTGTGGGGTACCCCTTGCGGGGGAAAATGTACTAATTTGCATATCATGTGTGTAACAGGCTATAACGAGGCAGTCGGGATCCCAGGCGTCTGGGTCAGTGCCGCCCGTCTCATCTACCACCCCGCATTATCTGTACCCCAATTGACACTGTCATTAGTGGGGAGTCGCACTCTGATGTATGTGCCAGGCTGGCCAACCTAGAGAAAATTATTTCTAGCTCAGTGGGCAGAAAAGCCCCTGCTAAGAAAAGGCATCTGTCACCGTCTACGCCGGTACTTGATTTTGATGATTATGACTCCCCTGACTGGTCTGATTATTCCCCTCTTGAGGAGGGGGAATTGTTTGGGGAATCTGAGACTGAAGAACTGCAGTTCCTTGATTCTGGGGGATGCTGTGGATACCCCCAAAGTCCTGGCCCATCTCTTAGAGGTTCTGGATATATCCCCTCCAGTGGAGGCCCCTCCGAAGGAGGAGGAATTCTTTGGCTCATCTAAGCCCCGCTTGGAGTTCCCAAATCAGGATCATTTTGATAGCATGATTCTTAGAGAATGGGAGAAGCCGAGTTGGCTTCCCGGTGTTCCACAGGGATGGGATAGGAAGTATCCCTTCCCATTGGACGCGGTGAGGCGATGGTCTTCCCCTCCTGAGGTTGATGCGCCCATCTTAGGATTGTCTAACACCTCCGTTGTACATACTCCTGATGCCACTACCCTTAAGGATGGCGAGGATAAGCCTGAGGTTAGGGACATGTTAAATGGGTCCCAGCTCAACCCAGCCAGTGTTGAATTCACAGCCCTGAAGAGGTGTGAATTGTTCATGAACTTTGTGTTGGCGGCTATGGACGACACTATTATCATGTGTAGTAGAACCTCGGCTCTGCTGGTGGCCATGCGTCGATCAGTATGGCTACGCCAGTGGGCGGCTGACATAGCGGCCAAGAAATCACAGCACTGCCCTTCCTGGGTATGCGGCTGTTTGGTGACAAATTGGATTCTGTGGCAAAAGGTGGGAAGCTGCCTCAGCGTAAGAAGAAGCGTCGCTCCTTTCGGGGGGCAAGCTCCTTCAATCCTTCCTTTCGCGGTGCCAGAGTGGGCAGAGGTCTTGCCTACTCTAGCTTCAGAGGTGATTTCTGGAACAGAGGCAGGGGACACGCCCGTCCGGCCTCTACCTGGGGTTCCAAGCCCGCTGCCAAGCCGGTTTAGCAATGAAGAGGCGCCCTCACCCTTGCGGGTGGGGGGACGGCTGTGGCTCTTCTTCCAGGTCTGGGCCCAGGAGGTCACAGACAAGTGGATATTGGAAGTGGTCTTGTCTGGGTACAAACTGGAGTTCAAGTACCGGCCTCCTCCCAGATTCCTAAGGTCTCGGGTGCCATCGGATCCTCGGGCGGCGCAGGGGCTCCTGTTGGCTGTAAAGAATCTCCTGGACATGGCGGTATATGCCCGGTGCCTCTTTCAGAGAGAGGCCGGGGCTATTATTCCAACCTCTTTACGGTTCCCAAAAAGGATGGCTCCATAAAACCCATTCTGGATTTGAAGCTTCTCAACAGGTTCATCAGAACCAAGAAGTTCCGCATGGAGACTCTGCACTCAGCCATCGGTTCCATTCGTCAGGGGAATTTCATGACGTCCATAGACATCAAGGATGCTTACCTTCATGTACCAGTTTTCCCAGCACACCAGAGATTTCTCAGGTTTGTGGTTGGAGATCAGCATTTTCAGTTTGTGGCCCTCCCTTTCGGGCTGACCTTGGCACCAAGGGTGTTTACCAAGGTTCTGGCGGGCATAATGGCCCTGCTCAGAGCCCAGGGCATTCGCATTGTGCCGTATCTGGACAACCTACTCATTACAGCTTCTTCCCTCTGCCAGGCGGAGTTGGACACCAGGACGGTGGTGGCGACGCTGGAAAGGTTCGGATGGGAGATCAACCACCCCAAGTCTTCTCTCTCCCCATCAAGGGAGATCTCTTTTCTGGGCATGAATCTGGATACCAGTCAGCCAAAGGTGCAGAGGGTTCAGGATCTGATACGTGTTCTCCTGACCAATCCTCGCCCTTCTATCCGGCTAGGGATGACTCTGGTAGGTTTGATGGTGGCCTCCTTCGAGGCAGTCCCCTTCGCTCAGTTCCACATGAGGTCGCTCCAACTCCATCTATTGCTGAAATGGGACAGATGTCCACAGTCCTTGGATCAGTCTTTTCTGATGTCTTCCAGGGTTCCTTCAGTGGTGGCTGGAACCAAGCAATCTGATGAGGGGGCAGATCCTTTCTTGCCCCTTGTTGGGAGACGGTTACCACGGATGCCAGCCTGTCGGGTTGGGGAGGTTTCTGGAAGGATCATCAGTTCCAGGGGTTGTGGGGTCCTCAGGAGACTCACAACCCCATCAATGTCTTGGAGTGCAGAGCTATCCGTTTGGTTCTGTCACGTCTGACATTCCACCTACAGGGCTTACCGGTTCAGGTTCGATCAGTCCTATATTGACTGGTGTGAGGCTAGGGCCTTACCTTGCAGGGTGTTTTCGATTCCTAAGATTTTGGAGTTTCTACAACACGGTCTGGATCTGGGGTTCCAGCTCAGTACTTTGAAGGGTTAGGTTTCTGCCCTGGCTGTCTTTTTTCAAAGGTCCTTTGCTTTGCATCATGTGGCCAAGACTTTTTTCCAAGGGGTCACTCATGTTCGGCCCCCTAGAAAGCCTTTGGTTCCCGTTTGGGACCTAAATTTGGTTCTCTCGGCCCTCCAGGGGCCTCCTTTTGAGCCAATGCAGGATGTGGCACTTTCTGTGCTCACTCAAAAGGTGGCCATTTTGGTGGCTATTACCTCTGTTCGGCATGTCTCTGAGTTGGCAGCTCTGTCTATTCAGGCCCCTTACTTTGAGAGACACCAGGACAAGGTGGTTTTTCACTTTAAACCAGATTTCCTTCCTAAGGTGGTTTCCGCTTTCCATCTCAATCAGGATGTAGTTCTCCATTCCTTGTGTCCTAGGCCTAGCAATGACAAGAAGAGGGTTTTGCACTCTTTGGATGTGGTTCGTTGTGTGAAGTACTATTTGGTCGCTACTTCTCCTTTTCGTAAGACGGACGCCTTGTTTGGTGTGCCTTGGGGTGTGTGACACACTTATAATACCCATTTTACAGGTGAGTAATCACAAAATGGTGTTTTTGTGAGTACTCACCTGTAAAATGGATATTATGAGTGTGTCATACACTCCGCTTCACCCCACCCTTTTGGAATTCCGGATCCTTTATATGGTGAACCATTGTTTTTTTAGTTATTATTCTTATATTTGTTCTTCCTGGTCCCCTTACTGCTATCATATACTGTGGGTTTTGTGGGAGGTCCCAGGTATTTATGGACCGGGAGGAGCTCCTTTTTTGCATTCATCTCTGCAGAATTTCGCCCTCTACTGGAGACTACCCAGATGTCATGAATAGTGGAAGCGGAGTGTATGACACACTCATATCCATTTTACAGGTGAGTACTCGCAAAATTGTATTTTTGGTGGCTATCACCTCTGTTAGGCGTGTTTCTGAGTTGGCGGCGCTTTCCATCAAACCTCCCTACTTTGAGAGACACCAGGTGGTGTTTTGTTTTAAGCCAGATTTTCTGCCTAAGGTTGTGTCTGCTTCTCATCTCAATCAGGACATTGTGTTGCCTTCTCTTTGCCCTAATCCTAGTAATCCTAAGGAGTGGGTTTTACATTCTCTGGATGTGGTCAGGACTCTGAAGTTCTATTTGGTGGCTACTGAATCCTTCAGGAAGACTGATGCTCTTTTTGTGCTCCTGTCTGGACCTAAGAAAGGTCTGGCTCCAGCTAAGTCCACTATCAGCAAGTGGATCCGTCAGGCTGTGGTACATGCCTACTCTGCTAAGGGGAAGGAGCCTCCCTTCCGCCTTACTGCTCATTCTACCTGTGCTATTGGTGCCTCTTGGGCTTTTCAGCACCAAGCTTCTGTTGAAGAAGTTTGCAAGGCCGCCACTTGGTCTTCTGTTCATACTTTTTCTAAGTTTTACAAGGTTGATGTTAAGGCCTCAGCTGATGCTGCTTTTGGTCGCAAAGTTCTGCAGGCGGCACTGGTTTAAACTGTCTGCTGTTACTTTTGGGGAGCCCACCCTACTTTACGGACACTGCTATTGGATGTCCCATGTGTAAGAAATATTCTGGAACAGGACGTGCTGTAGTGCTTAGAATAATTCAATTCTGTGATTACTCACCTGTAGAATTGGTATTATACGTATACAGCACGTCCTGTTCCATCCCACCCTTGTTATCATTATTCTTATTTACCTCTGTATGGTGATAGTTCATATGTTCATTTTTGAGGTTATTGTTCTCCCGGCTTCTTGTTAACTGCTTGTAAATACTGGGGAATTTGTGAGAGGTCCCTGACTTATATAGGGCCGGGAGGGGCCACAAGTTGTTTTCTGCAGTCCAGCGCCATCTTGTGGATGTATTACCCATGTGTAAGGAATATTCTGGAACAGGATGTGCTGTATAAATATAATACCAATTCTACAGGTGAGTAATCACAGAATTGTATTTTTCTGGGTATGCGTCTGGATACAGCACAAGCCAGGGTATTCCTACCCGAACCCAAGCATCAGAAGTTACAACAGAAACTGTTGACCCAGTGTTCGAACCCATAACTTCAGTGTATGCAGCTCCTGGGGTTGATGGTGGCCTCCTTCGAGTCGATTCTGTACACCCAGATCCACACCAGAATCCTACAGTTTGCGATTCTATTGCATTGGGATTGGTTGTCATTAGGTTTGAAAAGAACCTTTACGCTGTCAGCAGAAGTCCAGTCCTCACTGAATTGGTGGCTCTATTCTCGGTCCCTAAACCAGGGTCGCTTCTGGGAAGCTGCCAGGATCATCATGTGGGCAAAACAACATGTCTCATGCCTTTCGGCTATGCACATCCCAGAGGCAGACCACGTCCAGGTAGACTTCATCAGCAGGGAGAGTGGGCTCTTCATCCTAAGGTGTTCCACACAATCTGCGACAGTTGGGGGGTTCCCGAGGTAGACCTGTTCCTGTCCAGGCGCAACTAGAAGTTAAGGAGTTTTATAACTCTCTCCAGGGACCCTCTAGCCTTTGTAATGGATGCCCTGATGACCTCTTGGTCCCAGTTCTGGCTGGTATATGCCTTTCCGTCACTCTCTCTTCTCCCATAGTTGATCAAAAAGATAGTCCTGGAGGGCGGCACAACCATTTTGATTGCGCTTTTCAAAGTGAACCTAGTTCGTAGATGTGGTCATACTGGCTGACGATTCGCCATTCTGTCTTCCGGTCAGGCTGGATCTGTAATCGCAAGGGCCACTTCTGCACCCTTGTGCACAGTCACTGGCTTTGACAGTGTGCCAATTGAGTCCAAGGTGCTGCATGATAGAGGGCTCTCCCCGCGGTCATTGAGGACAGGAAGACTTCCTCAGCCAGAATATATTATAGGACATGGCAGACCTACTTTGCTTGGTGTGAGTCACACAGGCATTCCCTTGCATTTTCGACTTCTTGCAAAAGGGTGCATCCTGGGCCTTCTGCCACCAGGCTTCAGTGGACCAAGTGTGCAAGGCTGCCACTTGGTCATCGGTGCACACCTTTACTTCCCTTTATAAGGTGGATGTCTAACCATTGGATGACGCAATGTTCAGAAGGAAGGTGCTGCAGGCAGCAGTTCAGCCCCCTTTCAGGGCCTGACTTCTACATCTTCAAGCCAGATTAATATGGCGCCCTGGCACAGTCACATTTTTTGCTTTTTTTCCGACCCCTTTTGGACTGCTTTGTGCATCCCATTCCTGATTCCTCAGTGTCCCTGTATGAACAACCTGACAGGGAAAATATAATTTTTGTACTTGCCTTGTAAAATGGTTTTCCCTTAGTTGTCAATACAAGGACACCGCTCCCACCCAAGGGTATTGCGACTGTACCTACTTCTGTTGCCTTTGATGGGTTGTCTATAGCCATTGATTCTCCAGCTTTTCTTCTGTTTAATTTTGTCATGAGGCATTTCTCCCATAGGCCTCACTAGTCCCGCATTCTGGCTACTATTTTACCCAATCATGATTGCTCAATAACACATTGTGGCTTTTCAACTAGACAGCCTGTGATCTATTGACATGTATTCTGTGGATCCATTAATTGCTATAGCTCTGCATGAATACTGAAGGGGGTCTCTTTCAGATAGGCCATCTCCAGCCTCTCCATGACCTTTATAACTATGGAAGTTAATGCCACAGGTGTGAAGTTATATTGTAAGACAGGAAGGGTTTATTCCATCTGGACCGGGGGCTCTCCAAATGTTTAGGCCCAGAAGGAGCTGTCTGACTTTAGGCTCTGCGGTCTTCGTGCTCTATTTGATTTTCTTCTATGGGACGTGCTGTAGGAGTATTGTATTTTCAATGCCTGTATGTCTCGACCTCAAATCTGCAGTAAAATGTATTAAGGTCTTCAGTAAAAAGAAAAGAATGTTGTTCTGAATTTCGAAGAAAAAACTTGGACCTGGATTTCTTGGAAAGTGTACTGATCAGATTTTTCCTTAAAATTGCTAAACAAGAAAAACTCTCTAGCTACTCGTACAATAAAGGATGTAGGAGGTTGTGATTCTCCTTCAAGGAGGATCAGCGTGCTGCTTTAACATTTGCATCACCTGACCTTTCCTAACAATGATTGTGAACAAGCCTTCACTTTGACTAATTAAGGTCTACCTTGATTAAAGTTGCAGTATCTAAGCTGCAGATCTCTTTAGGTACTTAATTTTGCATGGTCGACTTTTTTGCACTCCAAAATCATGCCAAGTCAAGTGGAGCCAGTCAAAAATACACTGCTATTACTACACTGAGTAGTGTCATCTTTATACCTTATGGAGATCATTTCATCTTCAACTTGTTACTGTAACATTCATGTTGACCAGGGCTGTCCAAACTTTTTTATCCCACCGTTTGGGTTGTCAATCATTTTAAAATGGTGTTAAAAATATATATAAATAGTTCTCAGATGTTTTGATTTTAGAACAGCTTTGTATTTATAGAATATGAATATATATATATATATATATATATATTTCATTAGACATGCGTACAGTATCGACGGCAGCAGATCAGCCTTACCCTGTACTACTAATTGGAAATCCCTTTCCTAGACTTTTTAGGGACTTACCTCTCATGTAGATTTTAAAGCCTTGTCGGATTGCTTTTGTTTTTCTGCAATCTTTTGAATGCTTTATAGGTGTTAAACTAGTAATTGGACATTCCAGTCACATATTACATTCATGTTTAGGTTACTAGAGCTATTTTTTAGACAGGCAGCTAGCATTTTAGAAGGTCAACAATGGCAGTCATCATATTATTTCCTGACATGTTTCCTTTAATAAATATACCTCCTTTGATATTGTTTTCCATGATTCTGCTGGATCCTTTCTATACTCTGTTTTCTGTGCTGTATAGACTGGATGAACTATGGTAATACCTTATGTACTGCGCAAAGTGTTGCCGAATAAGTCAGTGTGGTTTGGGATTTCTGTATATGAGGGGAAATGTATGAGTAAAATTGTAATTAGAACCTTGTGTGCAGGCATAATCATGGGGGGCAACTTTAAATTATTAAACTGGAACAACGCCCATTTTTCACGAAAAGGGCGTGTTCAAAGCACGCTTACGTGCAGTGGCATCCGCAATCAGAGATGTCTTACTGTGCACTTTCGTGAAGAAAGGCAGTTTGAAGTGGACCAAAACCCAGGATTCTCACTATCCCAGGTTTTGGTCTGTCCCTCTGGGGCAGCTTAGTTTGGGGTGCCCCACTGTGTGAAACCCCCAGGTCGCCAAGTCCACCTACCTCTACTCATGCCCACACTGCGGCTAGAGCAGCCGGCTCAAATCCTAGCCGCACTTGCGAGCGGTGCCAGCTTCACTCGGCTCCCTTTGCCTGTGCGTGGCCCTACAGAGCCATTCAGTTGGGCCGCGCACAGCCGATAGGGGAAGCGAGTGACACCGCTCGCACATGCTTCATGGGCTCAGGGGTGAGTTTACTGCAAGCCCTGGGGTGTTTCACACAGCAGGGCATCCCGTGTGGGATGCCCCAGGGGAGGAAATAAGCCTGCCCTGGAGTCTCATAGACTCCAGGGTTGTTTTGGTCCACTTTAAGTAGAAGATTTACAATAGATTTTTACAGTTTGAAAATCTTTTGCTCTCACCACCGACTTTTGCTTCATTACTAGTATTTATGGCTCTGACACTACGAATCGGAATCTAATAGCAGGTCACCAAAATTAGAAGGAATCTAAACAGACAAGACCCAAGACTCTTTATCCAATATTTTTAAACAATATACTTTAGAAATATGCACATTTTGCTTCTGAAGACGTGTGGAGTTTTAGTGAAAGGGCTATCCAGGTAAACTAACAAAACGCATACAGTGCTTAGAGAAAAATAACTGTTCTTCTGCCTCGCGCTGTTCAATCTAATACATGATATTGCATCCCGCTATTACATTTTAGCAAGCCACCCAGTGTTTGTGTGTTACATTGTAACAGCTGCCATGTGTGCTGCTGTTACATTGTAAATGCAGCCACACAGCTCGTGATGTGCTAGAGAATCACTTTTAAAAATAGCACATCTTTACTTTCCCCTTTTCCCCCACAGCTGATGAAGTGTGATCTGTGAAGGTCTGGCAGTGTGATACTTACCTGATCTCAAGATCAGCTCCCTCTGCATCCACACAAGCACCTACAGCCTCCTGCAGAGAGAGAGCCCCAAGCAGTGCCTGACTCAGTCCATTTGTCAAAGTGAATGGACTGCTCCAGTCACAGTCTTGCCTCCTAAATATATGACCTTTCTCAGGTGGCCAAATAAAAATTAAGGCTAAACCTCTCACAAAAACAATATTACAGTTTGGCACGTTTAAATCCTAATGCTGGAAGTGGTTGCTTAAGGGGCTCTTGTCATGCTCCAAAGTCGTAAAGGCCTTCTCTAATAATTACTTACCATTTTTTTTTCTTTTACGAGGCAAATGACAGTGCTAGAAAAGTACTTAAAGCGGACCTTCACTCTGAATAAGGGCATATCTTATATTTTTCCCACACCCTGTACATACAGATTGCTCACATTAAAAATCATCCTACCTGCATCTACTGCATGTTATGAGCCTTTAAACATCTAAGATGGCGGCTCATGGGGCTTCAGGCAGCCTGCAAACAGTAAGTGACTTCTGACTGTGCTGCACTGCATTCTGGGATTGCTGACCTTTTCCTGACCCCAGCTCTGCTCTGTCTGAGCAAAGCACAACTATAACCCTCCCCCCCTGTACTTTATCCCACTCTCCTTTCCTCAGTAGGTGTGATGCTTCTGATTCAAGATGGCGGCACCCATATCCTAAAGTCCTGAACAGAGTTGCAGCCCAGGTGGGGGAAAGAATAAGAAGTAAGTGACTAAAAACTTAAAATATAATAATTTTAGATGCTGAGGAATCGTGTTTTTAAGGGTTTGGGCTTTTCAGTAAATCATGGTGAAGGTCCGGTTTAAGTTATCGATTTGACTGGTATAGTTATAGCGACGGCCTCCAAAATGCTGCAGGCTCAGCAATTGTAATTGTCTCCCTAAATGTGCCCATAACCAAACAGGCAGCGTTTGAAAGGCGATTATGGGGTGTTTGCATTGAATACGCGATCGCTCCGCAGTCACCTTGGTGTGAACAGGCCCTAACCGATTAGGATAACGATGGTAGAGTTGGTAAGAGGTCGTGCTATCCTATAAAATGTTGTGTAATGCAGACTTGTAATGTAACCTATGTTGACATTGCTACATTGTCCTTTTTCTTGCTGTTTTTACTTTCTGCTGGCTTAAGCCTTCCTTGCTGCTTTACTGCCTCTCTGCAAGTAAAGGTGAGTGTGCTGCTTAAAGTTTTGCATCTGATATCTGCAAAAGTTGTACTTTATGGGTGGCTTAGCTTTTCTTCTTTATACACTCACTCATTGCATGTATGATTAACTGTATTATGAATTTGCAAATATCCTAGTGTTCATATGACAATTTGGTGGAGTTAACAGTTGCTATATGAACAAAATGTGTCTCCCACGATTTTCACGTCACGTGGGCCAATGTCACGTTCTCTTTCTGGCCAGCCCTTATAATCAGTGGTGACACAGGGCCACGTTGGCCGGTGGGATTAAGGTTAAGATAAAGGTTATGTCCTAAATGGCTAAATGAGGTCGGACCTCATTAATTTGTTTCAGTACAACTTTGATTTTTGATTAGGAGCATCTTGCATTTCCTTTATAATCTTTAAAGTGGACCAACACCCACGGGTGATCGGCCCGGGAATCTATAAGATTCCCGGGCCGATCACCCCCCACCCCGCGGGACATCCGAGATCGGGATGTCCCGCGGGGTGAAACCCCCCCCAAACACCCCAACTCACCTACCTTATCTTCCCGCCTCCCTCGCGCCCCTGTAGGCGTGCGCGCCTCCGCGCCGGCCGTCTGCGAATGGCCGGCGCGGGGGCGCGCGCGTCAAAAGTGACGCGAGGGAGGCGGCGGCGGCCTCCGCCGCTTAGACGTTCCAGTTCTCCCCTTGTACGTCAACGCTGGGAGAGGTGAGTTTTTCGGGGGGTTAGGGGGGGTTTCACACAGCGGGGCACCCCGATCGGGGGTGCCCCACCGAAGTGGACCAAGACCCAGGATAGTCAAAATCCTGGGTGTTGGTCCACTTTAATCTGATTTTGATACCCTGAGATTTAATAAAAAAAATTTCAAATCCCTGAGATACCCACAAATGGAAAATCTATGAACTAGCAAAACGAGGTTTAAATTCGGAATGCCCATCAGATTGATCAGAGGCATGAATGAAAAAATCACAGATCAATTCTTTCAATAATTTAGCAATTCAATTTCAATGATTTATCATATTTGCTATGATATTTTTGCTAGCTTTCAAAGGGATTATGTAGTGCAGGTAGAAGGGTTTGCTTGCTAATTATTTACTTGACTGGGAGG
The DNA here is from genome assembly GCA_027917425.1 of Gastrophryne carolinensis. Lineage (NCBI taxonomy): Eukaryota > Metazoa > Chordata > Amphibia > Anura > Microhylidae > Gastrophryne > Gastrophryne carolinensis. The sequence goes on along the minus strand of CM051234.1, from coordinate 575,367,376 downwards.
ATTTTTTTTTTTTTTTACATTTTCCTGTTATTTCAAGCAGGCACACTGAAATGATTTGAAAAGCAACTACACTAACTACGGTGCAAAAGCTACTTGAAATAATGCGCTGCCTTTCCGAGATGTGTACGAGCAAGTCACAGGAAAAGTGGACGCCTTTGTGCTTTGACATACTATACTTTACTATTATACATGTTCTAATTCTAATCTCCAGTAACTAATTTCTTCTTTGATTTTCTGACTTTCTAAAAAACTTTTGGGTCCATCACCCAAATAAGCCCAGAAGGCCCTTCAACGGGTAAAAGGTGCTTAATTTTCTCTGTTGAAATTCAATTTTCCTATCCCTTTAAATGAAAAGATGTAAGTTAGCAAGAATTGTTTGCAGGTAGTTGCAAGTAGTGCTTTGTCACCGCATTGCTAATTTATACCTATATCCTAGGTCAGATTTCAATACAGTTACATTAGCAGAAGTAAAAAGCACATTTCTCTTGCGCTCATGTTGACCAGAATGGTAATATAATAACTTTCCATTTTGGAAGGACCTCTTTTGAAAGTTAAAGCCAAGGTGTTCACTTTGTCTTATTAAGATTTATGGATCTATCTATTAAATCGCTTGTAAGCAAGATGCTAATTCTTTAACTCGTTGGTACTATTCTCTGCCCCTTAACCACCTCAAGCAATCATATTTGATGCCCCTTAATTAGACCGGTGTTTTTAATTTTTTTTTCAGGTTCTTTTCTACCTCAGCAATTGAGACAATACATTTGCTTACCATGCTGCTCTCCTAAGTGTTCTTTTGCATGTAAATTAATCTTAATTCAGTTTACACTGTCATGCTGAGTGGTACAAATTGCCTATAACAATAAACCAGCACGAGTTAAAATGGGAGGGGGCTGGGCAGGCAGATTGAGTGTGTGCCTGGTTTGATAGGATGTTACTTTGCTTTATGCCAATACATTAGCTGGCAATAATGAATCTTCTCGTCTAAACCGCATGGCATAGTTGATTTTTTTTGTTTAATTTTACTTCAATGGAGCAGTTCTTTGTCTTTTATTGAGGAAGTTAGACAAATCATTAATGACTGGAGTGTTAAGGTTAAATATGAAGCCATGCTTCCACTTGTATGAATGCTATCCATTTGCGGGGCTTGACAAAAAAGTCCTTGCTTTGTACGAAATTTCCTTTAATTACGGGCTACACGAACAGGCTTTTAACATAAACATAGTTGCATTCATTTATTGAGAATTTGCTCTTCAATGCAGCTTAATGGAGACTGTTTAAATCTTAAATGAGTGTACACATCTCCAGGCTCTGTTAGGTCAGCGTGCTCTCTCTTAAAAGCTACTATATACTGCATTTGCTTTTCTCTTTTTGTCCCTCACCTCACTGCCATCCTGTTTTGCCTAATAAAACTAAAAGTGGCATGCAAGGTTTCTCATAGCATTATTGTTCATTATGGCTGTTGTCAACTTTTTACTTACTTACCTCGCAGTTTTAGCTTTTTAAAATGAAACCCACCTTATTCCAAGAAAAGTCTTTTCAAGTGTCCTGGAAACGACCTTATTTTCCGTTCTATTATATGCACCATGGAGAGAAAAAATAAAAAATATTCTGAGCCAAATGGTGTTCTAAAATAATAGGCAATGTGCAGACCCCCCCATCACCCTACAACAGGCCGGGTACACCCCCCCATTACAGACAGTGTGGCATACCCCACCCTAATTTCCCCATAATGCCTGATAATAGGCAGTGTGGCATTCCCCCCCATTATAGGCAGTGTGAAATTCTCCCCCATTTCCCATTACAGACACATCACAGTGTGTCACTCCCCTTACACCCCATTTTAGACATTGACATTCTCCCCCCCTTTTCCCTCATTATAGGCAATGTGGACTCACCCCATTCCATCAATATATGCAGTGTGGTTCTCCCCATTCCCATAGGAAATTTGTCATTGACATGGCACAAGGCACACCTTCTCCAGTGTGCCAGGGTAGTGGTGGTGCCAGGGGAACTGGGAAGCCTTGTTCCAGGAGGAGAATCTAATGTGGGGTCAAATGGGAAATGCCATGAATATGGAGTTTGCCTCTAAACATTAGTTCAAGGAAGCTTCCCTGCATTTCAAGCCCCATCCCCCAATCCTGACTTGGAGCATTAATGTAATTAAACTCAACCTGATTTTTACCCAAATTCTGCAAATTGACCCATTCAGTACTAGAGATACAACATGATCAGACAGTTCTATATCTATATTGTAAGCTTTTACTAAAACTAGATGCTGCACTATTTGTTTTTTTGAGCAAAATCTGAAAACACATGGAATAACAGACATTGGATTATTGTATTGTATATACTTCTTGGGGACACAGTTATTAATCTTAGGGTTATGTCCAAGCTATCAGGGGGGGTCAACACTAAAAGGTAAAATCAATGCACATTGGATTATAACTTTTACCTGGCTCTGCTTTTTTTCCCACTAGTTATGTTTAATCATTTTTTTATTTCTTTTACTTGGGTAATGCTCACTTTCCAAGACCGTTATGGGATCTTGACCCCTGTTGCTTCCGGGAGGTCAAAAAGATGAGGTTAGACTCCTACCCCAACAATTTTTATACTTGTAGCATCTGGTGGAAAACTGTTCTTCACACTGTTCTTCACAGTTTTTCCTTTCTGAGTTCTTTGCTTAGAAGGAAAAATCAATTTAATCAATTTTGTGTCCTCTCCTTACAGACCTCAGATCGGGGCTGATAAGAGGGCATGAGGTTTAACTTTCCCCAGCCCTGCCATGGTGGTCTCCCACAGCCATGGTATTTGAATCCAGGTGCCACAGTACTGGTTGGAGGTAAGCAGGAAAGCCCCTTTGGCAGCCCTGATCTGAGGTTTTTCATGAACTTATCCGCTAAGGAGGACCAATCATTTTAAATCCATTGATGGTCTAAGAAGATTTTCTAAAACCCCTTTACTGCATTAAAAGTGTAACTTAATGTAAAGTGACCATTGTAATCATGCAAGATTTGGAGGATAACCAATTAAAAAATACTTTCAGCTCAAAAACCATCCCCTGCTCGTTTATAACATATGAGAGCTGTTATATTTAATAGCAACTAACTAGTAATGTGTGTATGACATGGATGCCTTTAATTTGACATTGTTACTAGCTCAAGAAAAAGGAGGATTCAGGAGTGATTGACATTTCACTAATTTATTATTTAAACCAGACCAGCACCCTTGCAACAAACAGTGCTCATATGGATCCCTCCCCAGGGCAAGTCGGATTGCTGCACATAAAATGAATTTACCTTTTTCTAAATCCTGCTGAGGTCAATTTTAAAAACATGGCATCTCCTGAAGCTGCAGGCTGCCTGCAAACAGGAACTGCTGCTGAGTTTCCTGTTACTGTGCATTGTTTTGTCAGTTGACTCCAGGCAGCAGCACGTCTGGGAAAGAAAGCTCCAAAATAGCCACTACCACTATAAAATTGATCAGGTAGTATTTTAGCTTTGAAAGGATACAGGTGCAAATGTAAGTGCTGACATTGATTCAGTGTCATGCATGCTCATGGGGCAAGGGAGTTTTCTTTTCCAACTTTTGGCCCGGTTTAATAAAGCAGTTGGGTATAAAGCATTTGTTTCTGCTTTTTTTATTTTAAAATAAATTCTTATTGAAGAAAAAAATTCCAAACAGGTCACATATATTACAAATACCTATTTCATACACTTTCAACAATATTGGTGTAGTTATTGGATGTAGTATGCATAGTGCAATATCAATAGGACTGGAATATACAAGCTTTAAATGAACTATGTATCTCCTTTGTCAGCAGAAAAACTATGCAGTGAGCAGCGCCCTCAATCTTCCCCTTCCTAATAGTGCTCAAACCCCCTATGAGGTATGGCAGGATAGGTATAGGGGTTTCCAGTTCTTTTCAGTCGCAGCTAAAACAATTCAAAACCTGACATCTAATTCATATTATAGCTAGAGGTCCATATGCATCTTATATTAGATGGAAAAATAAAATTAAAGGAAAGTCAAAAAAAGGAAGAAAATCAAAGCACATCACTCACACAAAGCCAAGGGAGGGGCTATTCACACAGTTGGAATTGTCTCTAAAGGGTCAAGGTAGGATTCTATTCCTGTTCCCAGGAGCACTGATTAGGCTTTGGTTTATAGATTGTTGAATTTGGAGCCTTGTTTTAGATGTGGCATGAAGTTACCGTATATAAAGTACCAACCATGGTTCCCAGATTTTGCAAAACTGGAGAACAGAGTATCTGAGTATAGTTACACTTTTCTCACTGATCAAGGTTTGCCAAAGCCCATTTCTGATGTTCCTAAGGGCTAGATTTGTGGATTTTCACACTTACATTGGCCTGCTTTGTAGCTGGGCATATGTTGTCCATTAACCCAGAACTGTTTTGTGGCAAGTTCATCCGACTTCCTATTGCTTATATTCATTAAGCTGCAGAATTGTTCCGAAAGTTTTAAAATTGGAAAAAAAACCTGTGTTGCTTCAGGCCTTTGTTTACAGCCTGGCTCTTCTTCTTGTGGCCTCTTAATAAACACCTTTGGTCATTCTAAAGAATTTAAGAACCAGGCCTTGAAGGCTTTGATCTTTTGCGCAATACAACTTTTATTGCCTGAACTTTATTATGATCTTTGGAACACATTTGAGTGCCAGGCAGGCAAAATGTATGTATTCACCTCCCCCCTCAGGGGAATATTTGGGCCGTCACTGGCACAGTGAGCCTCTAACAAAGTGATGCTAACTCTCCCCAATGGGCTTGCAACTAATAGAGGGATCTAACCTTATTCTGTTGAAACGAAATATTTCCCTGAAGTTGTGCTGTTTTTGGCAATATGCAGTCATATATTTTGTTGCAAGCTTGTGAATTATCTGTACTACAATGGGTTTAGTAGGTTTTAGATTCAACACTGTTTAAAACTGAAACTTAATTTAGGGTAATTAAATAGCACATTACACTTGTACATCCCACCACCTTTCCATGACACTGAAGGCTTTACATTTATATTATTTACTTGCTTGTTAATTGTTTGGAGCAATGTAAAAAGATGCGGTCCGCTCCTTGAATGCTTTTCTTGAACTTTTGCTAATAGTTATAATGGACTTTGCATGGAAAAACATCTAATACTATTTTTCAGATGTGTATCAGATATAGTCAAAACTATATATACACTTATGGTTGTGCTTTTTATTTATACTGTTCATTTAATATAGGACGCCTAAAGCATTTTATAGTTTTGTATCTCCGTTAATGGATATCTCCTTACTTTTTATGCAGAATATAAAAATATCACAGTTCGGTTTTCCTTCAGTAGTAAATTCCATAGGTTAATATATTATTTTTTCACTGCTACCTTGAGCTGCAGCTGAAAGATTAAGATGCAAAATGCTGTTTATAGTGTTCTGGAAAACTAGGCCGCTTTTGCTTACACTTATGACCTCTTGCCATTTCTTCTTTAAACATGAGTATTTTTTGATGTGATGCTTTGGGGTCCAGATCATTAGGAATGATCCATAAATGTAGCAACTCGGTCCCAATATGCCGTAATCTTTATGCTTCTGAAACCACATTTGTTTCCTTTCCCAAATTTTGTTTTGTTTAGGATTTTCTTTCAGCCTAAACCTGAAAGAAAATCTTTTCGACTGCAGAACTAATATCTGCAAATATCTCATAAGATATGTTTGGATATGTTTATGCTGTTTTAGAAAATGCAGGAAATATCCTTTGTCGATGAAATGTTTGGTTTATCTAAAATTATAATCTTTCAGTTACCTGTAAAGTCTTCTGGTCATTATAGGCTTGTGGATTCCAGCAATGACCTTGACTCACAGTAGTTGTGGTGTCAACACTAAAATTCCCTTATAAGCAGTTCTTTAGATTTATCAGAGATTGAGCAACTACAGATATTTTAAAGCAAACCCGACCAGAGCATACTTTAGAGGTCAGCAATATTACTATTGTCATACAGCATATTGGGTCACGACAAATGGCAAATAGATCTTAAAGGTGCACTATTGCGAAAGTGTGTAATGTTAAAAATCCATTTAAACATGTCAGAGAGGAGGGGTCACTTATATATACCCGAACTGAATTTTGATTTAGCAAGTTTAAATGTCCCAATTCACAAAAAGTTATAATTAATGACTTCTCTATTGTAAGAATAAAGACCAATGCATGCAGTGCCTCACGTAACCGCAAAACAAATGCGTTAAGTGACCGTGAAGAAGCACGCTTTTCATGTGCTTCACTATATGGCACGCAACGCACAATTAGAAGCGGCAATACTTATACTTTGCATAGGGTTGTGTTCTGCTGTTACAGGGAACCCATGGGTAACCTAGCCTCTCACTGATAAGGGATTAAGTAAATATGTTTTTTGCAGGACTAGAGACACTTGTATAAGTGAAGGGAATGGAGGATCAATAGTTCAAGACTGAAGCTGTACCATTGGAAAAACTGCTGTCGTTCAGCAAAAGGCTATAAAAACTTGTAAACTTCGATTGTTAGCTTAAACTTTAAACATGACTATGGGATTCTACTAGGGAAATCATGTTTTATAATAAAGGCCCCTTTCAGGATCCTCCCACTGCCCTATCTTCAGCAGAAGATCAGCACACAGAAAGGAGAAGGCAGCTTCTGCCCAACTACCTCTCTCTGCTAGAAGTAATGACATGTATGTTGCCTTTCTTTTCTTCAAGGAATGTATAAAATACATTCACATATTAATACAGAGGAGTCGGAGTCGGAAGTACAAAAAACTGAGGAGTCGGAACATTTATCTACCGACTCCACAGCCCTGGTTCTGAGCCTGTCACCCTTGATTTCCTCTTCCTTCCTATAACAAAAAAAATAAAAGCCACAAACTGGATATTGAATATTTCTCGATGCCGGGTGTATAAGTGACCCCTCCTCCCACCATCCAGCATATTTATATAGATTTTTATTATTGGGCCATTTTTCGCAATAGTGCTCCTTTAAATTGGATTGGGAAAACCAAACATAATGGAGAGAAAGGGGCCTTCGCTTAAAGAAACCTGGAGGAGAAAGGACTGAGAATGTTTCAACGCAAGAAACTTTAAAGGCAGAAATGGCTTAAACTTGTATACACTGTGTTCCAGCTTATTATGCACAAGATATTTTTCTCTGATTTTCCTGGTCATTGCAAATAGCAAACATTTTCAAATCATCAAAAGGTGTAAATCTAATTTTATTGAACAACTTAATGATAACCATATTTTTTTTGGAAAAGCTAATTCAATCAGAAACATTTTAAGAGGCCACGTTACATAATAACATAAGACCCCTTCTTTGATATCATAATTTCTGCATCCATTAAACTTGTAAGTTTTTGCTTTGTAGGATGTCAGAATAGCCTCCCTGGGCTGCTTTTTTGATGTGAACTTCATCCTAACCTCGTATATGTTTGCTGCGGATACTCCATACTGTAGGTTCATTATAATAAGGTTGAGGTCAGGGGAGGATGGTGGCCACACCATGCATTTCTCTCCTTTTGTGCCCATAGCAGCCAATGACTCCGCGGTATTTTATGCAGCATGAGCTCATGCATGAAGATGATTTTGCTATGGAAAGCACGTTTCCTCCTTTTGCCCCATGAAAGAAAGTGGTCAGTCAATCTATATACAGAGTTATATTATTGCAGGTATATTTGCTGAGGTAATTTTTACAACTTTGGGGCCCCTAAAAGCCTTTTCCTCTGATCCTGGGTCCAAAACATGACTTTCTGCCTTTGCAGCCTTGTTGAGACCTGGTGGCCATCCACCAACCATCCACTGCTCCATTCATCTAGATCTGTGGTTCTCAACCTTTTATGCCAAGTACCCCCCTTATCAACAAACAGTTACAGCCAAGTTCCTACAAGGAGGAGATCAATTATTAATGTTACCAAAATAAGTGGGTCATAAGTTGTCTTGCACTTTTTCAGTGTTCAAATATTATGCCTGCCAACAATAACCCCCTGTGGGTGCACCCATGAACATTGCTCCATACCCCTTGGGGTATACATACCACAGGTTAAGAAACAGTGATCTAGACCATCCAGGGTTACACAGCACTCATCAGTAAAAAGACACGTATAGAAGTTTTTTCTAGAGATAACTATGGGCTATTTGGGGATCATGTAAATAGTGCCAAGGCTTTACATGGCTACTGCCAATAAAGTCAATAAAAAAAACATTTAGATAGATGACTATGCTTTACCAGACTTCCACAGGTTTACATTCTGGAAAGACTTAGAGTAGACTTACCCCCCCCCCCCCCATTCCCCGTGGAAGCACTATGCCATGGAGTAATGTACACCTCCTATTAGAAGAGGTGTGGCTGCCACATATGTGTGCAGCCACTAGATGGAGCTCTGCTATTATTATATTAAAGGTTATTATCCCTGTAACGCAGACTCCCCTGATGACATAAGGGGGGTTGGTTAGGTTAGTTTTGTGTCCTTGGAGAATAGGACCCTCTCTGGTAGAGTGGCAAGGGGGAGGTTTAAGCTTTAAGAAGGGTTTAGTACACAAGGATAATAATAATAACATTGCAGTGTTGTAAAGAAGTCCTAACCCATGGGGAAATTTGTCTAAAGAATACCAAAATGCATTAGGCCCATTCTGAGGACACCCTGATTTGGGATGCCCTGCATTGGGAACCCCCCGACCTCCCCTGGACCCTGTGGCATCTCTATGCTGGCAGACCTTTAAGTCTGGGTGGGCAGGTTGTGCATTCTTACTGGATTTTAAATGAATTACTTTGTATCCCTGATTCTCAAACGTGAGGTGTGGTGAGCGTTTGTCTCCCCAATGGATTGATAAACCTTAAAAATGATTGCTTAATACGGGCGTCATAGTCTTGAAGGTTTACTTCTGATAACACATAACTGGCGGGCGGCGCTTGTGATAGTAGTGGGCTCTCTGTTGCAAGGCAAAAAGGAGCCTCTTGTGACTGGCAGACAGGAAGCACACCAAGGTCAGGCAGGAACCACCCTGTGTGAGCAGAAGCCAACAGTGCTTAAACTGGACTGCAGAAGCATATATGAGATTGAACCTGCAGGCTTCCAGGTATTTACTGTAGGGTTATCAGCCTGGGCAGGGATTACTTTTCTTAAATAAAAAATAGTTTGGAAGGAACTGGGATGCTTCTGAAATATACAGATTGTATGTGTTAGCTTGTGATGCTTCACCCTGAATAAGAGCCTATCTGTGTTTCCCCCAGCTTGTATATACAGATTGCCCACATTTAAAAGCTCAGAAAATGCAATAGATAGGATGATTTTTAACACCCAAGATGGCTGCCCGTGGAGTCTCAGGCTGCCTGCAGACAGGAAGTGCCCACTGACTGTGCCACTCTGCATTGTGGGATTGCTGTCTTTTTCCTGAACCCAGGGCCTCGATTCAATAAGATTTGAAAAAAATTATCTTGGTAGTAAAAAAAATTAAATTCACGAGAAAAAAAACAGAGAATGTCAGTGTTTCTGAAACAATGAAAGTCAATGGCACTTTTTTACTCCTAAGATACGGAGAGAAGTGTTTACTCCTTTCTACATTGTAGTAAAAGCTGCCATTGACTTTCATTGTCTTTTCATCTGGTGATTCAGTAACAGTGACATTCTCAGGCTCTTTTCTCATCAATTTAATCTTTTACTTACTGTGAGAATTTTTTTTCAACTCTTATTGAATAGAGTCCCAGGTCTGCTCTCTCTGAGTAAAGCACAGCTTTAACCCAATGATAAGTAAGACTAAAAACGTAAAATATATTAATTTTAGATACTGGGGAATATTTTTTTTAAGGGTTTGGGCTTTTCATTAGATGATGCTGAAGGTCCTGTTTAGGGGCTCAACTTAGGCCCTTATTTATCAAGGGATAGCGCCAGGTAGCGAATGGTGAGCGAACGGTAATGACGGTCACCGCCACGAGAACGCCGGCTCCCCTCCGCAATCACACATTTATCAAGACGATCCTGCTTAGCGACTGACAGAGCGCCAGATAGCGAATCATTCATCATTATTCCAGCCTCACCCCACAGTGCCAGCGAGCGACCTTGAACAGCGACAGGTATGACCTCTCGCTACCTGGCGCTCTCCAATGCATTTCAATGGAACAATCTTTAAATATTCATAATTAATTGCTATTAATGTTTTTTTTTTTTTTTTGTTTGTTTTTTTTTTTAAATGTCAAAAATTCTGTGACCACTTCTGCAATGTTAGATATTTTTTTTAAGGTTAAAAAAAAAAAAAATTGTGCAGAATTGATATTACAGGTCTGATATTAATGTAAATGTTTTGAAAAACATGTTTTTGTTTTTTTTTTTCAAAAAATATGGTTGTTTGGGGGTTAAAAAGCTACTTTTAACCCATCGCCGCCAGCGCTCTGGGGTTTAAACAAGCATTTCACAGCGCGAGAATTTTTTGAGCGTGATTTGTTAATGAATATGCTGGGAGCCGTTCGCTATGGCCATTCGCTGTCATGCGCTCCCATACAGCGCGGAACCTGTCAGCGACTCCTAACCCCGTATTCAACATTACCGCACACCGACTGAGTCGCTGTCAACAGCCGAACAACGGCCAAGCACAGCGACTACTAGCGGGCGCTGTGAAAATAACGCTACTGTCGCTACCTGGCGCTATCAATGAATCGGCCTCTTAGTTTCACCATGATTTGTCTCTGAGCTCTTTCCAGATACTGTTAGGTGAAAAAAATACAACTGGAATGGGCTTGCCAACATGCTGTTGGAATTCAAGCACATACATCTTAAAAGGGTGCTGTTTTTAATACACATTTAATTGCAGTTAATACGACTCAAGTAATTAAAGTATTTTGCCATTAAACAGAGGACAAGATGCCATTGAACATGTTTTACTATATTGCTTCTTTTATTCAAGCAAATGTTTGATTCCTTGTATGACGATCTTTCCTCTTCCTTATCGATGATCCATTTTGGCTGTGGTAATATTCCTGTTATGTCTTCTACTTACACAGCAAAGCTGACGGGGATGAATGAGAGCGCCGCCACAATCCCGGTGTCTCCGCAGCACAGCACTCCTCAGACTCTGGTGCACAAATTTGTCTCGGCCGCCAATCTTGGAGTGGTGCCTTCTGGTCAGAACAATGTACACAGGTACGGCTGCACCTTTTTATTTTATATAATTTTGCATTTTAGTTGATGCAGTAGCTTCATATATGCTAATAAGATATAATGGCCTTAAAGTGGACCAAAACCCAGGATTTTGACTATCCTGGGTTTTAGTCCTTTCCCATTGTGTGAAACCCCCCAGATCAACGAGCGCAACTCACCTCTTCCTGGTGCTACAGCGCATGAGTGGCCACTCGTCCAATCAGTGCGCTCGGAGCCACTGATGTCGCACCGTCTAAGCCAGAGTTTATGAGCACGCTGACTGCCGCATCCCCCGCTAACCTCTAACAGGGAGTGTGCCCGGCCATTCACAAATGCGCCGTTGGACCAGGAAGCAAGGTAAGTGAATGGGTGACCTAGGGGGTTTCACACAGCGAGGCATCCTGATTTTGGATGCCCTGGTGGGAGGGAATTGATTGGCCGGGGAATCTTATATCTATTCCCATGCCGATCGTGCTGGGTTTTGGTCCACTTTAAATGTTTAAAGCAGCCCAACACTCATTTAACATACTGTGTGGTCCCCTCTTTGATCAAGCACCGGTAAAGCCCATAAATCCTACCTGGCACCTCGCTCCCTCGGGCAAATACAGCCTCGCGAATGGCCAGCGGCAGTCCCATGTCCTGTGCTTGGGCTTCTGCTTTCCTGGCCACCGGCTGAGGAACATGGAACATGGAACATGTGACGGCCGCCAGCCAATCATGGGGCTGCATTTCCCTGAGGAAGCTAGGTGTCAGGTAAGAATTATGGGCTTTACCGACCCTCAATCGAGGGGGGGCAGCAATTGGGGTGCCCCCCCCCCCCCCCCCCACGCAGCGAACCAATACCCATGTTTTGTTGAATGGGTGTTGGGCAGTTCTAAACATTATATCTTGTTATCTTATATGAAGCTACTGCATCCACTTAAAGCCCAAATTATTTTTTTTTAGTTAAGTTTTGTTAAATTCATGTTTATACTGCAAGAATAAAGTTACTCCATCCCTAGTATGTTACATAGCACCTAATGTGTTGTATAATCTGGAAGTTCATGGATATGCATCTGACCCTCATTCTCGGTAGCTGCATTCTCATTATAAGCACTAGGGGGCAGCACTGCAATAACGTCACTCACAAAGACTTCTAGAAGCGAAGCACAACCCGTCCATTGCAGCTTTGTAAATGAACTTTGTGGGTTTAGTGCTGAAGACCTGCGAAAATTCAGCATTCTAGGAAATGTTCTAATACTTACATGTTTTAAACTAGCGTATTTCAGACCTTTCCTGGAAATAGTGTGTTGTGTGCAAAAAACAAACGTTGTGCTATAACTGACAATTTTTTAGCTATAAATTAAATATCAATATCAAAATAACTACAAAAAACATTTACAGCTAACCATAGGATGCAGTTAGTAAGAGGGAATTTTGTTATATAAAGACAGGCCAATATTTGTATTTTTAATAAAACCCTTCTGTGTCTGAAGAAAGTGTAAGACCCCCCCCCTCCCCATAGGTAAACCTGTTCTAGATTAGATGCTTAGTATTTTGAGCAGATGTAAGGAAAGCCTAGACAGCTAGTATACAGAAGCTTCTTAGCAATGTTGGACAGTTTCTCGCGTAATAATGATTGTTTTTGACTTACACTTCTTTAACTTGGACCAAAACCCAGGATTTTGACTCTCCTGGGTTTTGGTCCTTTCCCCGGGGTGCTCTGCTGCGTGAAACTCGCAGATCGCCTAAGGCAACTTACCTCTTCTCGGTCCTGTGCTGCTCGTCCAATCAGCGCGGTCTGAGCTGCTGATGTCACGTCATTTAAGGCTTTGTCTAAGAGCAGCGGCACTGAGCGCACTGACAGCAGCATCCTCCTCTAACAGGGAGTTTACATGCACCGTTTGACCAGGAAACAAGGTAAGGGAATGGGGCGACCTGGGGGGGTTTCACACAGCGGGGCATCCCAATTTTGGATGGCCCAGGGGGATCGTTCGTTCAATCATTCTTATAGCATCCCGGGCCTATCGGCGTGGGTTTTGGTCCACTTTAAAGCAGACCTACCCCCGTTCGACAGTTAGCAGGTGTTGGTACAGGACCCAGCTCATTAAGACAGGGCATGCTGGAGCACCCCCCCAGGTCACCCCGTTTGTGTATGTGTGCTGAGTGGCGTGCTCGCTGTCCCTCGACTCCCTTTGGCGCCGCTGACAGCTAAGCCGTCTGGACAGCGCCGCCAGCTACATCCACCACCCACCTTGCAGCTGTGGCGTGCCCGCGCAGTGCCACTGCTTGGCAGATACACAGTCAGCTTATGGGGTCTGCGCATGTTCTGGTGGCAGCTGTGCATGGTCCAAGCAGCTGTGATGGAAATGATCGCTCTAGAACAAGATGTTGTCTAATACTGTCACCCACGGTACTTCCCTGTTAGCCGGTACCACTGCCAGTTGAAAGAACCGCCATGTTCTTTGCCTGCTACCGGGGTTCCCCATCATTTAGACATCTCTAATGAGAAGCATTCATTTCACAGACTGGGTTTCTGATTGACCCTAAAGCTAGCTGTAGCCTGTTAACTGAAAAATCCTGTTTGCATCATTTTCATACAGTTGGGATTCATCTTCCACCAGTGATGTCTATGTAGACTTCTGTCCCATTTAGAGAAAGCCCCCCCTTTCCTGAAGTCTTTCTTGCTGGGCTTTGTTGCCAATCTATTTAATTTCTTTATGCCCCCACCTATATGCCCACTGCCAGACGTGTCATTTGAACAGGGGTTTGTTCTTGCTTCTGTTACAAACTTTTTTTAGTTACTTAGCTTCATATGTACCATGAAGACCTTCACGTCACTGTTATGGAAGTGCATATGTAATAGTCCAAGGATAATTGAGCAAGTATTGTGCTTTAGTTGTGTTGGTTAGGAAAACATTTTACATTAATTAATACGGTGGTGAATAAATATACCAACACAAGTGGGCACAGCTGTGGCAAAAAGATGTAACAGAAATACAAACATGCAGAATCATCAGTTTTTAATTGATGGTGGCTAAATAGATGGTAAGTCCACTCGTTTTCTGTCGCTTTTGCCCTTCAGTAATTACTGTGGTCACCTTGTTCCTGCGGCTGACTGATGAAGAAAAACTGGGTGTTCTGTCCTTTCTGAGAATGGGAAACTTAGGAAACATTTACTCCACTGGGATATCAGCATTCCATTGCTAGTGCAGATTTCAGATCTTCAATCGAACAACTAATTGTGATTAATGTTGTCACAACACAGGGAGAATCTATTCACTCTCCCTCCAGAGAGACAACAAGAGTAATTCAGCCTCCACCGACACATGTTTAATTTATGCTTGGGAGTTCATCCAAAACATCACAGGATATTCCTAACAAAGAAATCCGCTTTTTACTGTGACCAAAATGTGCTGAGCAAAGTCTCTTCTATCAGATGGGGAAGAGGCGGCTGAAGCATTCACTTGTGACTGCTGATTGTAAACATGTTAAGGGCACTTTCCGCTTAAATCTGTAAAACCCAACATCTAGTGCGTAACACATCTTATAAATTGTTAGTTAGCTCAGTTAAATGTATTGCATTTATGGTTATTTTTGATGTAGCTGAAGCTTTTATGGAAGACCTGCTATTAAAACTGGCTCCTAGGGCAGCATAGTGATAGTGTTTCTGTATATCTGCTATTCAAGTATAGTTCCTTACCAGAAATTTGCTTTGGTAACTACCGCAAACATACAACACCTTATTATGTATTTATTTATAAAGCACCATCATCTTCCATGGTGCTGTACAATGTGACAAATAACATCAACAACATTTACAGCATTAGTCATCTGATTAAGTTAATCAAAAGCTTGATTGATTGCTAAGTAAATTAATGTATGGATATATATAACACACACACACACACACACACACACACACACACACACACACACACACACACACACACACACACACACCATTCTAATGAATTACTGTTACCCAGACAAGGAGCAGATTGTATGAATGTGAATTAAAGAATGAGAAGTTAAGTGTATCAATGGGAAGACAGTTATATATAGGGAAGTAAATTATATATGAAATGAATATTCCAAAAAAGATATCGATATGATTTAAAATTACCCACAAAATTAGTCAACTAGACAAATACATTAATAGAAATGTATTGCCTAGTATATCAGTGTATGGTGGAAATAATATATATATATATATATATATATATATATATATATATATATGTGTGTGTATTAATAAAGGAACAATTAAATATGTGGTACAAAATTAAGTGAACGAAGAATTTAATTGTCTAGTATAGCAATGCATAGAGAGGAATATATATTCATATACATACATACTGCCAAAGATGCACATACAATTACTCAGCTATGGCTTTATCACTCATGTGAATGAAGAAATTAATGAGAGCCTAGTATATCATAATTATATAGGATATATATATATATATATATATATATATATATATATCATAATTAGTACAAATTAGATTTTCTTTTACACAGATAAGATACAAAATAGGTCATGTGAATGAATAAACAAACAAATATGAAAGACATAATTGTGATGAAAAGTTACATATTACTATGATTACTAAAATAATATTACCATTAGTAAAAATAGTACCATTTACCGTCCAAATACAGTAGGGGAAACAAACAATATGCTTAATATGCATGCTATTATGTGAGATGTGTCCGAAATGTAGACCCAGTCCTTACAAGCTTACAATCTAAAGGTTAAGGAGGAGGATATAATATATCAACAACACTAAAATCGGATTTACAGTTACCCAGACATGGGTCTGAATTATCATTCGAAATAAATGAAAGATAACGTAACTGACAAGTGTATGTATAGTGTGGTATATAAATATCTCAACATATAACCAAATGTCTGCTGAGATATAAATGTAGCAATCACACAGATATAACACATAATTAAACATGTGAACTAATAAAATATCCATGCATACCTGATAATAAATATTATATGATTGTGTCTATTTCTTTGTGCGTATTGCGCCATGACATGGTATATATTTCACTTGTTTCCTTGTGTAGAGGTGGGTGTGTATCTGTGGTGTTTAGCACTGCATTGTATAATGTTTAGAATCTCTTTATCATCTTTTGAGTGTGTTTCCTGCCATCGTTGGCAGTCTGCTAAATAAGAGAAGGACCCAAGTTGACAGGAATGAAGGAGAGAAATAAATATTGATCCTTTGTTTATAAAATAAAAATATGACAATTATTACCTATAAACTGGTTAACAAGATTTAAATTGCATGTTATGCTTTCCTAACCAGTGTAATGCGTTAAGAGGTTTTGATGTGATTAGGAAGAAAAATAAGAAAGAAATTACTTTCCATTTAAAGAGAATCTGTTTCCTGCTTAAGTGGCTAATATTTTAATTAAGTCTAGTGTGATTTTTTCCTCCTCTTTCTTTGAGTATCTTTGATAAACTCTCTCCTTTATGTTGATGGTAATTAAACAGATCCCAGCAGACTGCATCGTGGGCTGTGATGGAGTCGGGCTAATTGTTAGGCGGGAGACACTGACCAGTTGGTTTGCTATTGAGGAGCCTGGGCCGTGCTGTCAGCGGAGCAGTTTTATTATTTTTGCATTGTTCTCCTCTGTCAGGGCTAACTGGGCGCTATTGTGGCCAGAGATGTTTCACAAATTGGGGCAGATGGCCGCAGTGGAGACACGTGTCATTCAGAAAGGCAAGAGGGGAAAGGCCCTCCGAGTGGAGGGTAAAGCAGGTCACGGAGCTGCTCCCGGACTTGTTAGTGTTTTAAAAGAACCATGGGCAGCAACTTCATTGTTCTCCATTTAGCAGAGGTGGGAGCCTCTCGCTTCTCCATGGGACCTGCCATCCAGGCGACACTTTTCCTCTCCTGGCTCTGTACTTGCTGAATAAATTAGCCTGGCTGCCAGAAGTTCTTTGTATCTAAGGCAGCTTTTCAGTCAATTGCGGAGCACAATAGCACAGTTTTGCTTCTAATTACAAGTAATTAGGGTGATTTTAGTGTCTTGGAATTTTACAGCACTCTTAACAGATTTTAAACACAAATAGGAATACATTTGCCTCCCCCCTCAGTTGTATGCTTTATGCACATTTGCTATTATGGTTTTGGGAGTATTGAACGAAGATATTGGGGTTCTACAATGGCTTTGATAATGGAAATGTTAAATTTTGTCTGCATGTTTGTGAATGTAAAATTATGGGCATAAACTTCCTGACATTTTAGTTGATAACTGTTCAAGATGTATAGTGGCTATGTGGCTAGACATTTAGTAAAGTGCGGCGCCCTCTGCACATCCTAATTTAAGATGCCATCCAAAGTAATCCCAGGCAGCCCAGAACACTCATGCAGTCCACACTCGCATGACACTCATGTGACTGCAAGCAACTATTGGGGTTCAGAGAGTGGATGTGCATGGAGCTACACATATTGGTTACCAGGGCAGGGAATGCATTGCTGCTGCAAGATATATATATATATATATATATATATATATATATATATATATATATATATATATATACCGTATATACTCGAGTATAGGTCGACCCGAATATAAGCCGAGGCACCTAATTTTACCACAAAAAACTGGAAAAGTTATTGACTCGAGTATAGGCCTAGGGTGGGAAATGCGATAGACTGCACATGGAGTAAAGGAGAAATCTAGCAGCACCGGGGGCTTCACACACAGAGTAAATACCAAATCTGGGTGTTTCACCGCAGAACACATTGAATGTACTGCTATTGTACTGGACCTCGGCTTGCCCATTTAGTTACTGCCCTGAACTAGAGTCATGGTTAAACAATATGCTGGTAGGTGTGGGTTGCTCAGGGGTTAATAAGCCCCCTCTCCCTCACCCTCCTTCCTCCCCGCACTCCTTGCTGACAGTGTTACCTCTCTCCAAGTAAACGAGCAGCCTCCGCTCCCGCCATCCACTGCCTGACAAGCAGCGCAGAGGCGGCTGGGAGAGGGTGACGTCACTCCCAGCAGCGCTGCTCGTGGAGACGGTAGATGGCAGAACCGGAAGCTGTTCGTTTACTTGGAGAGAAGTAAAGATTGTCAGCAAGGAGTGCCGGGAGGAAGGAGGGTGAGGAGGGGGGCTTATTAACCCCTGAGCTACCCATGCCTAGCAGCGTAGCGTTGTGACTGTCCTTCTGACTCGAGTATAAGCCGAGGCGGCTTTTTTCAGCCCAAAAAGTGGGCTGAAAAACTCTGCTTATACTCGAGTATATACGGTATATATATATGTGTGTTTTATATCCCCTCGGCTTTGTATGTGTTCCTCTAAGGTTATTGCTGTATCCGTTCTCATTGAGCAATCATATCATCTCTGATCCATAGACAGTGTTGTGGCATCCCACAGTTGTCCTTATGTCTGTCCTTGGTTACGGCTCATGCATATACTCACACCTTTATAGGTCCAGGAACCATCATAGCAGAGGAATAGTTATTTATACCTTAGTTACCTTATAACTACCTTATTTTATTACCTGTGATAATTTACACACCTACATACTGCTGCCCAAGAGATATTGGTTGGTAAGTATTACTGTTCAAGTAGGCAGTACAAAGTCCATAAAATGCAGGTTGAGTCCACTTTCGATGGAATTTTTGAAAGTGAATATTTTTTGTGCCAAGGTGCTGATTAAGTATTTGTTTATGTTAGCAAATGTGTGTTTTATGGAGACAGTTTCCATTATCTGCAGTCTGTTACTATTGGAAATGTGCACAAAGTCTGTACACCAAGAAGAGAAAAGTGAGCCCTGTACACAGAGAACATTCGTGCTTTGGCCGCTGCTGAGGTGAGGGAGCTCACTCAACTATCTACAATTTGTTGATATTGGCAATGTACACCAAGTCTGCTCTTGTTGTACATTGCCAATAGCAACAGATTGCTTCCATAAAACACACATTTGCTAACAACATTAGAAGAATAAAAAAAATACAGATCAGCTCTGCACCTTTTAGACATTATTTTTCCACTCAAGATATACACTTTCAAAAACTTACATATTCAACCCTTTTGAAAATACTTATCTCCACTCCCCATCAGGTCCTAGCTATAAATACCTTTAGTGTATATGCTAATCGACACTAATCAACGAAGGACAATACAAAACTTTCCTTTGCGCGACCTGGACACCTCTAGAGCAGAGGTAGATTGGATACAAATTTGGAATACTGTGGCCAAATGCTCAATTAATATAACTATTCTTGAGGCAGCATATAAGGTCCTCATGAGGTGGTATCTTGTCCCCTTCAGGATACCTAAAGCCCTCCCATTCTATTTGGATAGGTGCTTCAGTGGCTGCAGTGCAGAGGGAACAATACTCCTGGTCGTCCTGACCGCGGTTGGTCTGTTTTTGGTCTTAGGTGGTCTTTTTACCTTATTTGAAAAAACCTTACTGGGGACCCCTGGACAGCCTCTTTGAATAAAAATTGAATAACACTCTTGAAACAGAAAATCAGTCCATATATAAAAGTTTCTTTTAACAGATAATCCACTTTCGATTTTATTTTTGTAAATTTGTTTCAAAAATAGATATGCATAGCCAGCAAAAACTAGTTTCCTTTATTATATTAGCAAATCAACAATTTTATAGCAGCAGCTTGGGAAAAATATTCCGTCAACTCCTCTGAATTTTGGGCCCAGATTGATGGTTTTTCTAGAGAATGAAAAACTGACACCATAAATTCTTAAAACAAAACACAATTGAGACCGCACCAGTTTTATTACCTATTATAAATGGTGTGCACACTACTTGGGTAAGGTAATGATAAATCTACAAATACAAAAAAACGGGAGGGAGTCCCACAACTCCCCAACCCACCAACCAAAAACACGTGGCACCACCGGCTATTTCAATGGTAATATTTTATTTAATCAATATCTGATACATAGACATATTAAAAACTATTTAAAAAAACATATAACACATATGTCCTCACTGGGGGGGGGGGCCCAAATGGATAATAGTTGATAACCGAACACTGATGTCCACAATATAATAAATCCAATAATGATCCGCTTTTAGGTCAGCTTTGAGCCTAGCCAGAGAATATCTAATACATAAATATACATAAAATGTGCATGTAAAATATAACTATTTCATAATATAAACTCATTTAATCTAGTCATAACCTCCCCAATATAACCATTAATAAAGTGCTAAGTGCCCAGTGCAAAATTCTCCTGTGTGTAAAAACTACAACATAATAATCAAGAGGACCAGCCAGGTAAAGACAAAGCCGACATATGCATATACAGCACTGATAACAGTAAGACCTCACATGTCCAGGATTGCAATGTCACAACCAAGGGGACCCCCCGCCCAGAACCACCAACGCGTTTCGTGACGTCCGAGCGTCACTTCCTCAGGGCAGGACCCCCCCCAGTGAGGACATATGTGTTATATGTTTTTTTAAATTGTTTTTAATATGTCTATGTATCATCAGGTATTGATTAAATAAAATAAATTCTTAAAACTTTGGGATCCCTGGCTAAAATATGCTGATCCAACTATTCATCCAAGTAGTGTGGCATCTTTGTGATTGCTCATAGCTGGCACCCCCTCACCTTTTTTTTTTTTTTAAACCTGGAACTTTACCTTGCTTGGTTGGTCCTGAGTTGTCTCTGTCTACCTGGGCCCATATTATAAAATGTATGCTCTGCCAACCACTATGAGCCCCTGTTAAACAACATTTCAATTGTTCATACCAACTCCAAAATGTATGAGTCTAACAAAATAATACTCATTTTAGATTAATATTAATGTTTATTGCTGTTGTCATCAGATACAATGTATGTATAACTGTATTTTTGTTCTACTTGAAAATTGAATAACACTTTTGAAACAGAAAATTGGTCCATATATAAAAGTTTCTTTTAACAGATAATCCACTTTCGGTTTTATTTTTGTAAATTTATTTTTTGTGTGCCAAAATGATGTCCTCAGGGTGCTGAGCCGACTGAGTGTTTTTTACATTTTTTTCTTATGTTGTAAAATCAGCTCAGCACCTTGAGGACGTCTTTTTGGCACACTAAAAACTCCAAAATTCCATCAAAAGTGGACTTAGCCTTTAAGTAAAGGACGTTTATGAACTTTAGAGTGCTGGCTACTTGTACAGTTATTGTTATAGTGAAGACTGAGCCATGCACATCTGCAATAGCTGGTTTTGGAGAAAGCTGGTTTTGCTTGTTAATTCTCAGTAAGCATTACTGTTCCATGCTGGGCTTCCTATAGGGGTACAAATTGCAGGACCAGCAGTGAATACTGCAAAGTGGATTGTGTAAGCCAGATTAAAATACACTTAGAGGCCGATTCATTAATAGCGCCAGGTAGCGACAGATGAGCGACAGTAGCGGTATTTTCACAGCGCCCGCTAGTATTCGCTGTGCTTGGCCGTTGTTCGGCTGTTGACAGCGACTCAGTCAGTGTGCAGTAATGTTGAATACGGGGTTAGGAGTCGCTGTTTGACAGGTTCCGCGCTGTATGGGAGCGCATGACAGCGAATGGCCATAGCGAACGGCTCCCAGCATATTCATTAACAAATCACGCTCAAAAAATTCTCGCGCTGTGAAATGCTTGTTTAATCCCCAGAGCGCTGGCGGCGATGGGTTCAAAGTAGTTTTTTTAACCCCCAAACAACCATATTTTTGGGGAAAAAAAAAGTTTTTCAAAACATTTTGTAATATGAATACATTAATATCAGACCTGTAATATCAATTCTGCACAAATTTTTTTTTTTTTTACCTTAAAAAAAATATCTAACATTGCAGAAGTGGTCACCGAATTTTTCACATTTAAAAAAAAAAAAAAAAATAGCAATTAATTAAGAATATTTAAAGATTGCTCCATTGAAATGCATTGGAGAGCGCCAGGTAGCGAGAGGTCATACCTGTCGCTGTTCAAGGTCGCTCCCTGGCGCTGTGGGGTGAGGCTGGAATAATGATGAATGATTCGCTATCTGGCGCTCTGTCAGTCGCTAAGCAGGATCGGCTTGATAAATGTGTGATTGCGGAGGGGAGCCTGCGTTCTCGTGGCGGTGACCGTCATTACCGTTCGCTCACCATTCGCTACCTGGCGCTATCCCTTGTTAAATTAGGGCCTTAGTTGAAAAAAGTCTTGAGGGCACTTTTGGAGGGTTGGTTAGTGGCAAATGAAATGGGGGAGGCCTTTAAAGGAGAAAAACAGTCAAACCTTTTTCTGTTTCGGGCAAAAACTCCATCAGGGTTGTGTTTCTATTGCTGTTACCTTTTGATGTTTTACCATCCCGTCCTAATTTGAGTCATGGTGGTCACTAGACTAATCGGAGTACTGATTACAGAACACTGACCTGAGGCAATGTCCTCTGAAAGTTTAGGAATGTTTTTACTTCTTTTAAGCCATGGTTTTCACTACAGGAAAGAAAGTGAGGCTCAACATCCTCAAAGGGCATAGAGACCACAAAAAATTTAGTAGGTTGAACTAACCCTTGCCTGCAATATTAAGGCACATTTGTGTTTCATTGAAAATATGATGCCAAGGCAAAATAATAAAGAAATGAAAACAATGCTTGAAGGACAGTTGATATATAAAGCAGTTGATATATAAAGCATATAAAGGCAAAATGTTGCCTTTGATCTTTTGGGTAGATGGTGCCAATGTGTAACCAGTAATGCTGGCTTAATATTTTGCCATGAAATGTTAGTGTAGCTAAGATATGATTTGGAGAGAAACTGATGCATTTCCATTAACTAGACCTAGTTACAATACAGCAGTTACTTGAAATATGCCCTCCAACATTATGCTTTCCTATTTTATGTATTTTCATCATTTCAATACAAAAGTTACTCATCTTCTTGGCACAGGCCCATGGTGTAAGTGTGGCACATAGAGAATAAGGGTTTAAAATGAGAGATTCTATAGAGGGGTCCTGGTGTTCTCTCCTGGCAACAATGCGGACGACCCGCAAACCAGAAAACCTGTATAACTACACGCTGGGCCCACAGTATTGTTCTCAGGACAGGTCTGTGTATCCACTTTATGGTATGGTGTTGGCTTATGTCATTTTACTTGAAGATTATCTTGGTCACTGAGGTTCCTTTATGGTCATTTACTGGCTGAACAGGTGCAGCGTATTCAGACTCGGAGCATTTACGCCCCCCCCCCCATTCCACATTTTCTTTTCTTTGCCCCCCCCCCCCTCCTTATCTATCCTGTTCTTTTCTAATTTTTTTGCTTTTTCCCCCCACTCTCTTTTATTATGAGTATATCCATTTGTATTACTTTTGAACATCCATACATATACTTTCACATTCATTTCACTTCACATGCATACAAAATAGGGATAATTCCCTTATTTTCTTTGACCAAAATTAGGCTCATGGGACATAGCCCATAGGCCTAAAGAACAGGAGCACCAAACAGTAATCAAAATCAAAAACAATATATCATTTATTGAGAATCAAGACACAAGACATAACATACAATACAAGACTAACACCTTAAAAACACTGCGACACCCCAAAATTCATCCAGTGCTGTAGGACACTGGATGAATTTTGGGGTGTCGCAGTGTTTTTCCCATGAGCCTAATTTTGGTCTTGGTACTTTATTTGTTACAGTGTAGCACAGTCTAATTACAATACGTGGTGCACCACTTTGGTTTACAATTCCCTTATTTTCTTTCATGTCACTCCACTAGTACAGTACAATGTATAGTTTTTCACTTGGGAATTGGTTTAATCATCACATAATTGATTTCGACTAGTACAGATATTGTATAAACAAGCATGGTATTTATTAGTTTAGATACTAAGTACAATATTTTTAATGCACTTTATATGTCTTATCACATTTTGAATGTAAACAGGAGGGACCTTCACTTCTCCCTCCGCAGCACTGTTGTAATTAAAAAGAATTTTTATAACTAGTGGGAATAGATTAGGTTTTTCCTTTAAAAGTTAAATAGCGCTGTGTATATAGCGATCCTAGCTTTATGTCACATCAAAGTCAACATTACCCAAAGAAACTCCCCTTGGGGCCGGGCTGAGCTGGTATAAACCATCCCCCATGCCCCCTATTGGCTGATGGCTGCCTAACCCGATGACGTCGCAGGCAGCTGTAACCTGCCAGAGTTTGTATATCGTGACAAACCGGTTTGCTGTCAGTGTATATAGGCCAATTTATACATTTTCCATTAACCGCACAGTCTGTAAAAGTATTAGAACAATGACAGCTTAATAAACTGCGGTTTATGTACAATGACCAATACGATGGTTTCCTTTATAGATAGATGGCCCTCCATCTATATATGTCAATTCGTATGCACTTCATTAACCATATAGCCTGCTGATAATATTAGAGTAATGCTAATCTATTACAGCGCCTATCACAACGCGATTTTGATACCGCGACTAATAAGAACGCTTTCATTACCAGACAGGCCCAATGACAGGGCCATACTATTATGACGCTTACAATGAGCAGAGCTGCTCATTGGTCAGCGTCGACTGTAGACGTCACAGAGCATCCTCGCTGCCCCACCCCAACCGCACATTATAAATAGCAGCGGTCACCGCCGCGCCGCCAGTCTTGAGAAAGTTGCGCATAGCAACGAAACGCGTTGACGGCGGCAGGGCGGACCAGAGGCTACAGCGACCACCTGTATTGATTGAGATCAGTGGATATCCTCCCCTCTCCCAGAAGCATCAAAGGCCAAGGTGCAGTAAGAGCAGGGTGAAGGTCTCGCCTGATATCTATACAAGCTGTTATCATTAATTTTAAATGTGAGTGCACATTTTAATCATATTTTAGAAGACCCAATGTTAAAACATTATTATGCCAGATATTTCCATTGGTTTTATCTTTTTATGATACCTATTCTGAGATATTTTCTCTAAAATTACAACTGAGAGTCATATTGAATAGTAAGGATTACATGGTTTGAGATAGCGTGATCTACAAAGCAAGAAAAAGGCTCAACTTGGAGTGCATTAACAGTTCACCATCTGGTAAGAGTAACTAATACAGGGGGCGGGCACGAGGTGGATATTTGAAGTGGATTACTCCTAGATACCACCATGATGTTATTATAAATGCATGCGCCTTGGGACAACCATCTGAAATCCTAAGGAAATTGGTTAAAGCCTGAATTTTGACAAGTAATTGTGGACATTTAGTATTCCTTGGACTCCTTGTTTAAATTGAATGCTCTGTGTTTTATTGTTAATATTATGTCTAATCCATAGGGATAATTGGACTTTACACGTTGAGCAGTCTAAATGACCTTTTAAGAAATATTTTATTGTTAAGGTTCAAGCGCGGTTTTCTTCTAAAATCTAAGGTGCAGCGTATTGCAAGTGTGCAAGGATGGATGGTGTGCATGGGGGGGTGCGTTTGTTTCAGGGCTGTGGAGTCGGTAGATAAATGTTCCGACTCCTCGGTTTTTTGTACTTCCGACTCCCCGACTCCAACTCCTCTGTATTAATATGTGAATGTATTTTATACATTCCTTGAAGAAAAGAAAGGCAACATACATGTCATTACTTCTAGCAGAGAGAGGTGTCACGGACCGGGTGCAGCGGACTCGGGTGTGGATCCGCTTTAACTGTGGAACCGATGGCGGGTACCGTGTCAGGGGAGCGGAGTCTAAGAGGCCACCGGTATTCACCAGAGCCCACCGCAAGGCAGGTTGGTCTTGTGCGGCGAGTGACCCCCAGGTCGCTACCCCCTAAAAGCGGCCCAGTCCCACAGTCAGCCGAGGTTCAGTGAGGTACACAAGTGGCAGGCAAAAAGGCGTAGTAAGTACAGGCAGAGATCGGGGCTGGCAGCACAGGTTCGCAGTAAAGGTGAGTAGCCGAGGTCGGGGCAGGCAGCAAAGGTTCAGAGTCGGGAACAGGCAGAGGTCGGTACACGGGTGAGCAATCCAAGAATGTCTGACTTTCAACAAGCATGGAGAGACCAAGATCCGGCACTGAAGGAAGGAAGTGCCTGTTTAAATAGGGGAAGATGATGCAGGATTGGATGACATAAACACCAATCAGTGCTGTAAAGGCCCTTTAAATCTCAGGGATCCTGTGCGCTCGCCCTCTAGTGGACGGAGACTTGTGCGCATGCAAGGAGGAAGCACTGGGGGAAGGGCGGCAGCTGGAAGCAGCCCCGAGGGAAGATGGATGACGGCTGCATGCAGCCATGGAGGTAGGTGAAATGCTGTGAGACGGGCGTGCAGCGCTCGCCCTAACAAGAGGTAGTTGGGCAGAAGCTGCCTTCTCCTTTCTGTGTGCTGATCTTCTGCTGAAGATAGGGCAGTGGGAGGATCCAGAAAGGGGCCTTTATTATAAAACATGATTTCCCTAGTAGAATCCCATAGTCATGTTTAAAGTTTAAGCTAACAATCGAAGTTTACAAGTTTTTATAGCCTTTTGCTGAATGACATTAGTTTTTCCAATGGTACAGATTCAGTCTTGAACTATTGATCCTCCATTCCCTTCACTTATACAAGTGTCTCTAGTCCTGCAAAAAACATATTTACTTAATCCCTTATCAGTGAGAGGTGAGGTTACCCATGGTTCCCTGTAACAGCAGAACACAACACTATGCAAAGTATAACTATTGAAGCACATGAAAAGCACGCTTCTTCACGGTCACTTAACGTGTTCGTTTTGCGGTTACGTGAGGCACTGCATGCATTGGTCTTTATTCTTACCATAGAGAAGTCATTAATTATAACTTTTTGTGAGTTGGGACATCTAAACTTGCTAAATCAAAATTTAGTCGGAGTCGGTGCATTGTTTGCCGACTCCGACTCCAGGTACCCCAAATTTCCTCCGACTCCACAGCCCTGGTTTGTTTAGTAGGTTCACAGCATTTTGGATTAATTCATTGTTTGGGGTTTACCATTTTGTAATGTAGCAGTGGTCTTGTGCAATAATAAATTTGTCATTTGGTGTGTAATTATACATGGGGCACAAAGAGCCTCGTTTCTCCCTTTAGAAGACGAATGATCCCGCCAGTGGATGGATTGGATGACTTTAAGAAAAAGTTCCTCTCTCACCCCCCCCCCCCCCCCCAATCACAAAAAATGGTCCGATGATAAAAATCTATATGAATAGGCTGGATAAGGGGAGGGGTCACTTAAATGCCCTGCATCAAGATATATCCAGCCAGGCATGTTTTTTTTTTATTTTAATGGAAGGAAGAGAACATCAGGTGTGACTGGCTCTGATTCACTAAATTCACCCCTGAATTTTATTCCTACCAGGAGAAGAAAACTACAAGCTTGACAGGAGTTTTATTCAGCTTGGGTGTATAAGTGACCCCGTCCTCTCATTAGCTGGCATGTTTTTATAGATTTTTATTATTACACAATTTCCCGATAGTGCTCCTTTAAGTGTGTTTTACAAGGTCAGCCATTGATTAGTAACTGTAGTAACTAAGCAATGAAAATGTACGTCAGTGCCAGGGCAGAATGATAGAAGGACATTTTGTCTTTGGACTGCTCCTATTTATATCTAGAATGTCAATAGAAGGATATTACCTTTAGCGTTTTAATCATAGGAATGTGACCTGCAAATGTATTGTTCTGCCGCAGACAAAAGCTTTGATTTCTCTCACATGTAACTTTTTGTTTTTCTCGCCCCCTTCTCGTCCATTTTTGCAGATTTGCTGCGAAGACTGTGCACAGTGGGTCATTGATGCTGGTCACCGTGGAGCTAAAGGAAGGTTCTACAGCGCAGCTCATTATAAACACAGAGAAAACAGTGATTGGCTCCATTCTGCTGCGGGAGCTGAAGCCCATCCTTTCCCAGGGGTAGCCAGCTTACATCTGGACTTTGAAATCTGGCACAAAATAAGGCTGCCTGGCATCCTCTACTGCTGCCTTTCATTTATAATAATAACCCTTCCATCTGGCAGGAGTGGGAAGAATACACTCTGGACAATCTTGTGTACTGCTTCAGAATCCTAGTATCTATCATACATAGCAGCCCTTGTGATGGGGAAGCTTGCTAACCAAAGATCATATGTTTCTCTGTCACTTAGCTCTGCCTTCAAGCACATCTGCCATTGTTTCCATATTTGTCTGGGTCTGTTAAGAATGCAGGCTGCTCCTGGTGAGAAAATCTGCTGCAACTAAAGCAACTCAACTTCATGGATCATTTTTACTCCCAGTGTTTTTCTTTTTCTTCTTCTAAAGTTGAAGATTATAATTATAATCCTTCAGCAGTCGGTTTCTAATTAGAAAATCATTTCATCTTATGCATTCAAATTATTAAATAAAGTTGTTTAAATCAATTTGTGGTTTAATGATTTGATGTGTGTATAGATGTACAGCTCCTAGCAAAGGTAAGGGTGCTAAACCTATGCCGTGCTGTGATACCTGGCTCTTCAGCTGGCCATGGTCACCTCACTGATGCTGTGCAGACTTTGGCTGTATTTGGCTCTGGTCTAATAGTAGGGACTCTAGCCCCGGGGTACTCAACCACTTCTTGTAAAGGTCCATATACACGCATCTGGTGAGAGGTGAAGGTCCGGGTGGGGAGCTGTCATGGAGGGTGGATAGTTAGAAATCAGCACACAGCTGGTGGGGGCAAAAATTAAAAATGGCTGGGCTGTATGGGGGCAGAGCTGAGGGGACAAGGATGGAGGGGGGCAGAGCTGAGAGGACAGTTATGGATGGGGCAAAGCTGATGGGGACAGGATTGGATTGGGCAAAGGGACAGAGAAACAAAGTGTGTGTGTACCTTGCAATGCCACGTCCCAGCCATACAGTATATCATATTGCAATACTAGGTGCCAGGGAGCAGTCATGACACTGGCAGGAATACTAAGCACTACAGTGCCAATCAAGTAAAGGGGGCAGCACTGATCATCACACAGGGGTCCAGAAATCTGGTGCCGTGGTCTGCATTCGAACCCTGGTCCGCCAGTTGAGTACCGATGCTCTAGCCTGTCAACAAAGTGGCCGCATTGGGTAAGCTCTTAGAAGCAAACAATACAGAAACTGTGAGAAAGAAAATACAAACTACACTGTGTTCCAAATTATTGTGTACATTTTCCTCTGATTTTCCTGAATGGAGGATGTAAATGACTAAATCTAAATGTATAATTGTCAAGTTATCAACCATTAGGGTGCAAATCAAGTTTTATTGAATAAACCTCACAATGATTACAGTATTTTTTCCACAAATTAAAATACTCAAAATGCACTGTCCCAATGTATTATACTCAAAGGGTATCAATATATCTTATAGGTTGTAAACAACTGAAAATGGTCAATTTTTCAATTTCAAATGCCATTTCATTTTCGGAAAACAAAAGCTATTTAAAAAAAAGCATCTTAACAGGCCAAGTGACAAGGTAACTTTGAATCTCTTGATATCATCTTAAAAATCCTTGCATTCATTTAACTTGTACATTTTTGGAGCGTTTCTGCTTGTGTTTTCTGTAAGATGTCAAAAGAGCCTCCTATATCTGTCTTTTTGTTGTTACGTGCCTCCCATTCTCATTTACCTTTTGCTTGAGGATACTCCAAAGGTTTCTTAGTAGGGTTAAGGTCATTGGAAGATTATGTTTCCCTCTTGATGAGATTATTTTGCTATGGAAGACTTTGCGGAGGTTGTTTTTACAACTTTAGAGGTCGTGAAGTGGCCTTCCAGTTCTCTCGCCATGCTCTTGGGTCCAAAACATGACTTGCTGATGTTGCAGCCTTGTTGGGACATTGTTGCCATCCAACAACCATCCACTTCTGCATCTATGTGGACCATCCAGGGTTGCACGGCATTCGTCTGTAAACAATACTGTTTGAAAATGAGTCTTCATCTATATCTGGGCCTACTGCAACTGTTTCTTTGTGAGCACTGGTTAGGTGTGGCCCGATAGTGGGCATATGCACAAATGCAAGCCTCTGGGGGAATAATGTTTGAAAATTAGTCTTCATGTATATCTGGGCCCACTGCAACCGCTTCTGTTTGTGAGCGCTGGTTAGGTGTGGCCCAATGGTAGGTATATGCACAAATGCAAGCATCTGGAAGAGCCTACACCTTGAGATTCACAGGATTTCAGAGGCACTAGCAGCTTCAAATACCTGGTTGCTGCTTTGTAATGGTATTTTAGAAGCAGCTCTTTTAATCCAATGGATTTGTCTAGCAGAAACCTTCCTCATTTTGCCCTTATCTACATGAACATGTCTGCCACACATCTCTTTACATTATGACGATCACACTTTCAGGTATGCTGACAGGTATTTAATGTCTTCATACATTGTCTGAGGCATTGCACTATTTGACTCTTTTTAGCAGCAGAGATTCATTTTATTGCTTGAAACCTGTGGCCTGCTTAATAATGCATTTTTAAGTAGTTTTTCTTTAATTGGGCTTACCTGGCAAAGGAATTATCACATGTGTTTGAAATGGATTTCTGTGAGACAAGGATCCCTGAGACACTATACCATCCATGAGTTTTATTGGAAAAAAAAATAGACACATATATTGCGATTACATTGTGGTGTACTAAATGGTATTTGAGATGACACACAAATTGAAGAAATGCAGAGGGCCTAAACATTTTATTTTCATTGAGGATATGCCATTGGTTTAACCAGGCAAAAAGTCTAAAAAGATTTAAGGCCTGGCAAGCATGTTACATAAAGGGCATCCTAACTATTTTACTGTGAATTGGGATTTCTGTTTAGTTTATGACTGCAAGGCACCCCAAACTGTAATGCCCCCTAAATTGAAGGCCCCTGGACTGTAAAGGTAATGATTACTTTTGGACTTTTATCAGGTGTGTTATACTAGCAGAAGGCTCCCCTGCTCACCTTTGGCCAAGCCTATGAGCCCTAGTGTTCCGGCTTCTCGCCTCAAGGAGATGTGTGTCGCTTATGAGACCAGAGCAAACCGTTGGTTATTCTTTATGGCAGAACTGAATTCATAGACACAACTCTGTCTTAATATTTGCAATGCTTTTCTTTATTCATGGAATAAAGGAAATAAAAATATTATGACCAAGTTGTGTCGGTGTGATCCGCTGTTTCACACCAGCACCCCGTATCAAGACTGACAAGTAAAGATTGCTTTCTTTCAACATTTGCTTTTGCATTATTATTTATAGGCCTTGGTCAAGCTTTTTAATCTATCGCAGACCTCTGGCAAGTGGAAAGGTATGTGACCTGCCATCAGATAGAAGGGCTTTGGGAGACACCACCGGAGCAGTAAAAGGAAAGCCAGGGTTGCCTTCTTTCAGTATGACATTCCTGATCTAAGGTCTGTAGTGAGGTACTTCAGAGTAGATGGAAGCTCTCTGTTCAAAGTAACCTGCATTGTTCCAAGAGAAACCACAATAGAAATGTGGCAACAATTTAGATAAACCCGTAAAATAAGTAACTTATTCAGAGGAAAAACATTCCTTCATGACCTAACATACGTCAATATCTATAACCGAAACCCATTAAAAATGTGAAATACTGTACATTTTGCTACAGCCCCTGTTGATATTCCCTGTTTAGGGTGTAGAACTATAAATGGATATTTTTGCTTACTGAATTGTCCTGGAGCACTGATTTGTTAAGGGGACAGGGCTTTAAAGCCAGAACAGGTGGCAATACCTGGGAGTAGATGGTGGTTGTTCAAACATCTACAATATACATCAACTTCAATTAATAGCCTAATTAAAGCACACATCTGTGGCTTTCTGCATTCTGTCACATAACCCAATACAGAACCTCTCTCGAAAAACAACAGAAAACTGTAAATGTCACACTACAAACATAACTACAGACTACAAACATGTAAAAACACAACAACCCAAGGGTCCCCAAAGATAAAAAAAGCACATGTGCTAACAATGCCAACGACCAGGAAACTTTTATGGATTCACACAAATACATTTCACTATAACAATAGGAATAGTCCAAACATGTGGAATTTAAAGGCATTAATAACTACATAATGTAACAAAAAATGTCATGCTCAAACAAGGCAATGCTATAGCAACATATAGCACATAACACATTCCCCCTGTAATCCACCACTACTGCACTCACATACATGTTCCCTATCATGAATGAGGACATGGGCATACATTTTTGCTTTTATTCTATTGAACTGGACCCAATTTTCCAATGTTTTATGTCCTTATATGTTGCTAAAAAAAAAAAATTGCATGCATTTCCACAGCTATACTCATGTACACAGCCAAGATATTTTCACATGCAAATGCATTTTCTTACACAACTGAATGTTTCTTGAGTAGTTTGCAAAATAAAAAAACTATATATATATATATGTGGTACAGAATACTGTGCAAACTTGAAGCTTATGAATTTGTTTCACCTTATAGATTTTTATTTCTTTTGGGTGGATAGTGTGGTTCATAAGAAGCCTGGTTCTTAGTGTCACCGTGATTGCTCATTTTTTGCGTAAGTGAACTCGGAAACTGGGAATTTGCAAAAGCGCATCTGATTCACAGCCGCGTACCGAAATTTTTTCGGCCAGGTGTACACATACGGTTTAGCTGAGCAATTATGGATTTGGCCTGCGAACTCATCTCTGAAGCAGAGTTTGTACCTGTTTTTAGCTGTATGTTGTCCATCAATCTCGGTGTTCCTTGGCCATCTCGCTTGCATTCCGGCATACTCATATAGTGTTGGTTTTTTTCTGTTTCCATGTTTTTATTGTTTTACATTATGACAGCAGTACAGTCATGGTTTATCATATGTCAAAAAGGGCCATCCCTCGCAGGGGAGGCATGCATTCATTAGCAATTTCCATTTGATCAACTTTGCCATGTTTAATAGCAACTAAATGTAATGTAAAACCACTAATGGAGTAGGAGAAGTGATTTGTAAACGTGTTTATCTGGTTATTCTGTATTAGCGCTTCACAGGTGCAAGATTGCATCAAGCCCTTTAGCATACACAAGATTATAGAACAGAATCTATAAAAATAACCTCATATACAGTGGTCTAAGAAAGCACTATCAGAAAAAAAAATCGGAATGCCAGATATGAGCAAGAGAGTATGCATAGTAAGATAGTACAGAAAAGAAAAGAGAGGGCCTAGAACCTTGCAGGATATAGGGTAGGAGAAGGGTAATAATAATAAGAGTAGCTTGGGATATATTGGGTCACTCATATTGCTTCTGAGGTTGACAGAATTTTTTGTGGGAGCCTTTGGAGATATTTATAAAGAACCCATTGTAGGGCATGTTCTGGCGATTAACCTCACCAGTATGTGCATATGCACCACTGAGTAGGTGGTGAGATGGTATGCATCTCCAAATCGCTCACAGCATTCCTGGCCGAAAGTACTGGTGGATTGAAGTCGCTGACATGCCTAGGCAACCTGACGGACCCAGCTCTCCCCTCTGCTAGTACTGTTCGATTGGCCTCGCTGGCACAGCTCTCCAGGCCAACATTACTAGCAGATTGTAAGGTCTCGATGATGGACTCCCCAAAAACCTTGGAGTTCACACATGCAGAGGAGCCGGTGGAGAAGATGCAGAACCCCCACACCTACCAGTGGGTGTCGGTGAACATTCAACATTCTTCTGCGGCACGTTCCCACCAGTGGTAAGAGTTGCCTGCAACTCTGATCTGATACAGATCCCACCATCCACTGCAGCCACACAGGACCCCGGACCACCTACCAGCTCCAACACCCAGGACTGTGGCCAGGAGTATAGCAGCACCACCTCCCCCAAGCAGCCTGGAGCCAGCCAGCCATGCCATGTGCCAACTGTCTATGGTACAGCGTTGCCAACTCATGGAGGCACACTGGCAGGCCAATAGCACCACTTTTCAATGCAATTCTACACATTATTTTAAAGTGGTGCGTCGGATCACCAATTTGATCGACGAGGGCCTGGCTGCAGGTGTGGTGGAGCAGCAGCACAACAATGGTAACTTGCCTCCTCCACATATGCGGCCACCCTCTTAATCTAGTTTGTATTGCAGGGTGGCCCCAGTGTGATCCAGGCACCGGAATCTACTTTTTAAAAGTCCAAATGCCCACTTCACTACTGCCCAGATGCGATGGTGGGCCCAATTGTAGGACTCCTGGGCTTGTGTCTGCGGGTTCAAAAAGGGTGTGAGGAGCCTAAGCAGCAGTAGGTATCCCGAATCAGTGGAAAAATCAAAAACCAAAATAACATCAAACAAATAAAAACAAAAAAAAATAGCTACTTGTAAGAGAAACCACTAGGACAAATGGTCACTGACAAACCCCACCCCAAAAATGGAAAGATGAGGTGATAGGGGGCCACAGTTGTAAACCAGATTTACATGGTCATTAGGCAGACTGTTAGCAGTAAGAAATAAAGGTAAGGCACACTCCAGGGACCAAGGTGATAACAACAAACAATATTGCCAATGCAAGGATAATAATAGAAAACTACAAGAATACACACACCCAGAAGCCAACCATCAAGCATGTACAAACTGGAGCTCCGCAAGATGAATGGCGTAGGGTGTTTCTGGAAAACCTGCCAACATTCTGAAAAACAGCAAATTGGGGGCCATGATGCATTGGACATTAAACCGGACCTTCAGCGCGATTTAATGAAAAGCCCAAACTCTTAAAAAATGATTCCCCAGCATCTAAAATTAATATAGGGCTGCAACTCTGTTCAGGACTTTAGGATACGGGCGCCGCCATCTTGACTCAGAAGCATCACACTTACTGAGGAGAGGAGAGTGGGATAAGGTACAGGGGGGCGGGTTATAGCTGTGCTTTGCTCAGACAGAGCAGAGCTGGGGTCAGGTAACGGTTAGCAGTCCCAGAATGCAGAGCAGCACAGTCAGGAGGCACTTCCTGTTTGCAGGCTGCCTGATAAGATGGCGGCTTCCATGAGCCGCCATCTTGGATGTTTAAAGGCTCATAACATGCAGTAGATGCAGGTAGGATGATTTTTAATGTGAACAATCTGTATGTACAGGATGTGGGAAACATATAAGACTCTTATTCAGAGTGAAGGACCGCTTTAAGGAAATGCCCCATCTTGTGGTAGCTGGATGAAAAGGAGAAAAGACTCAGGTTAATACACTAGCAACAATACATTAGCACGAAAATAACAAGCAGATACATGGGCAACTTGGATCAATGAGCAACAAGGATTAGCAAGTTTAGGAGGGCAGAACAAAGGCTAGCAATAACACAGGGGAGTGGCCAAGAGGGAGGACCAATGAGAACCTAAACATATCAAAACATATACTCCTGAGCTGCAGGAGGCACCAGTGCCACCAACAATTGTTGGCATCCATGACACTCACCATGCTGCCAGGAAGAGAGATTTATTTCTCCTGCAGTATAGCCATGCTGCTTGTAGCTCAATGAAGGATGAGACATGCCAACAGTGTCCATTTGCTAGGAATATAAGGCGGCCAACCAATTTGGTCATAGCCTCAATTGCATGCCCCTTACTTATGGCGGGGCCACACATGGCTGCTAATCTGAGTAAAGCTTCTCAAAGAAAAAGGCACTTTAGTCCGGTCAATTCCAACACTTGTTAATCGGACATCCGATCAGCGTCCAGGTGACGGCGGTTATGCCCAAGCTGCTGCAGATGCTCAAACTCTTCCCCATTTAGGGGCTTCACAATCAATGTGTATACCGGTTCCCAAATGCAAAAGAGGGCGTAATCTGGCACCCGAAAATGGTCAAATCGGGGCTCAGAATAACGTGCAAGTGCAGGCAAAAACCGTAAGCTTACATATGCGACGACAAAACTCTGCTTGACCCATATTAATATGGCAAATACTTAGTTTCACATATGCAAACCGAAAAGTCTTTAAAAAAAAGCAGCTTGCACAAAAAACACGGCCCTGAATAGCACGACCAGGAAAAAAGCTGAAAACATGGACTTTTAGGCCATTCCTGCATGCGTATCCTGCATTCACCTGAACATGTGATGAGGCCTTTTTATACATGAGGTCCATCTTTTGGAAACAGCACCCTAAGGGCTGTGCAGTAAAAAATTTAAATTCTTTACCATAGACTGTAGGGAGCTGTTGTATCCAATCCTTCAAAAAAATATCCTTACCTCATTGATACATCTCACATGTAAGAATGCCCCAGCACAGGTACAGGTGATTTTTATTGTACTTTTGTGTGTGATAAAGATAAAAAGGTAACCAAGATGCAGGCTGCAATTCACACCCAAATTTGCGCCAACAGCTATGTTTGCTTCACTAAATAATTGTCACCACATAACCAGAGTCGGCATAACCATGAAGCTCAATGGTTAACAATTTGTAATACTTAAATAGTCAAATTGGTAACATAATATTTAAAATCAACGAAAAGCTGATACGGATAAACAGGGAAGCATTATATAAATTGTTATAAATAGAGATGAGCGAACCGGTTCGGACGAACCGGAATTCGCTCCGAATTTCAGGAAATATTAGATTCGGCATAAACCCGAATATTTTGTGGTTCGTGCCGATCGAATTTTTCCTGAAATGAAAAAAAAAAAAAAATGCCGGCATGGTGGGAGCGGGCCGGTAAAGCCGGCCGGCCCGCTCCCACCATGCCGGCATTTAAAAAACAAAGAAAAAAAAAAAAGAAAAAATGCCGGTATGGTGGGAGCGGGCCGGCCGGTTCCGCGCTGACAGCGGAACCGGCCGGCCCACTCCCACCATGCCGGCATTTAAAAAAAAGGCAAACACTTACCTGCAGGTCCGGAGCGTGGAGGCCGGCGCCGCTCTCATCATCATGACGCGCCCTCAGATGACAGCTGAGAGCGGCGCCGGCCTCCACGCTCCGGACCTGCAGGTAAGTGTTTGCCTTTTTTCTCAAATGCCGGCATGGTGGGAGCGGGCCGGCCGGCTTTACCGGCCCGCCGGCCGGCTCCGCTGTCAGCGGGACGGCATAGCCGGCCCGCTCCCACCATGCCGGCATTTTTGATGGGGAACTTCGTAAAAGTTAGATTCGGCCGAACCCGAATTTCTTTGTGAAATTCGGCGAATCGGGCGAATCGAACTTTTCAAAAGTTCGCTCATCTCTAGTTATAAACATATAAAGGTATGTTTTTTAACAATTGCAAAAATTACCAATACATCGTATACATCCTGAATACAACCTTGACATGTTCATGAACAACACCATTACAAATGGTCATAAATGCTGATCAAAAGACTCAAGTTTGAACAATGAAGATGCAATTATTACAGGCAATACAAGTGTTCAAATGTGACTGCATATGTCACATGCTCAACCTGTGGTCCGCGGGCTGTGGGGGAAGTGGGAGGAGTATATAGAACTGACGTGTATAGGTAGTTGAATATATAATATGGTGTATAGATACAGTAAGGATGGGTGATTGCACAGAGAATAATATAGGATGGGCAACATTGGCAAATTAGTTGACAGCGGTGTCTTGGATGAACGCAGTGACAGTGATTGCCTGGGGGAAATCTTTGGCACAATAATTGGTAAAATTATTTTTTTTTTATAATAATTGTATGCTTTGCATTGATGGGAGCTTAGATGAGTTGAGTATTGGGAAGACTGGTAAGGTGTGGAACTGATGATGGAGGGCTATAAATAATATATATCCTTATATTCAGAGAGGTAAGTCACCGTGGGGATTGTTACATAGGAACGTAGTGCAAAGCTACTACAGATACACCCCATTAGACTTGCAGCTGTAATTTTAGCTAAAGAAGATCCTACAATATATTGACTCAGAGGGGCTGAATACATACACTATGCATGCCACATCTTCACCCACAATCTCTGCCAGTAGGTGGAAACTCCAGCCTGAGGATGGTGCTGGTCTGCAGCCACCTGACCCCACCTCCTGCTGCACTTTCTCCTTCCTGTCGGGACTGACGGGGCATAACTGGCTTACTGAACCAAAAATTGCAAAAATGTACCTGTGTGGTTAATTAGTTTGAGCTGTAAATAATGGCATGGGAATTATTTTCATGGTTTAGAATAGGCTTCTGGATTCCCTAACAGAAAGCTTTAATTCCACCTAATATCAGCACATACATAAACCCCCTAATCTGCGTCCTTTTTCAAATAACTGCAAGCCCAGCATGTTATAAGCTTTTATATGCCCAGCAATGTCTAGCTCACACCATTATTTCCAGTAGGGTCAAAGTTGTGTTGGTTTAAAGCAGAGAAGATGCTTCCCTGGAGTCAGTATGCCCTGCTGTGTGGTGGACAGAGATTTGGTGTCCCCCTGTTCCCAGTATACTCCCATCCAGCAATCCCACGGTGCATTCGCGGCACTACTAGCTGAGGCGCGTACCCACCCCAGACCTTTCTGTATAGCTGCCGCACATACACGTGGGAGGGGGCATTCAGCCTGGCCACATGCTGCATTACTGATGTCAGGTCGGGAAAGGAAGGAATATATAGAGCACAATCTATGATTGGCAGGTGAATTTTTACAGGTGATCTTGGGGATTGATTGCTGGGCATCCCACTGCCCTTTTTGTCTCTATAATCCACGAAATCAATTTAGCATGGTGTCAGGGACCTCATGGAGTTAAAGCAGACCTGCACCCTAGACATAGTGTTTCCTTGTAGGACAGACTTCACTATCCTAAGCACACACTACAGTGACAACTAATCTAATCTGGTGTCCCACAGTGTCTCACTTTCTGAACTATTGGTAAATCTCTCATGTTTGATCTTGAGCTATTAATTTCTGGCCAGACTTGACTAGTGGAATGCTTTATTATATATATTCAAACCTCGGTGATGATAGCATTACACTCCTCCCCTTGAAAAAGCATCTTCTTTGCTATGAAATGCGTGGGGCTGCTCCCCTCATCCCACCTGTTTCATTCCTGGCATTTGAGCATGTTATTTCAGGTAACCTCTGCATTTCTATTATTGCATTTATTTCTCACCACAGATGTTTTTTCATTATTTTGACCTTGGGTTGTATGGAATGACAATATGGGCTGCTGCACTCTGATTGGCTGACTAAGCTGGGAGATCAGAATGCAGAAGCACTGCTCTCGCCTCACAGCAGTAAGGAAAGCTTTGCTTTATTTTAAATATTCACCTTCACATTGGGGGGGGACTCGGGCATCCTCATCGGAATCCAGCAAAGGCAGGAATTCCGGTGTAGATTCGGTTTCCTCCTATTGGGAGGTTCCACACAGACAGGCTTCTTGGCTGTTAAAGAGCTGTAGGTCTGTTTTATTGTGTTGAATACATTTTCATGATTTACTATAGGGTAATAACAAGTATAACAATCACCTTACCTCCATGACGTCAGTGACAATATCTGATTAGAGGAAATATGTTGACTGGCACAACAAAAACCCTGCACAAAAGTGCTATTTGTCCGGCACCACCCAAAACAATAATAATAAAAGCAGACCTGGTGTGCCACAAAAATATCCCCAATGTACATCAATAAGCAAAAGAAAATCAGTGGCACCAGCACACCACCAAAGGGGAAATATATACTTAAGGGCACCACCTGTCTGCTAACCATAAATTACACTAATGATTCATCAAAATAGATTTATTGATCCATAGCTATTAAAACATCAACATACAATACAATCACCTACATTTATAATACAACATATAGTTATCTCCCAGCAGGAGTGACCCTAAAAAGACTATCTACCTAACCAACTTATATATAAATAAATAAATCCATCATATCCTCAACCTAGATACTACAAAGTGCAAATTGCAAAATAAAGTGCTGAGTGCTAAATAAATTTGTGCGCAATTATACAATATAGTGCCAGGCCAAACTAACCGACCTGCACCTCAGTGTGACAAACTTGCTCACCCCTGCTGGAAGGATCCTCACCCACGCGTTCCGTGCCCACCTGGCACTTTCTCAAGGTGCTACTTACTGACTGGCACAACACTTTCTGTATAAGTCATTCTAAACTTGAGTTATATAACTGGTTAAAGTATCTACAAGATAAAATCCAGTTACTTTGAATTCACACCTCTGACCTAAATGAATGAATGAGAACCTTTGCAGAACATGCTTTATAAGCTTAACCTGGACAGCCTGGCATCATTGAAAAAAAACTCCCCTAAACTCACTTGCCCCATTTGCATACATGATAGTGAATCATGTTCATCACTTACATTTGCTTCTGTATCCATTTAAAGCTGAAACACCGCCTCACCTATTTTCTCTGGTACGTGCCTATGTTGGAGCACCCAGGAGGCTTTTTTCTTTCCCAGTTTCCCAGTCGTGCTGCTGCCTGGACTTAACTGACATAACCCACAATGCAAAGCAGCAGGAAACCCAGCAGCACTTCCTTTTGGCAGGCCACTGGCAGATCCATATAGCGGCACTGAGAGGGAAAAATCAACCTAGGTAGGAGTTACAAAGTGAAATTTGATGTGCAGAAATGTGAATTACCCTGCAGAGGGATGCATATGAGTACTATTTCTTGTACGGGTGTTGGTCTGGTTCCGATTCTGCTTCATGTGTGTGCGGGCTCTGAGTGTACTTTGAAAAACCACTTGCCCTGAGACAGCTTTATGCAACAATAGAAAGTTTACTAATTGAGTGTAATGGTGCTTTATATACCACACGGTAATTACAGGAAGCTTGTTATTTGCTGATTGGAATTCTAGGACGGCTTGCGTTGTGCGGGTTCTTCCCTGGCGCCTCCATCAGGGAGTTGGTTTCAGTGGAGTGCAGCTGCTCGGTTTGATTTACGCTGCTGCGGCTGTGGCTGGTCATAAATAAATGCGCTTATAGAGTTGTTCTGAACACCTGTTAGATCATCTGTCAGCAGAGCAATGCTCACATTCATCATGATGCGCTGCCTATTCTCCCTCAATCCATTTCCAACTGCCTCGGCCTCTGCCGCCGGATCACTATTACCCCATCATAATGGCTCATTTCCACTCCGTGTTACAACTTGCAGATAAAAGATTTCACTACATGGCCACATTTCATAAATAAAAGAGGAGCTTGGTGTAATAAAAGTTTATTTTTGTCATCATTTGTCACACGCTTATTCTATAAATCAAATGGAACTGTTCAGGTGTTGCTGCCAGGCCAGACATGGAAATGGTCTGTTTCTCCCCCGGAGATAAGATGACATGGAATTCAGACAGAAGCGCGTTATGGCTTCTTTCACCTATTCCCTTCCATTAGCCTCTCCAGGAAAAAGAGACATTCGCCCGGAACTATTGCGCTGGACGGAGAGATGAGGTCTGAGCAGATCTAAGAGATATATATACAATGGATTTAAAAAGTTTACACACTCCTGGTAACATGAAAAAAATCAAGGAGAGACATTTCAGGTTTTTTCCTCCTATAATCTGCTTAATTCAATTCAACTGAAATATTCTAGGGAGGAAAAATAAGGAGGTAAATAACGTGGCAGCATATATCTACACACTCTAAATACTCTATAATACTTTGTTGACTGACCCTTTGAATGTATGGCAGCATTCAGTGTTTTTGGGTAGGAGTCTATCTAGACTTGGCAATAATGCCCACTCTTCCTTGGCCCAAATCACATTTGCGAGTTCATCTCCAGTGTAAAACCCTCTTCAGGTCAACCTACAGTTTGGCAGTTGGCTCTAGTTGGGCCATTCCAAAATATTGATCTTATTCTGCCAAAACCCTAGTTAAGGTGCAAATACCCTTTGAGCCATTGTCATGCGAGAGGGTGCAATTGCTCTTCATTTTGTGCCAGATTTGACAGATATTTGGAAATGTTCACAATTCTCTTTACTTTGACTAAAGCCCCCAGTTCAGGCTGCAAAAAAAAAACACCCTAAAGTATAATTCCACCCTGCCATGCTTCACTGCGGGTATGGTGTGCAGTTTTGGCTTTGTGCTGAACATACCCCTTTTAATTATGGCCTTTCAGCAATGTGATCCCTTTTATGTGTTGTATGCAGTTTATTGCTTTTGCTATAAAATGCAACAAAGAAAATATCAGGAAAATCCTACTAGAACACCCAAACTTAAAACAGAACAAAACCCGGGATTTTTACTATCCCAGGTCTTGTTTCTTGCCCCAGGGGCATTCCGATTTGAGAAGCCCCACTGTTTGAAACCCCCAGATCTCCCATAGAAAATCATCTTTCCCCGGTTCTACACCATATCCGCAGACTATCTTCCAACAATAGCTGTATGCTGTGCATATTAATGATCAGCAATATGGCTCTGTTTAGATGCAGAACACGGCAATCAGGAGCAAGAACCGACGCATCGCCAGTTCCCTTTAGATTGGGGCGCAGGAGCCCAGAGATAATGGGGAAGTGGGTGTGATTGTTTACATCACTGAGGGAGATGCTGGAAAGGATGAGTTTTGCGCCCACCTGCAGGGGGGTGTCACACAATGCGCTATCTCGATTTGGGATGCCGGCACACCCATGGTTTTGTATCGCTTTAATATAGATTAATTTAAATGTAACTCACTGATGCTGAACACAGTCAAGCATATGCAAATATATTCTCCCTATAAATGATTTCGGGTTTTAATTAAATGATACAGATTGTGGGTCATGTTAAAGTTGGAAACATTTCAGAAATGATCCTTCTTGGTCTGATTTTTTTACATGACAAAAAACAGACATTATAATAGTGGTTTGTAAACTTTTCACTTTTTCTATGTATATTGCCACATATCTTTTTAGGAACCTCTTCCTAATTCAGAGAGTTCCTCTGAGGCTGCAGCTGCATCTGCCGGGAGGTTGGATTCTTTCTAAGATGCTTTTTGCTCAGCGCAGCTTTATAGTGAGAATTGAGTTGTTGCTTGTGTGTTAGCTTGAGCCAGTCCAGCCATTCTCCTCTGGCCTCTGTCATTGACAAGTCATTTTTTTACCATAGAAGTGATGGTCTAGTCTGCATTCATCCCAAAAGTGTTGCATGAGGTCTGGGTTCTGTGTGGCTCAGTCATGTTCTTCCCCCAACCATGACCATTAGAGGACAGGAAAACAATTGTGCTGAAACTGAAAGAAGACTTCTCACAAGACTGGCATTTTGCAACGATGTCATTCTATTACAGTACCATGTTAATATTCGATGTGCTCTTTAGAAGGACCTGTTCCTTCCTTTATTCCTTTTCAGATATCCAGTCACCAGTGGATTTCACTGCCCCCTGCCTAGTGCCAAGCACCCATTCCTCATCAGGGAAACAGTGCTTCCACATTGTAATGAATGAGTGAGAACCCCAGAAGGTCACTTTCTTGGAGAAAGGAATGGCATAGCCGATGGCTTCATATAGTGTTTGGAGATCATCGAAAGAGAAAGAAATTGATAAAATACTTCTTTGAATACCGGCAGCAAGTTTAGGCCTGAACATGCTGCCAGTCTGCCATGCCACCTGACTGCCTGCACCTAACTGGGTGCACCAGACAGGACTGCAAATGCATGGCACCTTTTCCCAGTCAATCTGATTGGTTATCTGCAGTCATTCAGAGTCAAGAGAATTCAGCGCCGTGAGTACGGGAGTGCACAGTCCTGGGATGGTGGCAAGAGGAGACACAAATTAGGATGGCTTTGGGGTTGTGAAGTATTTTTGAACTTTCAAGTATTAGCGCAGTGATGGCAAGCCTTTTAGAGACCAAGTGCCCAAACTGCAACCCAAAACTTTATTTAAGTGCCAACCTAATGGCTCTGGTGCTAGGGGGAGATAAATAAATAAACAAAATGGGTGTACTGTAAAGATAATGTGCTCCGAATGCCACCTTTGGCACTGGTGCCATAGGTTTCTCCACCACTGCCCTAGTGCATCTCGATTTAGGATGCCCCTTCTGTTAAAGATTGCTAGGAAGCCTGGAATCAAGCCAGGTCCACAATCCCGCACTACTCCCGCACCACAGTTC
Source organism: Gastrophryne carolinensis (assembly GCA_027917425.1). Classification (NCBI taxonomy): domain Eukaryota; kingdom Metazoa; phylum Chordata; class Amphibia; order Anura; family Microhylidae; genus Gastrophryne; species Gastrophryne carolinensis. Next base: position 575,323,437 of record CM051234.1, on the reverse strand, counting down.
ACCAATAGTGGCCAATAGGTCTAGGCGGGCACGTGTGTAGTGCCATGCATAGGCATGCAACCCCACCTAGGGGGACACCAGCTGGTGGCCAAAGGAGAAGCTAGCTGGTGGCTGGGAAAGCCCAGGAATTTGGCAGGGCAGGTATTAATGTATACGATTTTGGGCTTCCTAGAAATATTTAACTGGATGGGCATCTTAATTTAGGATGTGATTGTTAAAGGGACCTAAACTTTATACGCGCTCCATGCTTCCTGATATTTAGGAATTTATGCGCATTGTGAACGCATTTCTTGGCAGCATGATGAAGGATGTGATGGTAATGTAGTCCCCTGGTAAAATAAAAAAAAAAAGTGCGAGTAAAAGCTGACAGAATGGGGCAGTGGAGGCTTTATAGTTGACATTATACTCGAGAGTTGGTTCTAATTCAAGTTAGATTCTCCGTGGCTATTATGTAGCTCATAAATTCAATAAAATGTTTTACAGTGCCAATAAAAAATGACAGGAGGGGGGGTTTACGTTGTAAGTTTAGTCAGTCGCTTTCCAGCTTGTGCAAGATTTCTATGGCCATTATGCCATTAAAAGCAGAGCGCTGCCGGGCTTTAAGTCCTCCATTACATTCGTTTACATACTATATTTTAGGGGACTTTATGTAAACAGCTTTGCCGAATGGCAAGCCGATGCTTTAATGTTCTCTCCTGTCTACAAGATATGTTAGTGGCATTTGTCCTTACAGAGACTGTTTAATATTTAATGATTATTTTCTGGACAAATATATTTATTCCATATAGGCGATTTCCTTATAAAAGCCATGCAAAGGGTAAGTACTCACCTTAGTCTTCATTGCAGCAACATTTCTAAACCACCCTAAGGTGAGCTCATTGCGTATTAATTGTCATGGCATAATACCAGCTCTCACCACCAGGTGGTGATGTCTGTGAAATACCTAATAAAAGCTTCAGCGTCCAGATAACACTGCTGGTGATGATGCTCTTTGATGTGGCTGCATGGAAGGTCAACACGTTATTTTAAAAAGGTCTAAAAAGACTTTAGGCACCAGCCAATTTTGGGATGCCCCACAGCCTAATTCTAAAATGAAAGCCCACTAATGGGGTCCAGTGATGTGGCAAGCTGCAGCCACAGATTAAAGTGAAATACTTGGACTTTACTCACAGACCTCAGATCAGAGCAGCCAAAGGTGTAAGAGGCTTCCCCGCTTACCTTCACCTGGTCTCAAAGCGACAATCAATGGCTTGCAGCCCTGGTTTCTGAAGCCGGGTGCTGCATTTCCACATTCCAGCCTGTAGGTGGGTGTACGAGGACAGCACATGGTATTTTCTCTGAGCTCCTTGGCTTAGCTTCGTATACCTCTGTACAGCTGGAACATGGCTTCAGTGGCTGCTGAAGAGTGATTGCCGTGATGGGACTAGTTAAAGGTAGACAAATTGATTTTCCAATGCAGGGAAACTCAACCTTCATGCTGCCACAGGACTGGGTAAAGTTGCCAAAGCAAGGGAGTCTTGTGGCCTTATGGCAGCACTAATCTAAGGTCTGTAGGAAAATTCTTTAACCTGGCTGTAGCAAGTGCTATAACCTTCACACAGGGCACATGACACCAAACTCAAGCTCTACCACTTGTGATCTCACCTGGCACTGGCTAACAATAACCTCATGCAGCAGATGTAGTACCATCCACTGTGGCAGAAATTTGGGTTATGGTGCTGGTTGCATGGACCTAGGACAGTTGCAGTGGCACTGGAAAAGCGAGAGGAGGATGAGTTCAGAATAGATTGGGGGTTCAGGGTTTCATACATTGAGTCCCACTGGAAGCCCCTTGTCTTCTCCAGACTGCATGATTTGCCAGTGTGTGTTGCGGCCCTGGTTCCACCAAAGAATATGAATTGCCATATTGCACAATGTTCTGTGGGTTGTGACTGATTTGGAAGCCAGATGTCAGGCAGGTACATGACATGGCAGAATGAATTGATAACATTTGCTACTGAAAAATCTTCCATGCATTGAACCTCTTCAGCAAGCCTTGCGACTTAGTACCTTCATTACTTCCATGTTGCGTTTAGACTTATTGTTCTAAGGGCAGTGAATCTTTGATTTGACTTTTTGCTTCTGATTTAGCTTGTACAGTACATACACACATCGGCTTATCTCCTGTTATGTACCTAGTTACCATCTTAGATTCAGACACAACACAACAGTGGTTGTGGACATCAGGGTGGATAACCAGGGCACCAGGTCAAAAGGCTAGTTGCAGAGGTTCAGGGCATTCATGCATGGTAGCTAGAGTCTTTGAAACATGTCTAATTGGCCTTGTTATCCTGTTTGGTGCGCCCAACCACGTTGTTGGGAGTTTTTGAATTTCTTATTTGTCCTTGATTTTTCTTCAGATCTGACAAAATGTGGCAAGACGTCGAATAGTCTACTGGACTGTGTTATGTACCTGGTTATCATCTAGATTCAATCTCTCCCCACAGAATAATTTGGTTTCAAGAGAAAGAACAAAAAAGGGGGGGTTGGTAAACTAAGAAATATCCGCAACCTCAATAAGCAATAATCTCCCACAATTATCCATGTGGCGTTACCCGATCTCTCCTGGGTATCAACACTCAATAGAGTAGCAGAAGAAATGCATTGAGACTACTGAGTGGGGGAAAAAAAAGAATAACTTGGTTGCGAGCATCAAAGGGATTAATAGAGCACCAAGTCAGAGAGGTTCAAGGCACTCATTCATATGGCAAAGTTTTTAAAACTTCAACATGTATTCTTTTTCCCTGATGCCCTGCTATCTCCTATGATGCCCATAACTACATTGTTCTGTGGGGAGTGTAGGAATCTCTGATTTGACCTTGTTTTATTTTTATTTAGCAAAATGTGGCAACTGAGTTTCTAGCACTCTTCACAGAAAAAAGTGGTTGTGAGCACCATGTCACTTTAGAGAGGTTTAAAATGGACCAACAGTCAAAAATGACGCATGGGCTCTGCTGGGAGGGGCGCTATCTGAATTTTTGTACCTGTAACGTTACTTGCCACTATTATATGATTTACAGTAAACAAATGCACTTTATAGCACTAGCACTTTGAATTGTAATTTATTATATATTATATTTATATATATATTTGTTATATATCATTTTTTAATAAGCATCGTGTATAGAAATAATTGTATAGTTAGTGAACTTTAGTGTTAGCAACCCCCACCCCCGTGGCAAAAAACGCTGATGGCATGTTTTAGGGTTTTTAAATGGTTTTAATCGAATGTAATCAACTGCTATAATAAAATGTATTGATTTAACTTCAGTTATGGTATGAGTGCAGTTGTCAGACTCTGTGGGCCTAGTAGAGGGGGTTGTTAGAGGCACCCCCTATTGTGTATCTATATACTTTAAAAGAAGGGATCCACAGAGCAGTGCACCACGATTTGCTTATTTCTGGGTTGGTGCCACCCTTCCAAAAGTTCTTTTGGTTAAAGATAAAAAATATACACTTTCAAAAATGTAGTTGATATGGAATTTCCCTTCAATGTAATGAAAACCTTTTTTTCTAATCTGTTTAGGAGTAAAAACTGCGTACTTATATCCAGGCCTGTGGAAAACACAAAAGGGCTGCCAAACGCTCCGGAATTGCACACGAACACCCACAAAAGTTTGGAAGATGTTCAGGCAGATTTCAATTAACTCTCCTGTCAGACTAAAGCCAGCCAATCACAAGCCCAGAAACGAGTAAGCTCTGCCCCCGATGAGCTTCTAAGTCAAGCAACAAGTGCATTCATCAGCTAAATTCTATAGCATTGAAGGAAACAGATCATGGGTAGGGGTGGTATGTGATAAGTGATGATACTGAAGCTTCAGTTCTGAAGGTAATTATACTGGGGCAGGTGGGTATGGACCTCACACGCACAGGTGAAGTGGCCCTGAAGCAGTGTGGCCCTCTGGGAATTCTCCCTGTACTCCTTATGGAGTCTTTGGAACATCTCCACCTAACCTTCTTACTTGGTGCCCTGTTATTCTCTGGTGTCACAACCACCCGGGGAAGTGTGTAGGTGCATGACAAACCACATTTGCTGAATAACATTAATTGGTGATGTCCCACAGCTACTAAATAGTTTAAAGTAACTGTTCAGTCACACTCTAGTGTATCTCTCATATTGAATCTGTATCTAATTTCAGCTTCAAACCTAAAGGAATCCTTGCTCTTCGATTTCTCAGCAGTGATGGAGCGTGATATATGTGTGTACATTTATGTTCCTAATTCTCATACACTATATTGTGCTTGTTTGGGATGCAGATATCAGATCAGTCACGCTGATGTCACAGCCATCTCCATGCAACCTCCATATTTATCCGAATGTATCCAAAGAGCATTTTCTATACAGCAAATAGGTGACAAGAGGATTTTCTGCATTTTAGGAAAGGCATCGGTCTGGGCTGATGGGGCCACTAATTTCCACATTTCATGGTGCATGTCACAGGTCTTAGCATTAGGAAAACGAGCAGATCTTAGAGGGACTGGAGCCTTTCCCAAAAGCGGAAGCACCTGTCTACCCTGCACACTTCCTATTAGCATCAGCTGAGGACTGACATGCTGGCCGTGCCAGGACCACTGCAGAGTGACAGGCGCAGGCAGCGGCCCCATTGTCTGCCCTTGATGAGCATGTTATTAATGGAAATAGGAGAATGCGAGGGACACATCAGTATTCAAATGGCCTCTATTCTTGCTGCCTTTCAGCTGGTGAGCTGCGGCTTTGCACTTCCTCATATACATCACACGTATTCTGACTGCATACAAAGTAGTCTTTAATGTGACCGCCATCCGTTCCTCTTGGAGAGGATGCATTTACAGCATATAATACATGCACACTTGTGTTTTTAGGGTTGGTCTTTATTTTGGCTAAAGTGTTGTAAAAGGCTCAACTAAAATAACCCAGTACATGTGTTTTAGGCTATGATTTTATATACACAATGTATACCATATATGATATATATATATATATATATATATATTCCACTGCAGTAATATTACAATAAATGTAAACATACTATTATAAAAACTTTCCTGTTAAAGGGCATCTGTAGGCATTAGAAGCTACTTACAGAACCTTTACTAAAGCTCAATGCATCTGGTTTGATGCTTTATAATTGACCCGTCTTGTGGATTATGGCTTCCCATGTGAGCTTAGCTATGGTCTGCAAGGCTCCATTTACTGTGAGCTAAGATGCTGTGACAGCAGGGATGTGTGCAGGAAGTTGGAGACACAATCTGCAAGATAGATACATTACGTGCTTTTTTTTCGCAGATGCCTTAAACCAAGTTGGTCAAACTCAAATACATAGTGGGCCGAAATAAAAAAAATGGGCATAGGCCAATCTTGATATTAATTGAAAAGATGTTCTTAATTGAGGAAGTTGTACTTTTTCATATGGAAACAAACTTACTTTTTGCTTTGTGATTTTATTGGATTTTCATTCGGCATCCCCCCACCCCCAGGAAGCCTAGAGGATTCTCGTGCAGGTTCACCAATGGGACATTTTTTTTTTTGTAGTAGAAGCATATGACATGTTATTTATAGGGATTAGGACTAGGTTTTGATTCCACTAGGATTTCACTGCCGCATGAACTATGGCAGGTCTGTTCATGAAGTTTCCCTGCTACAGGGCATTAATTCGTTGGGGAGAGGTCCCATGCTGCTAGTGAGAGTATGTGCCCGGCAATGCTCAGGCTGGCCCCATATTGTTATGTCTTTTGGGCTGTCATTGAGTTGCAGTTTCCCAACACTTGCGATTGCCTATATGCTTGGGTGAAGGAACTTGAGCTGAATGTTACTGCACCATGTCTGATGGTCTGCTATAACCCAGTACTACATGCTGTTTCTAAATAATGTATATCCCATAATATATCTGTTTTGTGTATATCTAATTTACAGGTTGGGTCTCTTAATGGTTTATATCAACATCCTTCAACTTTTGGGTCAATCAAATCTGTTCTCCCTTTCATAATTTCACAAGCCAAAATGTTATTAGGCTAATCAGTTGCAACCTAAACTGTCCCCAATAGGTGCATGCTTGCAGATCCATATCAGGCTTAAAGCTATAAAACAATTTCACCTTGTAGAAACTAAAAACACTCATTGGAACAACCATGGCCACCACTGTTCATATTGTGGTGCTTATGTCTCAAAAGTACTAATTAGAAATGGAAAATTTTCCAAGGAAAACTTGAAAAATTATTAGTAAACCTATTTATCTGGCACCCTTTTGTAGTGGTTGCTTAGTGGTGCCACCCCTGCTGACAACAGAGGAGGATGGTAGAGAGGAACCTATTATTCTCTCTGTCGTTCTGGTAATTCTCTGCCTTGGAACCACCACCAGATAAAGGGGGTTCTCTTTGAAAGCTCGTTGATATTAAGTATTTGAAATAAAGCAAACAGACTAAGCAAGATGCCACTACAGCACCAAACCTGGTATCTGTCATAGAACCAGGATTGTTCCGCTTGTTCCCCAGCAGAGGGCGCCTAGGTTTCCCGTGCGCTCGCATTTTCGCACTAGGACCAGGAAGCGCGCGATTATGCGCACACATTTGGGAACTATGTGAATCAATGATTCATGCACATGTGCGCGGGCATGCGCATTGCAGACGCGCAAAAATGCGCTAGCTTTTGGCGAGCTGGCGATTGCCAGTTGGTCATTTCTCCTGCTTGTTCCTAAGTTCCAGTCATCCATTCCTGTGTACCGACCCGGCTTGATCCTGACTACTCTCCTGCTCTCCTGACGACCTCGGCCTGTTTACGACTACGATCCTGATCTACCTGCCCACGACCTCGGCTTGTTTACGACTACGATCCTGATCTGCCTGCCCACAACCTCAGCTTGTTCTACGTTCCAGTCCAGCTCTGGTCTGTCTTCTACCCAGAACTTGGTGAAACCCACTCCTAGGTTGCCTGACCTGGGGCCTTCCTGCAGCCCAGTCTATCCTCACCATTAGAGGCTCTAGTGAAAACCAGGTTGGTCCTTAGATTCCAGGCTTCCCGGTCGAGAGGTGAGCTGGTTCTTAGTCTCCGCAATCAGGGTTCACACCCGGTAGTCTGACAGTATCATATATTATTTATTCACTTTTGACCATTTTACCAGACAGCAAATAAAGCACTCATAGCAGACTAATGCCCTTATTCATCAAGCGATAGCGCCAGGTAGTGTCTGACGAGCGCCAGGTAGCGGCAGCTAACGGCGACTACCGACTCAAGTACGCCCGCGGCGGTCACAATGACGCATTTATCAAGCAAAATGAGGCTAGCGCCGGCGAGAGCGACGGCTAATTCATGATTAATTGGTAATAATTTTTTTTTTTTTTGTCAAAAAATCGGAGACCACTTCTGCAATGTTAGGATTTATTTTTAAGTCCAAAAAAAAAAATAAAAAAATATGTGCAGAATTGATCTAACAGGTCTGAGATTAATGTATTCATATAACGGGATGATTCTAAAAACATGTATAATGTTACATTCAAAAAATATGGTTGTTTAGGGGTTAAAAACTAGTTAATACAGATCGCCGCCAGCGCTCTGGGGTTTAAACAAGGAATGGACAGCGACAGCACATTCGGAGCGTGATTTTTTGATGAATATGAAGCTAGCCGTTCGCTCTGGCCATTCGTTGTCAGGCGCTCACATACAACGCTGGACCTGTGAAACAGCGACTCCCCAGCCCGTATTCAACATTACCGCACACCGACTGAGTCGCTGTCATCAAGCTAATGCCGGCCAAGCACAGCGAATACTGGCTGGCGCTGAAAAAATCACGCTACAGTCGCTCATCTGTCGCTACCTGGCGCTATTGATGAATCGGCCTCTAAGCAACAGCATTATAGAATGTGGTGAGGATGCTTCAAGAGGTGCTGTATCTTTCATAGCATCCTGATCACATTCTATGGTATCAGGTTTACTACTATTAGCACTGGGACACCGTACCAAGGGAATACTACAGGCTGATACACTGCACTACTCGCAATAGAGTCAACCTGCAGTCGCACTAGGATTGGACCCCTCCACACTGTATATTCACCCCCAGTGATTTGGAGTGGTCTTGGATTCCATTAATACAAAAGTATCAACATTTCATTTATTTAATTAATTCAAAAGTCAGCATTTAAAAATGTAGTTGTCTGGGTGGCATAGAGGGGGTTGATTGGGGGGGGGGGGGTAAGCAGAGGCTTCTGTAGGGTGCTTAACAGTGCAACCTCTGAATTTTCCTTTTTTTAAGGCTTCTACTTGAACGTCTAGGCAAACATTTTTAGTCAAGAGATTAGAAGTTGTTTGTTACAATTCTTTATATAAAAAATTACATTGGATCTAATGTATTCTCAGTATTAATCTTTATTAAAGTTTACACTGAGTGGTGTTTTTTTGCACCACATTGTAAAAAAAAAAAAAGGATAACTAAACCATTATTTACCCGTAAACTGAACATTGAGAAATATAAGCCCCTGTTTTATAATTCTTTATTTTCTGATTACTGTATGTATCATACAATATCACATTGTCAATATAATCTAAAATGATAATTATTGTAAGACTTGTGAAATCAACAGATTTTGGATGACTTTACTGTATGATGACGCTGTTTCTCTAATATAAAATTGTTTGAACATCCTCTAATTGACTGAAGAGTGATTCCAGCAAGTTATTATTTTTTAGCTTCAAGTAGGGCCCTAAAGCCCAATTAAAGTGCCAGGCTCTTTTTACTTCCATTTATCACGGCTCTGATTACCGGACACCTAAAATTGTGTTAAAAATGCAGTTCCCTGGGAAGTTAGGCAATGTGAAGCCTCCATTCCAACACAAGATAGACGCATCTGGCTAAATCTGATAAATCATTATTTAATAATTATTTAAAGTGGCCCAACACTACTTTTACATGAAATAAATGTTGGACTGCCTTGAACTAAGTAAAGCCGGTGGGGGGGCATCTCTATTGCCAATGCCAATCTGTGCATTAACTCCATGCAGGCCTCAGCCCCATTATAAGCTGCTGATGGTCACGTGGATTGTAGTCCACTGGGCAGCCAATCGGGAAGCATTAGGGTCGATTCAAAGAAACATGTAACAGCTTGGATTTTGGTGCCGATCATCCTATTTTTCACGTCTTCTCGTGCGTTCGTATGAACTTGCGAGTGATTCTATAAGCAAATACGTTTCTATCCTAAAATATACGTCCGTTCGTATGGCAGTTCGGGAATCAGACCTATGTCAGTTTCCATCCTGATTTTTCCGTTTCATTTCTCAGGTTGCAACATTGGTTTTGCCCTTTTTCCTTTTTTGTCTGGACGTAAATCCTTCTGATCTTGCGGCTCCGCACTACAAACTTACCTCATTAAAGTGCATTCTAAATATTTGGTCTTTTATTTTTCTTTATTTCATTCATTTTGCAGTAACCAACCATTAATGAATGCATTTGCATAAGTAAATCTAACTTTGTTTAATTTTTACTTAACTTGCATTTTTTACTTGTGGATTTAATTTTTATATTTTGGCTTCAAATGGTACAACTTTAAATTTTTGGTGTGGTTACCCACACCCTCTACATACAGATTGCTCTCAAAAATTAAAAAACACCCAGCAACTTCAGCATGTTATGAGCCTAGAAACAGCCAAGATGGCGGCTCAGGTATTATCGGGCAGCCTGCAAACAGAAAGGGCCTTGTGACTGTGTTGCTCTGGATTCTTTGATTTCTGACCTTTCCGTGCCCCCAGCTCTGCTGTGTCTGTGCAAAATACAGCAGTAACCCACATCCTGCACTTTATCCCGCTCTCCTCTCCTCAGTAAGTGTGATGCATCTGACCAAAGATGTGCTTAAATAATTAAACAAAGCAAAGGTAAACAACTACACCAATAAATGCAATCTAAAAATATTATTCTAGTACATCAATTTAAAAATAAATAACAAAGGACATAAGTTTCTTTAATTAACGCAAATATATTGCCAAATAAAGGTTTACATGCAAAGGACTAATTAAGGTCCACATTAAAATGCTTTTATAAGGCATACATGAATCAGGTATGCATTGCCATACAATTTATGGGCTCGGCCATGCTGATATATGCAGTTCATTGGAGCTCAAGACGCGCAGACTCCTCCACATAGCCAAAAAACCTGTTCCAGAACAGCAATACGACTGCTAAAAGGTGTCGGCAGTGGCTTTCTTTTAAAACGTATTTAGAGGTTTGAAAACTGTTCTCTGAATCACACCGAAACACATCCAATTATCCTAAGTTTTACGTTTTGATCCTAAGTTTTAGGATTTGATCCTAAGTTTTACGTTTTTGATCCTAAAATTTAGGAACGAACTTGCGATGATCGTAAGAGCATATACGCATTCGAACGTAGGCTCGTGCGAGTCGTAAATGGCCAAAAAAACAGGAAAAAATGACTAACACCCACCCAAACTTACGATTCTCGATCCGAAATCAATTAACTTTTGCTCTTTGAATCGAGGGGATTGTGTACATGGCAGGCCAATGCCCATTATGTGTCAAAATGTTGGTCTGGGGTTAAATTGACTCAAAACTGCATATTATAAATCACTATATTATATCATAATTAGTAACTGTGATTCAGATAGTTATTAAGAATATACCTAAAAATGTATGAGAAATATTTTTCTATATTTGAGATATATATATATATATATATATATATGTTTGCTAGTAACACCATATTGCCAGCAAAAGATCTTCATTTGCATTATTCTGAAGGTCTTTCTTCCCTTCTCTCAGTTTTAGGAAAAGCTTTACCAGTTCCGTGAATTAGAGAAGATCTGGGAAGAGTCGACAGCTGAAGTAGAATGGTGGAGTGGAGCCACAGCCTCGAGGGCCCTTTTTACGGACGCTGCCTTATTTAGTAAATGCCGGATTGTTTTGTTACTTGCCCCTGCGTTTTGTTTGTTTCATAAACCCACCACGCTCAACTTGTTCCATTAGAATGATTGTAAACAGGGAAAAGGGGCTTTTAAAAAGTATTCAAGAGCAACAGTCAAAGAGGGAGAAAAATCAACACGGCCACAGTCTAATTGATGCTGTTTTTGTACGAGACGCAGAGAAATAAAAATGCACTCATCGTCTTATTTGGGCAATCAGAGCCGTGCTAAATGGAAGTAAAAAGAGCCTGGCACTTTAATTGGGCTTTAGGGCCCTACTTAAAGCTACAAATAATAACTTGCTGGAATCACTCTTCAGTCAATTAGGGGATGTTTATGCTATGATTCCAGAAACAGGGATTCTAATGATGTCTTGGTCCACTCAGCAGACTCTTGACGATCTCTCTGAGTCTTTTCTATGTCTTTTCGCAGAAGGCTTATTAGAAGCATTGTGGTAGCATCTCTCGGGTTTCCTCCATGAAGGTCTGTAGCATATACAGCTTCAGCTGCTGCCAAGAGACGTGGGCCATCTTCCCTTTTTCATATTGCTATCTGCCTGCACCACAAATAGAAGTTAATATTCAAGGTTATGAACCAACTCAACAATATATGCCATGTATTATCTTCATGGTGAACCTAACTGACCCCTTGTATCTAAGACCTCACAATGCATGTGATTCCCCTAAAAGGTCACCCTGGTAACTGCACTACTCTCATCATATGAAAATCAAATGGTCCTAGAGCCTTTGCAGCCACTACATAATAAAAACAGAGAACAAATAGCTTCTTGAATCTTTGTGTGACAAAGCAGACTGTTCTTTTGCTCTCAGTAATTATGTAGTGTGACAGTAGAGCTTAAAATTAAAGTCCGGGCAGCAAGGAGCTCAACTGTAGCCTTTCAAAAGTCATATTCGGTCACTAGTCACCTCCTGTCAACTCCAACTCAAGAACATCTCCCACATCCATAATTTCCTTACACCTGAAACCACTAAAATTTGAGAACATCCCAGATCATCTCCCGACTAGACTACTGCAACATCGTCCTCTGGTCTACTGGCACCCCTGCAATTTATTCTCAACTGTGCTGCTTGCCTCATCCACCTCTCCTCTTGCTTTTCCAGTGCTGCCTGTTACTCTCAATCCCTACACTGGCTGCCAATATCTGAAAGAATTAGGTTCAAAATCCCAACTCTAACTTTCAAATCCCTCTACAGCCAAGTCCCTTTCTACATTTCATCGCTAGTCTAAAGACACCAACCCAGGTGCAGTCTCCAATCTACCCATGACCTCCTCTTGTCCTGAACCTTGATCACCTCTTCCCACTCTCGTGTCCAGGACTTAACACACTGCTCCGCTCATCTGGAATGTCCTTCCCCATAAAATTTAACACTCTCCAACCCACAAAACCTTCTAATGCACCCTCAAAGCCAATCTATTTAGACAAGCTGACCTTCTGGCCTTACTAAACCACTTTACAGTCTTGTCACCCCTCAGAGCCCTTGCTACTATGCATGACTCTTTGTGACCAAACTTCCTGTCTCCACTCTCATCCTTTAGATTGTAATATTGTGTGTCAGGACTCTCTGTCCTAATGTACTCCTGTATCAATGTGTTGTGTTGCAATTGACTAATAATACTGTATGTATTATCTGCATTCATTGTCATATATCGGTTATATGTGACTCATATTGCCCTGTGTATTATAAACATGTTACTCATCCCACTTGTACAGCACAACGTAATATGATGGCGCTTTATTAATAGAAAATGATAAAAAAGCCTGTCCCATATGCCTCGCCTCCATTTCCTGCATCACGATATAGATGATATAGCCTGTCTCCAAAGTCTAGCCCTTTTTTTTATTTTCTTATCTCCATGACCACCACCAAATGTCACATGGTTGCCCCATTCCTTTATCACTCCCAGTGTCAGCAAGCTCAGGAAGCACAACCGCTGTGGCTCTCCGGGCTCACTTATGCTGGGAGCGCAAAGGCTCCAGGGGCAGCCTTGCAACCACATTTGAAGTGTAGTCATAAAAAATGGAAAGCAAAAGAGGGCCAACAAACTTTGGAGACCTGCAACAAGTGGAGGAGAGACACATGACTGGACTGTCTATTTAAAATGTAATAGGGATATTAGCCTTGATCAAACAACGATTGACCAAGGCTGCCTCTCTCTGCAGCTGTGAAACCTGGCTCCCCTCTTGCATCACACACTCATCACAGTGTGCTTACATCACTTTTTCTTGTGTGTTTTTGAAAACAGATTGAAGTTTGGGGCAGTGCAACTTATTGCCCTAGACCAGGGGTACTCAACCACTTCTTGTAAAGGTCCATTTACAGGCATCTGGTGAGAGGCGAAGGTCCAGACGGGGTGCTGTCGGGGGGGGTGGATAGTTAGAAATCAGCGCACTGGGGGCGGGTTGGGGGTGGATTATACCTTGCAATGCCACTTCCTGCACATGCAGTACTTCATATTGCAATGCTAAGTGTCAGGGAGTCATGAGACACTGTCAGGGAGACAAACTACATCGCCAATCCTGTCAGGGCAGGGGTCCAGAAATCTGGCACAGAGGTCCGCATTCGGACCCCGGTCCGCCAATTGAGTACCGCTGCCCTAGACAATGGGACAACAATCAGGCTTGCCTTTAGTATAACCTCTATATACCTCTGCTCCTGCCCATGATCTGCCCCCGCAATGCTATAACCTCAACCTTGGTGCTCAGTTATTGACCAGCCTAGAAGCACATTGGTAGGGATCAGTGGGGATGTTGCAGGCCGGCAGTGAAATTGCAGGCTTATTTTTAGCCCAATTAATTACTAGTTCTTGGTTTGGATAAATCAGCCTGCCCTTCAGGTTGGGGCGCACAATGGTCAGGCTTGAGGATAGGGCGGGGCATATATTAATGACTTATTTAAGCTGGGTGAAAATGTATACTATAATTACTTCTAGTTCTTAGCTCCAACACTTTCTCTGTCTGGCAAGTAACCTGCTGATCCCCATGTAATTCTTCTGTGCAGCTTCTTAACAATTTGGATGGCAGCAGGGGTTCCTCTTCACTTATAAAGGGACTGCAGATCAAGTGTGCACCACAATACCCTTTAATATGTAACAAAATGTTTCTGTAGTCTTCTCATGAGTAAAGAAGAGCCTCCTGCTGCCATTGTAGTTGTAGTGGTGAGGGATTCTGTCTGTTTCGTTTTGGTAGCGCTGTGAGGATAACAATGTGGCATCACCCTCACTTTATCACCCAAGGAGGTTGCCCTCCCTGCCCTTACCTTGACCATGGTCATGTGTGCAGTAAAAATGTAAAGATCAAACAAGATAAAGGTATTTTGTTTTGATATTAGAATGTACTATTAAACGAATTAACAATGTTCAGACTGGATAGTAGCTCAGAATCCAGGTTATATTATGATTGATGATGATCAATAAAAGTAGGGAACGGGTTGTTGTTCTACAACACATAGGGGCTTGGGAACATGGAAAGTAGTGTTTGAAAGCCTGGCAGAACCTGCCTATCTCATGGCCTTATTAGTTTTGGGTCTAATATAATTATGAGTTCGCTTTGTCATACAACATAGAAACGCAGAAGGTTGATTGCAGAAGGGGACAACATGGTCCATCTAGTTTGGCCTTATGCTTTCACTGGACATTTCACCAGGTTTATCTGGCTAGATTACTAACTTTCTCATGAACAGGATCCAGAGAATCAAACTGGGACCCTTTATTTCATCATCCAGAACAACAAATATAGGTGCACCACAGGGATGTGTTCTGTCTCCCCTTCTCTTTTCCATCTACACAAACGACTTCAAATGCTCAGACCCATCTATCAAGATCAAGATCATCAAGTATGCAGATGATACCACCTTGGTAGACCTCATCAACGACAATGATGAGTCTCCCTACAGAACACAAGTAAAAAACCCGGAATCCTGGTGCGAAAAGAACAACCTTATCCTGAACACCCAGAAAACGGTTGAACTCGTAATTGACTTCAGACGTTCCCACCTAACGCATCGTCCCATTTCCATCGGTAATGGCAAAGTCAATATCACTACCAGCACAAAATTTCTCACCACTGTGATCACGCAAGACTTGAAGTGGAGCAGGCAAGCTACCGTCATCTTGAAGAAGGCCCAACAGAGACTATACTAGACAACTAGCAAGATACGGTATGTCTAAAAGGATCCTAAAGACCTTTTACAATGGTGCCATAGGCTTACTTCTGACCTCCTTCATGGTCTGGTACTGCGGGATCACAGCCAAGAACAGACTGAAGAGGATTACCTGGACTGCCGAGCGGATCATTGGATGCCTCTTACCATCCCTGGAGGAACAATTCACGAAAAGAATCCACTCAAAGGCAAAAAGAATAGCTGAGGACCCAACACACCCTGGTCATTCTTTTTTCAAACTCTTGCCCTCTGGCCGGAGGTACCTGCCTCTTTCAACCAGAACCTCTAGGTATAAAAATAGCTTTTATCCACTAGCCATTAAGGCGCTAAATAATCACCACTGATTAACCTGCCACGAACTTCCTGTCTCTACCATGTCACTAGTTACCAACAACATCATGTGTACATATGATAAAATGTTAACATGTATAATATGTATAATATGTAAAAAATTTTAATTTTTATATTGATTTTCTTTTATATTTAATGTTTATAGCTCTAAAGAGGTACCTCCCATCCAAAAAGCATTCCTTGTATGTATCCTTTACTTACTTGGCGGTCAATAAAATATTAGTATATTCGTATTCGTATGCTTCTAAGTTCTCTTTATCTCAGGATATATGTATGCTCCTGCCCCTCCTGGCCAGTATCACTCAAACCCCCCAACCCCTGGATGAGCCATTCAGCAATCTCAAATCAGCTGTCAAGCTGCTTTCTTTTTAAACCAAGCTTCCCCCGACCTACCATTATTGCCAGAGGTACTTGGGTGGGGGGCATGGACAGGGGCATAGCTAGGGGGGAGCAGGGCAGGGGATGCCAAAGGGGGGGGGGGGACCTGAGAACAGGTGGGAGCCCCATTTCAAATCATTGCCCCAGGTGCCAGAAACCATAGCTACTCCTCTGGCACAGAGGAGGGGTTTCGAGGGTGTTGGTCCACTTTAATGTCCTAGGACAAATTCAAGGCACGCTATGTCTCTTTTACCTCCTTCTCCTTTTATATTTTCTCCTATGGAATTTGCTGGAGATCCACAGCCACACATGGAAGCAGGGAGAGGCCTTTACAAGTGAGATACAGAAAAGATTTACCCCGCCAGGTAAGAGCGGAGTCTTGGGCAGAACATCAAAACGTGCGCTAAAAATGACAGGAGCAGCAGGAAAACCTTCCATATCACAAAACCGTCCTCATTCTAAAGTCAGTAACATCCGCACTCTCCTGACAAACATAAAAGATAAAACTGCTAGACTATCTCTGCTTTCAGGCTTATAAAACACACGCCTGACTTCACAAGATGACTTTAAAGCCATTTATTTAGCAAAACAAGCACAAACAATAGAGCATTTAGCGAATGCGCCAGCGCTGTTTGTCATGCGGCGCGCCACCTCCTACAATTATTGTATATGGGAGCTAATTAGTCACTTTGCTAATGTAAATTCTTTTCAACAACAAAATGACTGTGTACTAAAAGTCATCTAATGCTTTTTTTTAACAAAACTCTTGTAAATTAATGGAACTAATTACCCTGCTGCTCGGCATAATTATTAAGAGCATCATTTAATCACCAGCAGAGCTGCGTTTTATGTTTTTAGATAAAGAGCAGGACAAGGGAGGATCTGGGCTGAGAATGGCTGGAAAGTTCTGTAACATCTGCAGGGGTCAGGGATTGGTGGGGCTTCACTGGGGTCAATTGTGTATGCGGACAAAAACCCAGGATGCCCCTATAAAGCAGACCAAATGTATTCGGCTCTGGGGTATACTGATTTGGGGCAGTTAAGGATCATTAGTAAGCTAAAAATCAGACATGTAGTGGTATATTACAGGAAATAGCTGTGAGCTCTATTGAGGCCTGGCTCCTATAGTTAAAGCTGCGTCTGCTGCACATGTGTGTGGCTATTTTCTGTCCCTATCAGATGGATCTCTGCTAGGGAAAGGGGAGTATCTGTCTAATGAAGGCACTTACCAATGACGTGAGGTGGTTAGCTTAGTGTCTGTCACATGCCTGCATTCTGCCGGTGGTCCTTCTGCTTTGTCCCCGTGCTCGGGTCTTGTCCTCTTATACGGGGGCATGCCAATCTCACGCAGCAGTGGCCGGCATCCTCAGTCTCCCTTGTGGCCCCCCCCCCATACTCTAGTGGCCATCAGCCAGTTCCTCTGCACGTGCACAAACTGCGGCCCCCCTCATCTGGGCTATCAGACCAGCCCAATAGGTGTAGAGCCAGAGATTGGGCGGCTGTCCCCCAGCCTTCGCAATATGTACCAGCCCCTATGCCCTTCAGCACAGGTCCAGTGCACTTCCACGTACACCTCTGGAAGAAACTGAGGCTCTGCGCTCTTTCACACCCCTGATGCCTGTGAGAGGTGATGGCTTCCCTGAAGCACAGGACCCATACTGAAGGGCAAGGTGCTGGTAAGTTGGCAGGACTAGAGGCCGGCTCCTCATCCTCCAGGCCCTGGGCTGCCAGCTTTTATGCCCAAGGGTACGAAAAGGTGTTGCTGGTGGTGGCCTGGGAAAGTAGTGCTCATACTATTAATTCATTGTGGAAGTATGATATTCTGCTGCTATCGATATCCAAGACACATGCTTGTTTGTTTATAAGGAAAAGAAATTGCCCTTCTGCTCCATTTTAGAGACTAATGAACTTGATCACATACTTTGTTTAATATGATATGGTTTTATTTGATTTTATTTAAGTAGCACTTTAAAGGGCATTATTTTCTTTGTTTCTGTGCTAACACAAAAAAAATAATTTAATCCTCTGCACACGCCTACTATTAAAAAAGCTAACTAAGACTTGCTAAAAGCATGGATAACATAGATTGCAATGCATGTATAAGCGAGGCAGCCATGACAAAACAGGAAGTGCTGCTGGGCTTCCTGTTACTGTGCATTGTCAGTTATGTCAGTTCAATCCAGGCAGCAGCATGGCTGAAATGCTGGGAGAGGAATATCCAAAATGGCCGCTACCTTTCTTTTCCAACTGTGCCATGCTGTTGGTCCGGTTTAAGTTATTGCACAGACAGGCTGGTTCATAAATTGGCTTGTGCACACACAAGTAAAGAAGTAGTAATGTCTACACAAACTCTTGTCTGCGGCTGCATCGCATTTATTGCATTTGCAATCTATGTAAACTAAAAGCCCACTAATGTCCAAGTGTTAGCCGGCTTTTTCATTTGTATTGTGATGCTCATCGGGACACTAGCCTTCTGTGAGATGACAACCCCTAATCTTCACCGCCACTTCTATCTATAGTCAAGCCCCCGTTTGACGGGAACTTGAAACACCTCGCAGGGCACGGTTGCCCGGTTTACCCCCAAAGTGCTAAGTGCTATCAGCAAAATAATATTCTATTAAGATGCATTAAATGGACAAGCACAGCGCTGCGTGCATGCCGCAGTGAATTAATGATACAAACAGGAACTAATAAAATACTAAAAAAGTTATATCACCAAATGTTTTGAGCCATAATCCAGCGTCCAAACGGGCAAGGGGACACCAACCCATTGCGTGGTCCTCCTTATAACCAGGATGTCCTGACATACCTGGCACAGCTGCTCTGTACACAGTAAATAAAGCTGCTCAATGAGCTGACTTTTATCTACCTGTTTGCACTTGCCTCTGTGGGAGGCGGGGATACTGGGATGATGTCAGAACCAGCAAACTTATAGTGGACCAAAACCCAGAATTTTGACTATCCTTGGTTTTGGTCCTTTCCCCCTGGGCACCCCCCAGATCGCCAACTCACCTCTTCCTGGTCCTACGGCGCATGCGTGACCACTCGTCCAATCAGCGCGCTCGGAGCTGCTGATGTCAAGTTGTCTAAGGCGAGTGGCTCCGAGCATGCTGGCGGCCGCATCCCCCGCTTCCCTCCAACAGGGAGCGTGCCCACGCCGGCCATTCACAAATGCCTAGTGTGGGCACGCGCCCTGCTAGAGGGATACCGGGGATGCTGCCATGCCCCGTTGGTCCAGGAAACAAGATAAGTGTATGGAGCGTCCTGGGGGGGGGGGGGTTTCACACAGTGGGGTATCATGATTTTAGATGCCCCGGGTGAGGGAATCGATTGGCCCCGGAATCTGGGCTGATCGCCGTGGGTTTTGGCCCACTTTAAACTGGACCAACAGCCTGCCACAGTTGGAAAATAAAAGTAGTGGCCACTTTGGACAGTAACAGGAAGCCCAGCAGAACTTCCTGCAAATTCATGGACCGCCATCTTGTTTTTTAAATTGACCCCAGCAGGAGTTAGAAAAGGGTAAATGAATGCTTATGTTTTGCAATCTATATTGCCCTTGGGAGTGATGCATAAGAGCACTGTTTGTTGTGTTGGTCTGGTTTAAGTCATTTTTGACTGTTGGCCCACTTTCAGGGTAAAAACAAAGCATTCTTTCCTTACCTCCACCCTTCTGTGATGCTGAATAGCGTTGTAGCTAATTTTTTACCCTTGTGCTATAAACAACCCTAAAAAGTTCTTCTATTATTAGACCAAGCATCACGCAGTGAGACGCACAATTCACTGTGTGTGCAGGGAAACTGGTTTCTTTTTCTGCTCTTTTGGACTTGCTGGACGTGTTTTTTTCTTGAATACGTTTCGCTCATCATCTGACTTTCTCTATTCAGAGTGACTTGTAGAAGAATCTGGCAGCCATAAATTTTAGCTCCTCTTTAGAAGGCTCTAAGAACTCCCTGATGTAGTGAAGGCAATTGTAGCGCCACACATTTAAAGGCACATCCACCCAATTATACTTGCGGTAAGTTAATGTATTTCTATTTTTCCAGAAAAAGGCACATTAGCTTAGTGTTTCTCTCAGCATAGCTGCACATGCAGCAATATTCCACATGATGAATAGGCACATTAGTCTGGCACATCAGAATTGTATAATACAGATGTTAATATTAGGCTTTTTCATATTAATTGGAGGCAAATAAGCAAATATGATTGAAATCGAAATGGAAAAACTAATGAGCTTATGCATCAATATAATGCAATTCTCCCTATGGCCGATTTTACATTTACTTGTGTGTTGTGATAATGGAGGGAACAGAATCAGGAGCATTGAGATGTATTCAAGAAGCCAAAGAGGACCTGCCATGGAAATGCTAATACTGCTATTAATAAGCACAGAACACATAGGCTGGTTATCATGTGCGTGTCTCCTCTGCCTGCTTCAATACATTGTGCTCCTTGTCTTGGTGAGGAGGAATCCCCTCTGAGAATCGTATGGGTAGAAGCCAGATCTTCAGAAAAGATTTAGGGATACTGATTCTGAAAGCTGCAAGATGAGTGGACAATGGAGACTGGCAGCAGGAAAAGCAAGCAGGATACTCGGCTGCATAGTTCGGGGCATCACCGGTAGGAAGAGGGAGGTTGTGATGCCATTGTATAAAGCCCTGGTGAGGCCACAGCTAGAATACTGTGTGCAGTTCTGGAGACCTCATGTACAAAAATACATTTTTCAAATGGAACGGGTCCAAAGGCGGGCAACAAAAACGGTGGGATTACTTAAATGGCAATTCCTCTTTCAATGGCATTTTTTACATTTTTCAATATGCCAATATGATGTACTGAAAGGTGCTGAGCTTTTTGCTATTTTTTTTCTTTTCTATTTGTTTGCAACTCTGTGGTTCTCCTTACCAACATAAACATCCTCTCTCTGGCTTGATAGTCATCTGATTGGCTGAGGCAGAGACAACTGGCTTAACCCCATCTGCATTAATTCAACCCCATCAGATGGGGGGTTCACAGGGTTCACTGGCAGCATTCAAAGCTGGGGATGCCATTACTGCTGCTTTGTTTAGCCAAAGATGTTGAAAAAAGGCAAGGAAAAAACATGATGGTAACCCCTCCTCTCGCTATCTAGCATGTTTATATGGATTTTCAATACTGGACTATTTTCGCGCTCAGAGCTCAGTTGCTTAGTTTAGTTACAGACCCTTAGAAGAAGTATCAGAGTAGAGAACCTGGACCCCACCCTTCAATTATATTGAAATTATGCCAGACCCTCCTAATCATGTGGTTGTACCATAAAAAGTTTGATGTTTATCAAGTAAATAAAAAAAGTAACTAACCAAATAAAAAATAAACTCACAGAACATGTAAGGCAACCCAAAACAAATTCTATAGGCAGGAAAAAAAATTCCAATGACATCATAAGACAACGAAATGTGCGTCAAGCTGTTATTTTAGTCCATAAACCTTAGTTGGATGACTGTGAGGCTCCTTCCATTCTATGTTTGTCCAAGGCTACTTTGTATTCGGTACACAACACTGGGAAGGGAATTCTGACACTGGAACGTGGGCACACATGAAGGAGGGGAAATGGCCACAGGGGCATTAGATAATGTTGCCACCTGGCCGGTATTTTTTTTACTTTACTGGCCACTGGCCTGGCGGTGTCAGTAATCGTATTCTTAGTGGTAAATGCAATTGCAGGTACTTTTCCAATCGTCAGTTACCAGTAAAATAAAAAATGCCGGCATCGCCAGGCCAGTGGCCAGTAATAAATACCGGCCAGATGGCAACCCAAGCATTAAACCATGAAGAGTTTGCCTGAAGCCCAAAAGGTGTTGCTGGTGGTGGCCTGGGAAAGTAGTGCTCATACTATTAATTAATTGTGGAAGTATGATATTCTGCTGCTATCGATATCCAAGACACATGCTTGTTTGTTTATAAGGAAAATAAATTGCCCTTCTGCTCCATTTTAGAGACTAATGAACTTGATCACATGCTTTGTTTAATATGATATGGTTTTATTTGATTTTATTTAAGTAGCACTTTAAGGGGCATTATTTTCTTTGTTTCTGTGCTAACACCAAAAAAATAATTTAATCCTCTGCACACTCCTACTATTGAAAAAGCTAGCTAACACTTGCTAAAAGCATGGATAACATAGATTGCAATGCATTTATAAGCGAGGCAGCCATGACAAAACAGGAAGTGCTGCTGGGCTTCCTGTTACTGTGCATTGTCAGTTATGTCAGTTCAATCCAGGCAGCAGCATGGCTGAAATGCTGGGAGAGGAAGATCCAAAATGGCCGCTACCTTTCTTTTCCAACTGTGCCATGCTGTTGGTCCGGTTTAAGTTATTGCACAGACAGGCTGGTTCATAAATTGGCTTGTGCACACACAAGTAAAGAAGTAGTAATGTCTACACAAACTCTTGTCTGCGGCTGCATCGCATTTATTGCAATCTATGTAAACTAAAAGCCCACTAAAGTCCAAGTGTTAGCCGGCTTTTTCATTAGTATTGTGATGCCCAACGGGACACCAGCCTTCTGTGAGATGACAACCCCTAATCTTCACCGCCACTTCTACCTATAGTCAAGCCCCCGTTTGACGGGAACTTGAAACACCTCGCAGGGCACGGTTGCCCCCAGGTCTTAAAAGTGGCAACGGATGTCAGCTTAGGGTGAAGGCAGATGAACCACAAGGGTATCCCAAAGCCAAAGTGGTACATAGGTAATCAGCCCGAGGATGTGCCAATACACTGGGATGAGAGAGGAGCGTAGTCGGGAGTAGCCAAAGGATCAAGCCGGGAGGTTAGAGGTAGCGAGATATCCAAAAGGGCAGGTTCAAGGTCAGGCAAGCAAAAGTCGCTTCAGGCAACAAACTGGGAAGGTCAATCAAGCTGAGTCGGTATCAGAAAAGCAGATAGTAAATCACACCGTTAGCTCAAGAAACTATAACAGGCACTGAGAACAGGGCTAGTTCCTTATTTATGGGGTGACTGACCAATGGCAACCAGAGAAGGCGGGTTAGTAATTAACCTTACTAACCCAATATTTTCCTAAAGTTTCCCCAGATAACCTTATATTACAGGCAGATGTTATCTAAAAGTAAGAAAGTAAGTTACATTAGTTACAGTAGAATATATGTTATAATGGATATAGAGAGATATAATGCAGAGACAGATAGAGATACACAGAGATACTTAAGGTTTCATGGTCATACAGGTCCAGGTGTCCATCCATTCATCGTCTCCGCCATCCATTGAACTGCCCTCTAATGTATGAACAATAGGGGGAGTGGCCAGCATTCCCCGCCTCATGGGAGTGTCTGCCAAGGTCGGCCCACATGAGGACTCTCATGGAATTAGATGTATATTTCATAAAGGGTATAACTCCCACAATATGCATGCTATAACTGGCTTATTACAAGAGTTAGAATACTTCCCAGAAATAGCAGCCAATGCCCATATACCCAATGTGTATTCAATGTCTGGAGTCTGGAGACCTCATTAGGAATTCAAGGATGTCTTTTCAAGGCAAAAGACACCAGCTGTTGGAGGTAGCTAGGTGTGAATAGGTGTCTATTGTAGTCTGTTTACCATAGACATGGGAGGGCTTTCAGCACACACCCTACTTTGAATGTTAGGAATTGAGATGACTCATTCCCCTTTAACACTCTGCCGGATTGGTTACACATTTCCCAGGGGCTGGTGAGTCTTGGCAGCAAAGCTGAGCAGCCCCCGATCCCTGTCAGGTGTGTAGGAGGCTGCACCGCCTGCCAATCACAGTGCAGCACCTGCTTAAAGAGAGGTGCGAGGGAGGCTCCCAGAGCGGCACGCCACGTCCCCCGATTTCCAGGAGCAGCGAATGCGCTCCACTACATGCAGCCTTGAGGCACCGTGCCGCCCAGCAGATGCTCGCCGCAGCCCTCCGATACAGGTGAGTTTCTTACAAGTATGAGTGTGCAGCGGGTTACACTTTTACTGCCATAAATTGACTGGATGAGCACATCCCACCTTTGTTTCTGTGCTGACCCTGTTAAACCGTACCTTCACCATGATATATTGAAAAGTCCAAACCCTTATAAAATGATTCCCCAGCATCTAAAGTTAATATATTTTAAGCTTTTAGTCACTTACTTATTCTTTCCCCCACTGGGCTGCAACTCTGTTCAGGACTTTAGCATACGGGTGCCGCCATCTTGACTCAGAAGTATCACATTTACTGAGGAGAGAAAAGTGGGATAAAGTACAGGGGGGCGGGGTTATAGCTGTGTTTGCTCAGACAGAGCAGAGCTGGGGTCAGGAAAAGGTCAGCAATCCCAGAATGCAGAGCAGCACAGTCAGAAGGCCTGACGTTCCATGAGCCGCCATCTTGGATGTTTAAAGGCTCATAACATGCAGTAGATGCAGGTAGGATGATTTTTAATGTGAGCAATCTGTATGTACAGGGTGTGGGAAACATATAAGATAGACTCTTATTCAGAGTGAAGGACCGCTTTAAAACAAAAAACACTGTTTTCCCTATATCCAGTCCAGGTCGTCCCACATGTCATCACTTTGGGACGGCCTGGACTGGATATACTCAAAAACAATTCTACAGGTGAGTTTCGCAGAATTGTATTTTTAGTTTTGCCCTGGCGGTGGCCCTGGGTCAGTGTCTGGGTCTGGGATCCGCTGGTGCTATGGTGGACCAGTGGAACACTGCTTAGAGGGATAATAGACATTTTCCCTCCTCTTCTATACGCAATATATTATCACCACCAATCCAATCAATACGGAATCTAATAAATAAGAGGAAATTGGATAAATTAAATAGGATAAATGGATAATTAAAAAGTTGCCTTTTTATGGCCACCTCCGGGTGAGACTTTGTAGCCCTCCGTCTTGGCTACATTATATATAATTGAATGTGGCTGTTCATTCTGGTAGCGCTCAGGATAGCTTGTTTTTAGGATAAGTTTATGTACATAGCAGGCAACACATTTATCAGGTAGGATTCTCATGGAGACAGGTAAATTGATTTCTCAATAGATCAGTGGGGCGTGCTAATGGGAAGTAACCTCTGTCATGTATTGGATGCTGGCTGACACCTGACTGAGATGTGCTGGAGGATATTTGGCTTTTGTTTGGCATCTGTTTGGTGTGAATAGGATGAGGAGCAGCGGAGGCAGGTGGCTGCGATACAATGAACCCAGCTCACAATAGACTCCCAGCATGAAATGATGGACGCCCAGCACTAACTGCAGCAATACAGGGCCTGAGCCTATAGAGCTACAGGGATGTATTACACATATTTGCTGTCTTTGCACACAGTTTAGTTGTAATTTTAGTAGTTTGGAATAGTTTTGTAATGTACACTATGCGTTATGTTATAAAACATTTTAGTTCCTAGGTTGGCTACCTGAGCGCGTTCATCATCTATGAAACATACACAGTGTGCACAATTTCTCTTATGGTTTATTCATCAAGGGATAGCGACAGGTAGTGAACGGTGAACGCCGGGTGCTGTGCGCAATACCACATTTATCAAAGCGATTCCGGTGAGCGACTCTAACAGCGCCATGTAGCGTCCGATTCATCATCACAGACAGCTTAGCGTATACCGCCGATGCTCTGGCTTCCAGAGCGCCTGGTATTCACCTGTCGCTACCTGTCCTTCTCCCATACATTTCAATGGACGTTACCTTTCTTCTCTTTAAACAGGGTTTTCTTTTAATTTTTATTTTTATTTTTTTATGAAATCATTGTGTGACGTCTCCTGGCCTATTAAAAGTCATTTTTGAAAACTTTTTGGATTTTTTATATTTTTATGCAAAATTGTCATTACAGGTCTGGTATTAAAGTATTAATGTTACAATGTAATAACAATATCATTCTATGTGTTTTCGCTTTGTTACTAGCGGATATGTGTTCAAAAACGGACTTTAATCACATAGCATCTGGCGTTCTGGGCTACAGCGACCCAATTTTGAGCACCGGCGCTGTGTGAGGCTGTTTTTTTTATGAATATGGTTTGAGTCGCTCACACTGACCAGTCGCTACCGTTCAATCCCATATAGTGATGTACTGGTGTTATAGCGACTCACACATCAAATTCATCAATGCCGGCCAGCGACTGAGGTGCTCGGTAACAGCAAACTATAGCCGATCACAGTGACTACTAGCGGTCGCTCTTAGCGCCGCTGTACAGACGCTCATCTGCCGTTACCTGGCGCTAGTAATGAATCAGCCTGCCAGTTTTTGTTAAGTGCACATGACTTGTTTGAAGCTTGTCATTTTGTTATGCAAACTATACAATAATGCCAAAAACAGAAAGTGCTGCCTTGAGAAAGGGACTCGTTGTCCCGAAATGTAGCGATCACCACTTCTATCCGCGGGTATAACCATGATTGAGCAAAGGGGGGTGGGAGTAGCTCCATTACTATTATTTATACAAAATTATCAACATTATTATTCAGGGCCTGGGAACCAATTTACCGCCCAGTTTAACCCTCTCATCATCTAAGTATTAAGCACCAAACATGTCTAGCTATGTGGAAAGACAGAGATTTGGTTGCACATATCTGCAGTTACATGTGGAAGCCACACTGCCCCGGCAAGGCACTCTGTGTTTAGTGTGGTCCCTACTCTTAATTTTGAGCCCCCAAATTTGGGCCATGCAATGCAGCCAGAGCTACTCACCTGGGAAGCTGCCAGCCTCCCTTTAGAACACTCCATAGGGAGAGATCCATGGTGGCAGCTTCCAAGGTGAGTAGCTCTCAAATATTTATCTGCATTGCATGTCCCAATGTTGGTGAATCAAAAATAAGAGTAGGGACCACACTAAACACAGAGTGCCTTGCCGGGGCAGTGTGGCTTCCACATGTAACTGCAGATATGTGCAACCAAATCTCTGTCTTTCCACATAGCTAGACATGTTTGTTGCTTGATATTTAGTTGATGAGAGGATTAAATTGGGCGGTAAATTAGTTCCTAGGCCCTGAATAATAATAATAATTTTGTATAAATAATAGTGATTGAGCTGCTCCCACCCCCCTTTATTCATAACCATGATTGTCTGATACTTTGATCACCTAATATATTGTTTGTCTTTCTATACATGCTTCCTATTGTTGCAACATGCTAGCTCATTGACTTGTTATAGAATGATGAACCTTTTGTTGTATCTTATTGGCATTATTGTATAGTTTGCATAACAACAGTGTGACATTTTGTACCTTAACATATTCAATGCCGCAAGCTGGTGTACAAAACCCTCAGAAGGACCTAAAGTGACACCATATATATAGAGTATAGAGTATTTTTTCATCTATATAGCCTATGGAATATTGCTAGAGGTTATTAATCACGTATTATCCTTCTATACATAAAGGTGTACTATTCCTCTGGAGATTATAGAGCTGTAGCTACCTCACTGAATTTGTTTAAATGTATCCTTTTTGATGACAAATAGTTCTATTGTGTATGAATTTTAATACACATATTTTTTACGATATCAATCATATTTATGTGGTGCGCATGTTTTCTAATCTTTTTATACTAATCTACAGGATCAGCCTTAGGTAAATACTGTTCAAAAGATTCAGCATCCAAAAAAAAAAACAAAAGGGAACTTAATCGCCTCATTGCTGGATCCCAGCATGAACCCCTCTGAGCCCAAACCCACCCCCCAGGCCCGAACTTTACTCACCTGTACTACACACCCTCTCCATTCACAACAATTGAGGGATATGTCAGGCTGGAACTGCGGGCTGTGGTGCGTGCTTGGATCGATCGATCAGCTGTACCGGGACAAAAGGAATGTACTCTTTTGATTTTTTTATGTGTACTGAATTACTAGATGCCCCCGCTTGGTAATGACCAAGACTGGGGCTTAGATGGGCAGTGGGCGGCTAGCTCTGCTAAGGAGCTTTGTTGGTTAGTTGAAATGCCGAATCTTGGTTTGGCTCCAGGGTAAGTTTGTTCACATTCCATCAATCCATTTTCACTGTATGGCAATGAATATAGTTGATGACTCATGACTTAACCTATGGCTGTTTTTAGCCCTTGATGGCAGGTTAAACAATATTGTAGCTTAGAATGTGTATTTTATGTTAGTATTTTTAAATTCTTTCAGGGGATTCTGGATATCCACTCCTTGCTCCTGATGCCTTTCTTTGCCTGCAGAATGCGGGCCAGGGGTTCTCTAATCGGGCACTATGCAAAACCCGGGCCATGGTGGCGAGGGCCCTCTGGCTTTTGAAGTCCAGATTTAGGTGTTTGGACCATACGGGGGGGGGGCACTGCAGTATGACCCCAACAAGGTTATACCAATAATTATATTTACGTTTTTTTAACAGGAACCACACGTGCCAGAGTGGCACAACTGAGTGTCAGGGTCCTTCAGTTGAGATGCAGGAGCTGCGCGACTCATTGGGGACCACAGATGAAGAATAATGTTCTGTGGCCTGCCATTGCTATGTATTTTGTTTTTTATAGTTGTAAAAATGTGAAATTTTCTAAATAATTTAAGATTTTATATTTTATGATAGAATAAAAAAAAATAAATGTTTCAGTGTCATTTCATTTACAAAATACATTAACACAAAACTAATGGGCCCAGAAATATTTAAAGATGAATATTCACATTCACATGAAGTGATTTGGGTAAGTTTTAGGGGGCTAAAATGGAAGAAGAACCTAACCGCGAAGTGGTTTGGGTGAGCTTTAGGGGTCCAAAAGGGAAGATGGAGGATAGTGCTCAGTGGTTTGGGTGAGCTTTAAGGGTCCAAAAGGGAAGATGGAGCATAGCGCTAAGTGGTTAGGGTGAGCTTTAAGGGTCCAAAAGGGAAGATGGAGGATAGCGCTAAGTGGTTGGGGTGAGCTTTAAGGGTCCAAAAGGGAAGATGGAGGATAGCGCTAAGTGGTTTGGTTGAGCTTTAAGGGTCCACAAGGGAAGATGGAGGATAGTGCTAAGTGGTTGGGGTGAGCTTTAAGGGTCCAAAAGGGAAGATGGAGGATAGTGCTAAGTGGTTTGGGTGAGCTTTAAGGGTCCAAAAGGGAAGATGGAGGACAGTGCTAAGTGATTTAGCTAAACATTGTAGTAGAAGTGAGGGTGGCAAATATGTAGGCGAGCACTTTAATGAGTTAAGTTTGTAGTGCGCAGGCGCAAGATCGTAAGGATTTCCGTCTGGGCGATTATTTATTGAAAAGGGGAAACAGAAACTAATGGGAAACGTAAAGGATTCGTGGGAGGAGACGATGGGAAAAGGGCAAAAACGAAAGCCTACGTTGTAACCTGAGAAAATGAAACGGAAAAGTCACGCTGGAAAATGACATCCTCGTATTCGTAATCTGCCGTACGAACGGACGAAAACTTAACAGAAGGCTTGTAATGCATGCATAGAATCGCTCGTACACTCATACGAGAGCGGGAACATTTTAAAAAAAAAAACAGATCGGCACAAAAACTAAAGTATTTTTTTGTCTCTCTGAATCGAGCCTAATGTGCTGATCTTATTTATTTATTTTTTTCCATTTAGTTATAACTCTGTGTTTTCAAAGAAAAACGCTTTTTCTAGCAATAATTTTACCTTATCAACGTACACCAGCTAGTTTGGTTGGTGAACGGAGCAGAGACTTCCTGATTCTTCCTGATTCTGGCTTGCTAGTCATCTGGCAGAGATGACACTCCACATAAATAAATGTTTGTTCCAGTTTTTTTCCCAAAAAGATAATCTGCACATGCGATGGTACATTTTTACAGATTTCGCAGGAACAGATACCAGATATTTCTGCATCACAAATTGGCTGCTATTATTTACAAATGTCAATATATATATATATATATATATATATATATATATATATATATCTCCACCTCATCTGTAAAAAGGCCCTATTGCAGTTACAGGTGATTTTTTGGGGGGCAAATTTGACCAAAAATCATTTTTGCACTTTTTTGTGTGCTGAGATGCAGGTTGCAATACACACCACAATGCACACCCAAAGTGCACCTTGCTTCATTAAATAATTAGCATGTTAAAACATATATACACCAGTTTATTAAAGTCTATAATCAGTCTAACAATCCATAAGATTACAGGGCCACCTGATTCCCTTTCCCCTGGGGCATCCAAAAATGGTATACCCCAGGGGGAAACTCCCCTAGTCCCCCCAAAATATTACCTTCTTCAGCTATACCTTTAGCAGGGCATGTACCTGCGCCGGGCATTTGTGGATGGTCTGTGTGGGTACAAACCCTGTCAGAGGGTAATAGGGATGCGTCACTAGCACACTCAGGTCCTTTCAGCTAGAGAGCCCGCGAATGCGCCGTAGGACAGGGGAAAGGTGCCCTTTACTGGGCAACCTGGGGGGTGTTCACCCAGGATAGTCAAAATCACAGTATTTGGTCCACTTTAAGTATTAAAAATAATACATATATAAACACCTATTGGAGGGCAAAACACACTCAGATGGCCAAGCAATAGATATAGCAACCAAATTAAATAAGCCCCGCCTCCCTCCCATTGGAGCATGGTTATCATGGGTGCAAGAAATTAGGTTGATAAGAGCATAACTGTGGATATTAAAAAACGGGAGAGAAATTCAAAAAGACTCAGGGCCTTATTTATCACGGGCTAGCGCCAGGTAGTGTCTGACGAGCGCCAGGTACCGCCAGCTATCGGCGGCTACTGACTCAAGTACGCCCGGCGGCGGTCACAATGACGCATTTATCAAGCAAAATGAGGCTAGCGACGGCTGGCGCGGGATTCATCATGAAGCCGCCTGGAACGAACAGCGCCGCTGCAAATTCCTTCACAGCGCCAGGTATGACCTGTCGCTCCCTGGCATTGTCCAATGCATTTCAATGGAGCAATGTTTAATTAATCATAATTAATTGGTATTATTTTTTTTTTTTTTTTTAATGTCAAAAATTCTGAGACCACTTCTGCAATGTTCGGTTTTTTTTTTAAAGTAAAAAAAAAAAAAAAAAAATTTGTGCAGAATTGATCTTACAGGTCTGATATTAATGTATTCATATTACAAAATGATTCAAAAAACATGTATAACGTTACAATCAAAAAATATGGTTGTTTAGGGGTTAAAAACTAGTTAACACCCATCGCCGCCAGCGCTCTGGGGTTTAAACAAGGAATGGACAGCGCCAGCAAATTCGGAGCGTGATTTTTTAATGAATATGAAGCAAGCCGTTCGCTCTGGCCATTCGTTGTCAGGCGCTCACATACCTTAGTGAGATTAGAGATTAGTGAAGGAGCCAATCTGCGCATCATGAGTAGAAAGCTGAAATGCAGATACAAGTGGGTTACAGAATCTGTTTATTAATCATAAGCTATATAAGGGCGGTGAGACTGAAGTGGACGTGTCTAATTACACACCTTTCTTCAAGAAGGAGCACCAATACCATTACAAGTACAAAAGTCTTTATTATGAAAAAGGAGATGTGTTAAAATACACCAAAAAACACACTGGAAAATTAAAATCACATAGATGACCCCATGGTCGCAATAATAAGTGAGAATAAAAAACCCCCTAAGGGGAACAATACATCTAAAGACCCTATGTGCGCTTATTATATCCTATTTATATTAATTATTTTTATGCCGGCATAAAAAATGTATAAACCCTCAAAGTGTGCAACCTATACCTACTAAATATAAACCATAAATAAATGTGCTTCATAATCTCATGTACATATACGTGTCAACTAATAACAACAATATCTCATATGTAAAAATAAATGAAATAACCTAAATTCCACAGAAAATATATTGGCAAACTTGCCCAATTCAAACAGTTGTAGTAAGTGAATGAAAACAATAAAGATACACTCAAAGTGCACGTGTATGTGCTAAATGACACCAGCAAACCTGAATATTCAAAAGTAGAACATCGCACATAGAGTCAGCATCAAGAGGTCATCATGAATATATAAGGGCGGTCATGCTAATTATTTAGTGAAGCAAGTTTAGGGGGTTAGGCCACTTTCGACTGAATTTTTGAAAGTGTATATTTTTGTGCCAAAAGGATTAAGCTCAAGGTGCTGAGCTGTTCTATTATTTTTTAAATTTTCCTATGGATTTTATGGAAGCAGTTTTCACTACCGGCAATCTGTTCCTATAGGCAATGTACACCAAGTCTGTACACCAAGCCTGTGGCTGGCCTCCATGCCCTGGTCTAAAAGCCCTGCGTAGCTGGTGCCCGGGCTGGTTATGCTTGGAAAGGGGGACCCCGCACCATGTTTATAACCCTTAAAAATTAGACCCCCCCCCCCCATGAGAGGGGCCCCCTATGCCATTTTTTTTTAAATGAGCCCTTTATGTCCTGTCACTCAGCTGGTATAAAAGGCGTCCAACAGCAACAGGAGAACAGAAGCCAAAGTCCTACGACACATGCCCGGCCGCTCATCTATTCAGCGCGCTCGGATCAGCTCAAGCCCCTGCGTCCAGGAGCGTCTAAGGCGAGCGGCAGCCTTAACCCCTGCTTCCCTCTAACAGGCAATTCCCAGATACCTGGTGCAGGCACACGCCATGCTAAAGGGATAGCAGGGATGCGGCCGCAGCACGTGCATGCGCCATTGGCCTGGGAAAGAAGGTCAGTGTCTAGGGGGTTTTACACAGCGGGACCTGATCCTGATTCTCGATGCCCCGAGGGAGGAAATCCAGCGGCCCTGGAATCTAATAGATTTCATGGCTGATGGGGCGTGGGTTTTGGTCCACTTTAACAGTTCCCCTTTAACTGTTCATTTTCCCTCAGCTCAGGCCCCTTTGATCAATCTGCCTGGCTAGAAAACAACAAGCTTGGAGAGGTGCGGGGTACATAAGTTGCTATTTAGAATGTTTTGATGGATTTTAGTGATAGTTGGCCTTTAACATTCTTTTTTTATTTGTGAATCAATCTGTGTTTTGTCCTCTGATTCATTCCCTTCAGTTTACTTCCTAGAATAATATCTTTTGCTTTGTTTCAGATGTCTGGTATCCATGGCAGTGGCCAGTAATGACGGAGGCTTTTAGGTGGACCATAATGAACTTTGTAGCTTCTGAATGACGTCCTCACATCCGGTGAAGAGGAGGAAAGTTTGCTTCCTAGAAACAGAGGGAGAAGGTCTGATGCTGTACCTTTTACAATATATATATATATATATATGTGTACATTATAAAGATATACGGCAATACTCCATAACATTGTTAGCATCAACCAAAGTGGGCAATTGTGGACAAATAAATACCAACCTAGCACCAGCTCTTGGGCCACTTTTGGTCTCATGCCCTCTTACTGTGATTCCAGTAGAGTGCTCCTCTGCTGGTGCCATGATGCTCTTCTGCCTTCAGTCAGGAGCTAGCAGGCTACCTTGCTGAAATCCAGACAATACTTTTAGCTGTGTGCACAAAGACGTGGCACGTGAGGAAAAGTCTCCTGAGGGTAAGGTGGGTATTGTAATTGTTCTTTGCCTATAGAAATCCTTTCATTATTATTCTGGATTGGATTGGACAACTCTTGCACATGACTGTGTGATCGTCCACCTGCTGATTGGTGATTGTTTGCCGGCAGTCACATATCCATGCAGTGAGGATGTGATAAGTATACGGGGCCTGAGAACACCCTTGTGGAATGGGGAGATATATTCAGTAGCAGCATCAGCAATCAGGATGCCCCCCCACTGTATTATATAATATGACTGCTTTAAGAGAGAGCAGTTCTCCAGGTTGCGGGCTGATATTTCCCCTGAGGTAGAGACATTTTCCACAAATTACAAACATGACTCGTCCTAGTATCCCCTTACTTACCATCCCCCTTTGTCCACTTTATTTGGTTGTGTATTTTCTTTTAAGTGATAAAGAAAACTAGTCTCCAGGCAGTCAAGAAAGCAGTTAAAATGGACCAAAATCCACCCTGGAGTCTATGAGACTCCAGGGCAGGCATACTGGTCCCCTCAAGGCATCCAGATTCGGAATGCCCCGCTGTGTAAAACCCCCAGGTTGCCCGTAAACTCACCTTCTTTCCCGGTCCAACAACGCATGTGCGAACAGCGGCCGCACCTCCGTAATCCCTCTAGCAGGGCGCATCCCCGCGCCAGGCATTTGTGAATGGCCGGCACAGCCACGCTCCCTGTTAGAGGGTAGTGTGGGATGCGGCGCCAGCTTGCTCAGATCCGCTCATCTTAGACAAGCTCTTGGACGAAGGGGCTTGAGCGGATCCGAGCGCACTGACTGGACGAGAGGCTGCGCATGCATCATAGGACTGGGGAAGGGTGAGTAAGATTGGGTGATCTGAGGGGTTTCACACAGCTACGACCGAAACTCAGGATAGTCAGAATCTGGGGTTTTGGTCCACTTCAAATCAGAGGATTCTTTATTCTACCTGAATCTGAAGATCTTAGAAAATGCTGCTGTGAAGGAAGGAGGGGGGGGAGTATCTGGATGGCGGTGTCTAGAGATTACATTACAGAGCAGGAAATCCGATTGAGATTAGATTGGGCAATACACTCACGTTTTTCTGAGTTTCTGTGGCAATTCTATACAGCAACAGCAGAGGGTGCTGCAGAACATCTGCACCTCTACTCACATTAAAGTGGCAGTGTACCCTTATTTTATTAGGCTGCTGCCTATCTGGCCTCCCACTGCCTCAATCCTCTTTAGTCCACGGTGCTGTAGCCCAACTGTTTTGCCACTACAGGCTCTGGTGCAAATGTATGTGAACTGCCCCCCATGTGCGCCCAACACTAAGAAATAAACTAAAAAAACCCTTCTCACGCCTGCACAGATTTATCACCCCAAAATGAATATGCAGACTGCTTGCCAAAATGATCTCGCCCTCAGTGACCCAACATGTATACAATATGCAGCATACATATGGATCAGCCCCCAAATATGAATATTTGTTATTTTATAGCAGTATTACTAGTTCAGTTGTATTGATTTATAATGTGATTTTAAAGGTTAAAAATAAAACATATTATGATTGTTTAACCTGGAGGCTGATGCATTACTATTGGCAGGTACCGACAGATGAGCGTCTGTAGCAAGGCGCTCAGAGTGACTGCTAGTAGTCGCTGTGATCGGCCATGGTTCGCTGTTACTGAGTGCCTTAGTCGCTGTACATTGCCAGCATTGATGAATTTGATGTGTGAGTCGTTATAACACCAGTACAGCGCTATATGGGAGTGAACAGCAGCGACTGGTCAGTGTGAGAGACTCAAACCATGTTCATAAAAAAAAACAGCCTCACACAGCGCCGGCACTCAAAATTGGGTCACTGTAGCCCAGAGCGCCAAAACTATGTGATTAAAGTTCGTTTTTGAACACATATCCACTAGTAACAAAGCATCATTACATTGTAACATTAACACAATACCAAACCTGTAATGGCAATTCTGCATAAAAATATAAAATATCAAAAACGTTTTCAAAAATGACTTTTAATAGGCCAGGAGAGGTTACACAGTGATTTTATAAAAAATAAATAAATAAATAAATAAATAAATGAATAAATAAAAAGAAAATTCTGTTTCAAGAGCAGAAAAGTAACATCCATTGAAATGTATGGGAGGGCGACAGGTAGCGACAGGTAATACCAGGAGCTCTGGAAGCCAGAGCGCCGGCGGTATACACTGAGCTGTCTGTGATGATGAATCGGACGCTACATGCCGCTGTTAGAGTCGCTCACCGGAATTGCTTTGATAAATGTGGAATTGCGTACAGCGCCCGGCATTCACCGTTCGCTACCTGCTGCTGCCAGTCGCTACCTGGCGCTATGGCTTGATGAATAACCCCCATAGTTCACCCAGCCTGGAGTTTTTTTGACGAATAGGTTATTGATTTCCATAGCAGCACATATTGCTTTGTTGCACATGGAATTCTTTGTATATCTAAGTAGTAATGCTGAACTACAGCGCACTCTGCAGATTGACGTCCTTGGCACAGGCCTAATGGGAAATACGGCCCTGTTTGAAATATCTGCCTGTTATCCAGCTTTAAATTCATTAAATAATCTTTTGGAATTTCACCAATATAAAGCAAATGCCGTAGCTCATTGAATATCTTCTTCACTCTCAAACCCAATCAAGTGCGAGTAAAGTACACACAATCGTTCTTTTTAACCCATAATTGTGTTATTAAGTGGATAATTTCCAACCATTATATACTAATGATAACTGAGCTGGGGAGCTTTCTCACATTGAGTTTTTTTTATGTTTTAAGTGAATATAAATCATATAAAATGGAACAGAATCTTGTACATGTCAATAAAATAATGGGCAAAAGACTTTCCCTATAAAATAGAATAAAACGAGTCTAAATTTGATTGTGTCACATGTCAACTTTCTCTTCAGCGCAGTGATAAAGGAGCCATGTGGCTGCACAGCCCATCGGGCCGCCCTGCCCTGCGCCACCCCGCGCCGCCATGTGCTGCTGTGTAGAGTGCGATTGTTGCAAATGAATATACTCGGGAGGATTCCTTGTTTTTATTGTGAACAGCGTGCAATCGCGAGAGGGCCTTGAAAAGCCACATTAGCACCATGGATTAATTAGCATGATCAGTGAGAATGGCAAATGAAGGGGAATGGTCTGAAGTCATGTTTACATGATTAAATGCTTACCCCCTCCTTCCTGCCGCAGTCTGGCCCATTCTGGGGCCCTTTGTTATTCTTATTGAATGGAGAAAGGGTGCACTGACCGTGCTAAATCCCAGTGTTCATGGCGTGGGAGCTGATCACTAGGTTTTTGGCATAATAATATAGCGTGTCTTATCGACTGATTAAATATCTCACTGGCAGCCCATTAACCAAGAATTAAAGGCCCATCACAAAGCCCTGAAGAATTGCCGGTGACAATATGTACTAAAACAAGGCTTTAATCTGACTTACATGATGGGCATACTGACGTAAACAAACATATAGAATGAATATGTAACATACATATGCACATGTGTAATATAGAGTTTATATGTAATAAATATTTAGAGACATATTGCTCAAAACATGTCCCGCCTTCTAAAGAAACAGTGTAGGCAAAAGTCTTTTGTGCTAATTACCTGGAACAAAAAAAAAAGCATGTAGGGAGGCACTCTCAACTCATAAATTGATCAAAAAATACATTTTTATTAATTACATATTTATAATCACTACATACAATACACTCAACATATTAAAATCCTTTAAAAAACACATAAATCGAACAATAACACACAGGACAAACCAACATAAAGGTGTGTAGGCGATGGGGAGAGTCTCACCACATTAATTGATATCAAATGTCTAGATATATGTGCTAAATCATTCAACAAAGTGTTCCAACAGTGCAACTAAACATGTGCATATCCTGCCTATGATCCGGATCACTATAAAATCTATATATTTATAAAGTGCAAGTGCTACTAGTCAAACAATAAATTAAGAATTAATATTCCCAACCATAACAACTCATAAACATATCAATCTGCTCTATTCACCAATTAAAGAATAATATGAAAATATAATCACCTGTATATATTATTAGGCATCCCCTGATGTATATCACAATACCAATCAAAAAATACAATCACAAATCTATCACCAAAAAAAATCACCAGAAATAAAGTCAAGGTATCATGAAAATAACATGTGTGAAGTCTCCCCACCACCTACCACACCAGGAGCCACGCGTTCCATGGGCACATCACCCATTTCATCATTTTTTGCTAATTACCTGAACTCGCACAGCCTTGATCTCACATAATCATGAGTCCCATAGCACGGCTGTTTCTGTACTATTGGCTCCGGTAGCAGACCACCTCCCTTGTGGTTTTCTGGTGAGCACTACAGCATCCATCAATGAGGGAGCTTTGGTATCTTATGTCCATTTCTGGAGTGGCTGCAGGCGCAGGAAAGTAGACCACCTCTGCTGCAAAGATTGCCTTTACTGTTATATATATATATATATATATATATATATATATATATATATATATATGTATATTCTTGGCATATTCAGGTTGGGCAAACCTTTGCCCACAATATACAATATTCACAATGACCCACAGCACTCTAAATGGCTTATTCGTTAAATGTAGAGAGCGCTCTGCTTTATGTTGGGAGCATGCAATACTTTATTAAATACCCCATGGGGGTGTTATGGAAGGAGGTTTTGCCCAAATAAAACATTAATTTGCATCTATTTCAAGGCAAACAAATCCACATTGTATTTTTTTTTTCTGACTTGGTTGTAGAAGTGAATCATTTGGAAGGGCCTGTCTACTGCAAGGAATTCTAAGAGAAATTCCATTATCCTTGGCTTGTATTGCCCCATGCAAATACTTTCCATTTTAGGAAATCACTCTCCACCTTGGTTGTAATACAAAAGATTTGGACAGGCTCAGCTCACTTTGGGAATGTCTCACTAACGTTTTGGATACTTGTGCTCTGAATTTGGAGAGCCTTTCTCTCCACACCCAAGAAGGTTCCCATCATTGGGTTTTGTGCTGGGGCAGTGTTACAGGTGACAATCTTTCCTGTGGGGTGTTCTTTTGTCTTCCAAAGTTGTAAACAACAAAATACTTTGGGGTATCCAGGAACAATTGACAAGGATTTCTAGGCCTTTCTATCTTAAGATGAAGAGACTCACCAACCTCTCCTAACATCTCCTCCTGGCCTCTCCAGACCACTCTCCAACCCAGAGGGGTAGTTCTTTACAGCAAAATCTCCAATGTTACAGACCTAAACCTCATTTAGGGGCTGATCCAGCACCGGGTAAAAATAGATCAATTCTATTTTTATTTCATCTAAAGTGAACTTTCTCACCTCGTGCTCCATACTGATAGAAATCAATAACTATCCAAGGTATGAAGTGCCCTAAATTACGTAAAGGACTTGCTTGGCCAATTCACCACCCTGCCAAAAAAAGGTCACATACATAATATTTGATTAGACTCCCTTTAGCATTGATTACAGTTTCCACAAGCTTCTGCAATTTCCCAACGTTTATTTCTGTCCAGCGTTGCATACAGTTTTGGACCACTGTACAGTGTCCAGCACATTCCGAAGATTCTCAATGGCTTTCAGGTCTGGACTGATGGTGGCCAATCCATGAGTGAAAATGATGTCTTCCTGAACCTGCTTTTTCACAATTTCAGACTGATGAATCTTGGCATTGTCATCTTGGAATATGCCCAATGTGCCTTCAGGGAAGTAAAAAAATTCATTGGTGGAATAACCTGGTTGTTCAGTATATTCAGGTAATCAGCTGACCTCATTCTTTGGGCATACAACGTTGCTGAACCTAGACCTGACCAGCTGTAGCATCCCCAATCATAGCCGTGCCCCCACAATCTTGTACAGTAGCTTGCACTAGGAATGATGAGTGCATCACTTCTCTTCTTACACTGATGCACCCATATGACTCAGACCACATGACCTTCTTCCATTGCTCTAGTCTAATTTTTATGCTCCCTAGAAAATTGAAGCTGTTTAGTCTCAAATGCAAGAGGTTTTCTTAAGGCTACACGGCTGTTTAGTCCCAATCCCTTGAGTTCCATTCACATTCTGCATGTGGAAATGCTCTTACTTTCACTATTAAACATATCCCTAATTTCTGCTCTTGTCTTCCCACAATTTGATTTTACCAAACGTTTAAGTGATCGCTGACTATGATCAATCAAGACTTTTTCCGACTTCATTCCTTCCTCGAAATTATGTCACTTTTTATGCTTAACCAGATTTTAATAGTTTCAGAAATATACTTAAAGGTTTTATCTGCTTGATGCATGGTAATAATGTGACCCTTCTGAAACAGATTAACAACTTTTCCACGACCACGTGTGTTTTTGAAACAGTTCATCAGTTAGAGTTAAATAACTTGTCAGCTGAAACATAATCACCCATGCAGTAAACATTCAATGAAAGGCACTTACTTATTTGCTTTGGGGCAATACCTAATTGGGATTTAAATGTTAAATCTGCTGGTTACAAAAATCTCTTTTCCTCCATAGTGGTTTTCTGTAGAGGTCTCCACATAGTGACTGCAATGTTGTTCTGCTCTAGATAATATAGTATAAGGGTAAAGTACAGAAACCAGTGAGATGTCACTGGCCATATTTTGAGCTGGTGTATATGGAGCATATGTGGGCGGTTTCCTTTTGGTAGTGTGTTCCAGGGCCGGTGCTAGCACTTTCAAATTACCTAGACAAGTGCCTGGGCCTATAGCTTCATGAGAAGCCCATTTACAGCCTACAAACCAAATCAGAGTATTCATTTCACAGGCTTTTACGTGAGGATGGGAACAGGCTCCTCTTTGCATTCTAGAAAATCTAAAATTGTTAAGATATAATGGTTGTTAATATAATGATTCATATAAATGTACTTTCTCTTTCTGTTGCCGTTTTCAGTGGATTTAATTTACGATATTTCAGTATGCAAATTATATAACAATTTCTACTATTTATAACACACCTCAAAGGGGCCCACTGAAACTCTTTTGTCCAAGGGCCCACATAAGCCTGAAGCTGGCGCTGGTGGGCTCCTTCATGCTGTTGCCAACCAATAACCTCAATGCCTAATAATCAAATTTCCCAACAGACCAAATCCAAATGTGGATGCTCATCAGTCTACATTACATGCAGACATCTCTTTTTCTTTGTATTTGGATGATTCACCCCTGTCCCACCCCAGTTTTTAAGGTTTAATCTGTTACTGAAAATGCTTCTCACTGCTGTTTTTGCTTCTTTAGCGTGATCATGTGACCAATCCTGAGCCATCATTTTGTATGTCTCGTAGTTTTCTAGTATTTTTTTTTGCAGCAATAGTAGTGCTAGCACAGCAATATCAGTAAATGATAGGCTAATAAATGAGTTTTACATTGGTTTAATTAGGCGTAGATAAACTTTGCAACGCAGTGGCCCCGTGCCCCTTTCTCCCTGGCTTACTATAGACTATTATTTGATGATGTGACTGTTACAGATAGCACCCAAATGGAATGACCCCACTCTCATTCCCTAAACCCACGCTGCTCCCTCCTTTGGGAGAACGGGCAAAGTAGCTCTTTCCAAACTGGTTTGTGCACCAGCATCCTTAATTTCCCCTTCCTTTCAGAAGCAAATAGACCATGCACTTATCTGAATGCTAATTTCCTAGTTAAAAACCCTTCCTCCCCGACGAGGGAATGAAAGACTTTTAAATCACAGATGTAGAGTATCAAATGCAATAATGCTCTGGCAATAGTGCACTGAAGCTTCAATTAATTAACCCTTGGGCTAAGTGGGCAGGTACACAGTGCTGGGCACAGGCGGTGGATGG
Organism: Gastrophryne carolinensis; assembly: GCA_027917425.1. Taxonomy (NCBI): domain Eukaryota; kingdom Metazoa; phylum Chordata; class Amphibia; order Anura; family Microhylidae; genus Gastrophryne; species Gastrophryne carolinensis. The sequence continues at coordinate 575,282,350 of CM051234.1, read as the reverse complement.
GAAAGATTTAAATGTGCATCTCATTTCCCCAGCACAGACCGTGCTGCCTGCTTCATACAGAAGTCATCCCGGCCCCACAGCCTCATCTCTAGCTGTGTTTAATCTTTCTAATTCCACCTGAGACCGGCCTAAGAATTCAGAAGAGCTGCTGGTGTCTGGGGCCCTACACAGCAACCCCAATTATACAGCTGAAGATTAGACTACGCAGCACCCATAACAAATAGCACTGCTTCTTTTAGTACATACAGTAGACAACATGCCGAGCCAAGGCTTAATGAAGTCTTCTGCATTATGACTTCCTCACCAGGGTGGAAAATGTACTATCAACAAGCCAGAAAAAACACTGTATTAAACCTCACCACCCTTCACAATAAGGTCTTGATTCAGCAAACTTGCCTTGAAATAACTAATGGAAATAAGAACTGTTTTAATTTTTTGCATGAAATAAATTAAAGAGGAAGTCCAAACATTTTGTAACATTCCATCTACACCCTATCTCCCTATGCTAAGCCTAATTTGACTTACTGAGGGCAGAAACTGAAGCTGGAGCTGGGACTTTAAAGGAGCACTATCGCGAAATTCTGTAATGTTAAAAATCCATATAGACACATTGGTTAATGAGAGGACAAGTCACTTATATACCCAAACTGAATAAAACTCCCACCAAGCTTGTGGTTTATTCTTGCATGTTAGAAACAAAATCCAGGGATAACAGGTTTAGTCTATGAGGGGTGACAGAGCCTGTCACCCCGGCTGTCCTTTTCCTTCCATTAAAATAAAAGAAACAAGCCTGGCTTGATATTTCTTGATGGCAGGTGTATAAGTGACCTGTCCTCTCGCCATCCTGCATATTTATACGGATTTTTATCATTGGTCCATTTTTTCGCGATAGTGCTCCTTTAAGTGACAGGTCAGTCAACCAATACCATGCAGCAGAGTAACTGTACTTATCGATGTCCATTCAAGTCTACGGCTGCCATGCAGGGCTCTGCCCCGGCTGGCATTAGGGGAAGATTAGGTGACTTATTAGTTTTGGGTAGGGGTGACATACACTTGGACTACCTCTTTTGGCCAGCATTTTTTTGCATTTTTGGCCAGCTCCAGAGTCTCTAAGGCAGGCCAATTAAAGTGGACCAACACCCACCGGTGATCGGCCCGGGAATCTATAAGATTCCCGGGCCGATCACCTCCCTCCCCGCGGGACATCCGAGATCGGGATGTCCCGCGGGGTGAAACCCCCCCAAACTCCTCACCTTATCTTCGGCGGCGGCCGGCCGCCGCCGCCTCCCTCGCGCCCCTCTAGACGTGCGCGTGCCCGCGCCGGCCGTCCGTGAATGGCCTTGCACGGGCACGCGCGCGTCAAGAGGGACGCGCGGGAGGCGGCGGCGGCGGAGCCGCTTGTCCGCGGCTTGTCCGTCGGCCCGGAGAGAGGTGGGTTCGGGGGGGTTTCACACAGCGGGGCACCCCGATCGGGGGTGCCCCACCGAAGTGGACCAAGACCCAGGATAGTCAAAATCCTGGGTGTTGGTCCACTTTAAGTAACGGGGCAAACACTAACCTTCCTGGCACTCTCACGCCACATTTGTGGGCTATATCCCTAGCACCTGACTGGCTTAGGTGTGCTCCTGCGCTGACAATGATCCAATGTGTCTTGTCACTACAGAACAGACCAGTCTCTAGGAACAAAGAAAAAAAAAACCTTTACCTTGTCCACAGTCCAGTAACATTCTCCCGTGGGTTACCTGGAGACTGGACTTCCACTTTAAGAAATGAATAATTAATGGGGGGAAGTAAGGACATTGTGACAACTTATGTGGAGGCTGACTAGCGCCACGTATTGCCATTTGTGCATCTATGTAGCTGCTCTCTGAGCGTCCAGAAGTGGATGCTGCAAACCGGGCTCTGGCGCTGTGACCTAGCTTCCCAGGTGGACAAGTGACACTGTGGTATACTGTCCAGCATTGATAAATGTGATGTCTGTAGGGTGCTGTAGAAGCGCTCTCCCTGATTCACTGCAGCGCCTGAACATACCAATGCTGCTATTGTTTCATGCAGCGCCCCGAGGGAAATCAGGCCAAGGCGGCGCCACATATAACGACAGGACAACACTGCAGCGAACGATAGGTAGCACCAGTGAGAAGCGGACGACGCTTGGCGCTGAGACCCATATTTAAGAACTAAAGACACAAGTGCCATTGCTCTAAAACTGGACGCTCTGGCGCCAAGCGCTGAACACTATTCAAAAAAAAAAAAATCTGCCAATAAAAACCCCAGCCACAGAGAAAAACCACATGGAATGACATTGTTAACACAATGGAGCATTGGCACTGCAATGGCGGAACACAAAATACAATTCTGCAGCCTAAACCTAAAGTGTGAGGAACAACGCTAAAGACTTTTGTTGCTGCCCGGGAGCCAACACACTCATTTTATGTGAAAACATATAAAAAAATGTAATCCAGACGTGACTTCTACACAACCAAAATATACAGCATTGAAATGGATGGGAAAGCGCAACTGAGCGACAGCTGTTACATGGCGCTGCTGAACACACAGTGCCGGCACCTTACACTGAGCCACCCCTAGTAATGCATGTGATGCTACATGACGCTATTAGAGGCGCTCACCAGTTTGACTTTCGTATATATGGTTTTAACATACTGCGCCTGGCGTTCACCTGACGCTACGTGGTCCGGCTTGGCGTTAGCGCTTCTAAAATAAGGCCCTTAATTTGCTTTCCAAGCTCTAGGTGCTAAAAACCAACATAACCTAACAAAAAGTTAACGAAAAGTGGACATCCAGTCAAAAAAAATCAAAGTTTAGTAGATTGCTCCCCTAAACCCCTCCTCTGGCAATCAGTGATGTAAGATATTTGAGACGACACAATACCCCACATATGTTGTGGAATAACAAGCAGATTCTATGCTCGTGAACTGCATGGGATCGGCCATCTTGACAAAATTTTGACAGCACCGCTTCTAAAAAAACCCCCAGTCCTACAGTCAAAATTACCCTAAATATTATTGAAATAAAGCTTCATTTCTATTGAGAAGTAAAGAGCCATCAGCTGTGCTGACTTGGCACTGCTCAGAAAGCTCTTAAAACATTGTATCAACATTGTAATGCTCTGCTGCAACCAGGCCATTGACTTACACACATCCCCTTCAGCAGCTGGTGATTCAATGTGAGAGTGTTCGTAACATGACATACATGCTGATCCCTTTTTTTTTAGGCAAATTTCTCTCTCTGTTTGGTGTGGGCTGGTGAAAGCAAAATCCCAAGCTGCTGACAGCCTGCATTCTGTGTGGAGAAACAACATCACACTAGTATACTGCAGCCATGCTGATTATTACATCAATGCAGCCAACTAGATAAGGGTTTTATATCCTTCAGTGTATCTGTATGCTAGCAAAGGCTATCTTCATCCCCTCACTCAAGCTAATATGTAAACAGGACTCTCAGGTGTCATCCAAGATGGCCGCATCTAGGAGCGCAGCTCAACATCTGAATGGATCTCTAGTCTAGAAAATAAAGTTTAGCTTGCTTCCCTAAAAAACCCCTTTGACGATCGGTGGTGTATGCTGCTTGTGAAGGCTTAAGATGATACAGCAGGCAAAGATAATTGTAACAACATTGCATTTGGCATTGTCCTAAACTGAGATTGAGGTTTACAGTTTCACCTCATGATTTCTCTTTTGAAAAAAGTTGGCCAGGGAGCATCTATTCTGGATGAGGGACCAGTGGTCTTTAGTGTTGTTCACTAATGAAAGTCAGTCCACGCTGAACAGAAATTATGGCCCTACCCTTTGTGAATGGTACCGTGGCTAGCCATTGTGACTCTGCATGAACAACACTGGTCTAATTTCATCTTCATGGATGGCAATTCTCCAGCTAATTGAGGTTGCATCATTAGAAAATGGCTGCTAGAAAATGGGGTACCTGAAATGGAGTGGCCTGCACTTTCTCAAGACCTGAATCCTATTAAAAACCTATAGGATTGGCTGAGCTGTGCTGAGGCTCGAAACTCTGTACCCCAGAACCTCAATGACCTGAAGTCCACCATTCAAGAAGACTGGGATGCCATGCCTCAGTAGACAATGAACAGTATGAAACATCATTGTCAAGCTGTAACTGATGCTCAGGGGCACATGGGAAGTTATTTATTGAAACAACAGCCAATAAAAGTGGTGGGGTATACAATACAAAAAATTGTTTCAGCTGAGGAAATCACCATTGCAAGCTTCTACTTAAATGCTCTACTTTCGTGATATAGTGAGTAGTGTAACCCTGTGTCTTACCTCTTTGAATGGGATATTTTAGGGAACTTTGCTGAATCGAGGCCTGGGTATCGAGGAAAAAATTACGCAGCAGTGTTGAGCAGTTCTTGAGGCCACCCACAGAAAAATATCCTTGGCCCCACCCTTTAGCTAAAACAAAATTAAACTGATGTTTATTGAGCAATGAGCACATATAATTTACAGAATAAAACAAAACAAACTTTGTTTTAGTCTTAGATTTCTTGTACTTCCTTGATGGTGACCATGGGTCCACCGGGGGATCCTCTGGAGGCACCCTGATGGTGGCCATGGCTCCACAGGAGCCATTATTACCAGAGTATATAAACCATGATCTTATGCTTTGGAATAAAAACATCTAACAATATCTTCTCCTTCTGTTATAAAACATTGGACATTATTAGGTCCGACTGTGCATTCTCTGCAGTATCAGTTGAGCGCTGGGGCTGTACACAAGGCTGAAACTAGGAAACTGCTGACTGTGTTGTTCTCAAGTGCTCATAATACAGGGCAAGACCTGCTGGCACCATGGGTTGGATGGATTGCAATAGAGTAGGATTACTCCAATGCAACAAAAAAGAGAAGATAATTCCAAGCTTTTTTAACCCCAGGGTTCTATAGTCCTATATATTTATTTTTATTGGGGGGGGGGGGGGGGTGGAGTGTTACAAAATTCTTGGACCTCCAATTTAAGTAACATTGAAAAATCAATTAATTTTCTTACGCTCCTTTAAACTTCTTGTTTTGGTCATGCTTTATCGTAGAATAAGACATGAGAAAAGGAAGGTGTTATTTAAAGACTAGAGAACAGGTATTTATCAATGCATAAAACTGTCCATATGTTAGTTATTTACACCTTAACATCCAGGCAGTTAAATAGATCCACTGACTGTAAAACTGATGTACTAATAGTTTACCTACAGTGGACCAAAATTTCTAAAATAACTCAATCTATTTTGCTCCCGCCATTACCGTTTGGATGTTTTCTGCCCTCAATGCTGTTTGGTATTCCTGTTATAGTGATTTTAATTTTCCCCAGGTATGCCATTGGCTTATGACAGGATCCCATTGTTCTAAACTTGCTGTTTAAGCCCACTCCTCCACCTCCTTGCAATCTCATGCTGGGAGCAATCACGGCCTATTAAAAATAGTGCTAGACGGTAAGAAGATAAGGGCCAAAAGAAGATTTAATTTTCCCCCAATTTTTCCTTTAAAGCCAAAATTGTTGGGCAGGCTGATTCATCACTAACGCCAGGTAGCGACAGATGTGCTCAGCCGTGGGTCGCTAGTTCATAGCGACTCAGTCGCTGTGCAGCAATGATGAATACATTGTGGGGAGTCGCTATATGGCCAGTACAGTGCTGTATTGGAGCGCATGTAAGCGACTGGTCAGTGCGACCGACTCACAACATATTAACAAAAAATCAAGCCGATACTGCTTAGCGACTGAGATAGCGCCACCTAGCAACTCATTCATCATTATCCCAGCCTCATCCCACAGCGCCAGCGAACATCATTGAACAGCGACAGGTATGACCTCTCGCTACCTGGCGCTCTCCAATGCATTTCAATGGCAGAATGTATTTTAATTAATAATTATTTTTTAATATTTTTTTTTTTTTTAATTTCCCCAAAAAAATCTGTGAACACTTCTTCCTTTGAAAATGTATTTTTGGGGATTTAAAAAAATTTTTTTTTTTTTTGCAGAATTGATATTACAGGTCTGATTTTAAACTATTCAGGTTTGAATATTATTTCAAAATCATTCCTTTTTTTGTGGGTGGTTAGGGGGTTAAAAAATTACTTTTAACACATCGCCTACTGCGCTCTGGGATTTAAACATGCATTTCACAGCGCTAGGAATTTTTAAGGCTGATTTTTTAATTAATATGGTGGGTGTCGGTCGCTATGTCCAGTCGCTATCATGCGCTCCCATACAACAGCGAACCTGTCAAATAGCGACTCAGCATCTTGTATTCAACATTACGGCACACCGACTGAGTCGCTATCATCCACCGAACAATGGCCAAGCACAGCGACTACTAGCGGTCGCTGTCAAAATACCGCTACAGTCGCTCAACAGTCGCTATCTGTCGCAATCTGTCGCTATTAATGAATCAGCCTCTTAGATTATATGTAACTTCCTGCTAATCTTAGCTAAGCCGTTTTCTTTGCTTCAGTTTCTGTGCCATTGCTGAGCTGGAAAACAAATATCATGGCGCAGCTTTATAAGTCATGAGCATGCCATGCTGTGGCAGAGACAGCTGCTTGACCACTGTGGCTTGCCATGCTCACTCGTGTTGAGAGCCTCAAGGGACAGAGTGCATGTAGGACCACGTTTTTGTGTGGTCGTAGAGGAATGTCATTGAGGGGCCAGTTATCCAACCCTGCTACGGCTTCTGCAGGCGCTACAGAACATAGAGGAGAGGCAGAGGGGACAGGCATCAGGTAAGCTGCTTGCTGTCTTATTATAGCTGTTGGGTTTAAGAAAAGCAATTAAACTAAAAAAGCGGCACAACACCAAATTATTAGCATGATCCAAGGTCTACTGCTAGTGCTAGTATTGCTATTATTGTTATTTTTATTGGCTACAGTAGTCACAAAATAAATACATACATTAATAATATATATATATAGTGGGAAATAAGTATTTGATATGCTGTCAATTTAGCAAGTTTTCCCTCCTAGAAAGAATAAAGAGGTTCGTCATTTTTATCTTAGGTACAATTCAACTGTGAGGAACAGAAACTCTCAAAAAGATTCCAGAAAATCACATTGTATGTTTGTTTATTGTTATAAATATTAAATATTTAATAAATAAATTTACGATAAATAATAAGAAGAAACAATAATTAAACAAAAAAAAACAAAAAAATATTATACTTAACTATTCTACAGCAAAAATTAAAAAAAAAAAAAAAAAAATATATATATATATATATATATATATATATACACACAAACACAGTGATGAAAATTAATATTTATGTCAACAGTTGTAGTTTTTATGATTTACAATTAAGGTTATCTCCTCAGCTCTAGCTAACAGCCATAAACAGTGTCTTGTTAGTGCCACTAAAATTCATGCGGGCCCCATCAGCACAGATCCCTCTTCAGCTCTATGGCTGGGGGGATTATGGCACTGGTGTATTTAGTGTGTTTGGTATACAGATCAGTCAATTAGTTGTGGCTATTAAAGGATAATAACAGCAGGGCTGTGAGACTGGGGCCTAGCTGGCCGCCTTTGCTCGGCAATGGGCCGGGGTCTCCTTCAGGGTTAATTGTGCTCTTTGTTGACACATGCCTCCCCAGGGGCCGCTGCTTGTGCATCCCAAATCCCCACTGAGCCGCCTTTTAATTGGCGAGGTCTCTCATCAGTTGTCATATGGAGCTGTTTAAACAGAGATTATGCGGGACACTTATCCCTAATCCACTCCGTTTAGAGAATAGGGTATATTGTGTGCCACTGCAGGAAGCAGGGATTACATGATTGTCCCATTTCCCAAGTAATTTCACACAATCAGATTAGTGGATCCATTCTGGCACATTTGAGGTTTCTTTTCAGCGGCCTCGGCTGGGCTCCGCGTGGTAAATGGAGGAGTTTAGCAGTTGTTTTAGCCTGGGCCATGCCAGTAACTTACACCCGACACAGGCACTTCACTGTTTGTAGACAAAAGTAGAGCAGATACCCAGATGGGCAGCGTGGTTCCAATTACCCAGCCCAGCCTTCAGATGCATTCAGCACCTGACCAGGCATGGCGAGTGGATTAAGGATAGGAGCAAAATCAATATGTAGGAAGACATCAATACAGAATGATCAGACTGCTCCTCCTCCTGTAATTCATCAGCACTCTCCATACAGTCTGCCATCCTGTCTGTGGCACACAATGTGCTTGTATCCTGCACTGCCCGTATGCCAGGGGGCACAGGTGGGTGTCAGGGCTGTATTTACCATTAAGCAACCCTAGGCACGTAGAGGCATTTGTGTTTGTTTCAGCGCAGAAGTACCAAATAGGGGTTTAGCTGCACCTAGAGTAAGGCGAACCTGTCCTTTTGGATAAATAGAAGTGGCTGTTTACTTATCCTGATCCTATAAATGCTCAAGGAAAAGGTAAGTAGAGAGGGGCCCCGGCATAGCAAAGGAAGTGGCCACCAGGCCCTAACCGTCCCCACGGATCAGCAAGCAGCAGCACAAGATGGCCCCCGAGAGCCTTGTGAGGAGAAGCAGGAAGAGAAGGAGGGCGGGCCAGCGCCGAAAGCGCACTCTCCAGGCCACGCCCCCCCTTCCCAGCAGCGCAGATCCAACCGGGGCAGGCCCCAAAATCGCACCAAACGAACACAGCCTTAGCGCACCTAATACTTACCTTTTCCTTGAGCATTTATAGGATCAGGATAAGTAAACAGCCAACCCTAGGCACGTACCTAGGGTGGCAACATGGAAGGGGGGCACTTCCCTTACTACTGTAGGAAGCAAAAGAAATTACAACTCCCATATCCTGAACAGTAATGCCTCCTAACAAGCACCCCCCCCCCCCAGCCACAGAAGGATGCAGAGTGTATTTGTGTGAAGGGGAGGGCAATGAGTTGAATACAGGCCACAACATCTCCCCTCCACTGCTTTGATCATGTGACTCCTGTATGTCAGAATGCAGTAAAAGATGGAACATGCTTCCCTGCTTCTTTGCATTTTCCCCTTTGTGCGCTCTCCCTCCTCCACAAACATACTCTGCATCTAGCCCATTGCCTGCTCCCCACTTTTTCAGGGTGGGAAAGAGGGACAGTTTGTAAATTAGACCACACCCCCTCATTGAAGGATGGATAGGAGATGGTTATAACAGTTACAACAACAGAAACAATTTGAACAGGCAAATGTATCATTGAATGAATTAAATGAGGGACAGGGGGACATGGACTCAAAATAGGGACAGTCCCTCCAAATCAGGGACACTCGAGAGGTATACCATTGCACCTTTCCCCCTACACACTTTTTTTATATGGACTGTGACCTAACTTAAAAAAAGGGGCGCAAACACTTAAATTGCCTAGGGCGCCATGAACACCAAATACGGCCCTGGTGGGTGTGCCGGCATTGATTTCTGCTTCTCTGACTTATTATTAATATTATTAATTATTTTTGAAGCAACATTATTATACCACTTATGTGGTGCAGTATAAAGTGGAAACTACAGACAGTGAAAATAAGTCCTACATCTATAATACACAGTAGGGCCCTGTGAGCTTACAGTGTATGAGGAATGGGGTGGAGAGGAGAAGCCAGGCTGCAAGTGTGTACAATGTAGTGTTAGAAGTTGGCTTTTCACTTACCTGGGTTTTGCTCCACTTTGCCCATTCGGGATGCCCCTGTGTTTAAAACCCCTGGGATCACTCCCCTCTATTGCATGTATCTGCCCCCAAAATGTCAAAATTTCAGTTCAGTATATACTATATAGGTAGACACAAGGAATTATTACCAGACAAGTAGAGGCTGATTTAAAGCGGACCAAAACCCACCAAACTTGTGAAATACATTTGGCCATAGCCCCTGCCGCTATTTCCTTCTTAGGGTGTAGAACAAGAAATGGATAATTTCATTTTTCGAATCATCCTGGAACACTATTTATTGCTGTTCCTCTCTGTGAGATAGCAGGAGATCAGTCATTGTATTGGTGTGGCTATGACATCATTGTCACACACAATATGAATGGAGGAGGCGGAGCTTTACAGCTAAAACAGGCGCCATTATCTGGAATTAGAGTGAAGCAGGAGCACTAAAAATTGGTTGCTCCTAATGGGGGTTTTGCCCGCTTTAAGACTAGCGCCGCGTATTACTATTTGTGCGTCTATGTAGCTGCGCTCAGAGCGTCCGGAAGTGGACACTGCAGACAGGGCTCTGGCTTTGCCGCTGGGCAAGTGACGCTGTAGTATCCTGTCCAGCATTGATAAATGTGATGTCTGGAGGGCGCTGTAGAAGCGCTCTCCCTGATTCACTGCAGTGTCTGAGCACACCAATACTGCCATTGTTTCATGTAGTGCTCCATGGCAACGCGACATAAAACAACAGGACAAGGCTGCAGTGAATGATAGGTAGCGCCAGTGAAGAGCGGCTGAAGCTCAGCGCTGACGCCCATATTTAAGGCCACAAAACACAACGTCAGCGTTGGTGATGAAAATCTGGACGCTCTGGCGCTGATCCCTGGACACAGGAGTGAAGACACATGGAATGATGGAACACAAAATACAATTCCTCAGCCTAAACCTAAAGTGTGAGGAACAACGCTAAAGTCCTTTGGTGCCCAGGAGCCAACACACTCATTTTATCAGAAATATGTATTATATATATATATATATATATATATATATATTATTTATAAAATATATGAATATATTTTACACAGAAATATGTAATCCAAAAATGATTTTTACACAAACAAAATATACACCATTGAAGTGTACAGGAGAGCGCAACTAAGCGACAGGTGCTACATGGCGCAGCACAACATACAGCGCTAGTGATACATGTGACATTACATGACACTATTAGAGGCCGCACACCAGTTTGACTTTCATGGTCATGGTTTTCACATATTGCGTCCGGTGTTCACCTGACACTACATGGTACTACGTGGCGTTAGCGCTTCTTAAAGGGCAGGTTGATTCATTATTAGCGGCAGGTAGCGACAGATGAGCGTCTGTAGCAGGCATTTCAGAGCGCCCGCTAGTAGTCACTGTACTCGGCTGTGGGTCGCTAATTCAGAGCGACTCAGTCGCTGTGCAGCAATGATGAATACATTGTGGGGAGTCGCTATATGACCAGTACAGCGATGTATCAGAGTGAATGTTAGTGACTGGTCAGTGTGACCGACTCACAACATATTCATAAAAAAAAACCAGCCTCACACAACTCCGGCGCTCAAAAATGCTTCGCTGGAGCCCAGAGCACCGGAGGCTGTGTGATTAAATGTATTCATCATTGTTGTTTTTAAACACGTATCCACCAGTAACAAAGCGAAAACATATGGAATTACATTGTTATAACATCGTAACATGAACACATTAATGCCAGACCTGTAATGCCAATTCTGCATAAATATATAAAACATGAAAAATGTTTTCAAAAATGTATTTTTCTAGGTCAGGAGAGGTCACAAAATTATTTGAGATTAAAAAAAAAAAAATTAATAAAACCCCCCTGTTTAAAGAGAAATAAAAGAACGTCCATTGAAATGTATTGGAGAGCGACAGGTAGCGAGAGGTAATACGTGGCGCTCTGTACGCTGAGGCTGGGATAATGATGAATCGGACGCTACATTGCGTTATCCCAGTCGCTCAACAGAATCCGCTTGATAAATGTGTAATTGCTGCCGTGTCCGGCGTTCACCTGCGGCTACCTGTCGCTACCTGCCGCTTACAAGGCACTACCTGACGCTATCCCTTCATGAATAAGGCCCTAAGGCTCTTATTTAGCAGCCTACAGTCACCATTTATGAGCATATGCTTTTGACATGTATGTTTAATTGATATACTGTCAACCTATAGTGATATATTCAAGTTCATAATCTTGGTGGCCAGAGGGAAGAAGCTATTTGAGCTCTTGGAGAGTCTTCTGACCCTGTCGCTCTGAATTCTGGGATTGCTGACCTTTCCCTGACCCCAGCTCTGCTCTGTCTGTGCAAAGTACAGCTAAAACCCGCCCCCTGTACTTTATCCCGCTCCCCTCTCCTCAGTAAGTGTGATGCTTCTGAGTCAAGATGGCGGAGCCCGTATCCTTGAGTCCTGAACAGAGTTGCAGCCTGGTGGGGGAAAGAATAATAAGTAAGTGACTAAAAACGTAAAATGTTTTAATTATAGATGCTGGGGAATACCTTTTAGGTGACGGATAAGCCGCCACCGGCGCCGCCTCCCGCGGGTCCCTCTAGCAGGGCGCGCTCCCTGTAAGAGGGACGCTCGGGAGGCGGCGGCGGCGGCTTATCCGTCGCCTACAAAGGTAAGATTTTAGGGCTTTCTGGGGGTTTCACACAGCGGGGCACCCCCTATTGGGGTGCCCCGCGGAAGTGGACCAACACCCAGGATAGTGAAAATCCTGGGTGTTGGTCCACTTTAAGGGTTTGGCCTTTTCATTAAATCATGCTGAAGGTCCGGTTTAAAGCGGAGGCAAGACGGGAGGGTTAAAAAGAAAAAAAAACAAGAAAGGGCAATAAAAATGTTTTTTTTTTTTTAAATGACCTATATACCTGTGATGGGGCATTTTTACAGATACATAACTTTTCCTATCAGGTAAGGATTTTTTTTTTAGGACGTTAGAAATAACTCCACCCGATGGGGTATACAGAATAGATGCCACATTTCTCTGCATAGACCATTGGCTGCTGATTATACTTCAAATAATCTGCAATTGTGTTGCTTTTATGTTTTTCTTGTGATCTAATGGCTAATGTGGCCATTTCAGTCCAGGTCTTGTAGCCTCTGTGAATTCATGGCGGCCTATTGTCATTGCCTCTGCCTCTCTTTGTAGCCCAGTAATTGTTTGCGTTTGGTGAGTGTCCGGCGGCGTCTGGCGTCTTTGCGAGGCGATGTGTGGCCCCAGTGAACGCATTGCTACACCTCATTTCTCTGCCTGCGATTTACCATCTGTGAGCCGCTCTTTAACCTAATAAAAGTCATCCAGCTCCTGACTAACAGGGAAGGGAAACAGTGAGCATTGTGAGGTTTTAGGAAAATGGCTTGACTAATCTCTGGGATGAGGCTGGAGTGATTTATAGGCGGATTAGACCGTAGGCCATGATTAGGGGGCTGGTAGTAAGTGCATTAGATGTCTAAGTGTGGCAATAGAGTAAATAGGCGTTTTATTTATCGCAGTGCCAGGGGCCTCTTAGCGGAAGAGCGCTTTTCCAAATTGAAATATAGCAGAGTTTACTCTCCTGATTAGAGCTTCCAGCGCAGCGCCCAAGGCTATCAGCCAGCACAAACGCCGCCGCACTGACACCTAATTGTCCATGGATTAATGGGCAGAGCGCTGCGACAAATAACTCCCTGTCATGGCGACCAGTGGGACTGACCACCTCTACAGGGCTTGGAGCACTTCCTATTGTTAACTAATAATAAGTGTTTCCGGCAACACATCACAACGTGTGCAGCTCTACAGTATATAGCTTCATATTATTATTATATTTTTTTTATATTATCTTCTCACATAAATTAATGTTAATCTTTGAGACGATAACATTGAATTCATGAAACATGATTAAAGTACATTTCTAGGCCCTTACAAGGTCAAAAATGATCATTAGGTATTGGCACAGCATAAGGAGCTCATTGATAAGTGGCTGCAAATTCAACCTGAGGTTGACACCTCCCCCAAATGCTATAAACAACAATTAGGTTGAAGACACATCACACAAATGAAATCGTTTGCAATAAGGTGAGTGTATTAAAAAATCATACACATAACAAGTATACAATGTCTTGGCTTTGTCAGTCACCAGGATCGACAATAACCTCAGTAAAAAAGAATATACAGTGTACCATGTCCATACTGTTATTATTGTATTATCTTCTATGCTTACTAGTCTTGTTCTCTTGTATAATGCATTTACTATTGAGCGACCACTGACCAGGGACTTTGGTATACGGGGAGGCTGATTCATTAACAGCGACAGTTGAGCGACTGTAGCAGCATTTTCAGAGCGCCCGCTAGTAGTCGCTGTGCTTGGCCGTTGTTCGGTAGTTGATAGCGACTCAGTCGGTTTGCCGTAATGTTGAATATTGGGTGAGGAGTCGCTATTTGACAGGTTCCGCGCTGTATGGGAGCGCATGATAGCGACTGGTCAGAGTGACCGGCTTCCACCATATTCATTAACAAATCACGCTCAAAAAATTCTCGCGCTGTGAAATGCTTGTTTAAACCCCAGAGCGCTGGCGGCGATGGGTTAAAAGTAGTTTTTTAACCCACAAACAACTACATTTTTGGAAACCCAAAAAAACAAGTTTTTAAAATAATTTAGTAATATGAATACATTAATATCAGACCTGTAATATCAATTCTGTACATTTATTTTTTTAAATTTTTTTTTACCTTAAAACAAATTATTTAAAATGGCAGAAGTGGTCACAGAATTTTTCACATTGAAAAAAAAAAATAATAACAATTAATTATTAATATTTAAAGATTGTTCCATTGAAATGCATTGGAGAGCGCCAGGTAGCGAGAGGTTATACCTGTCACTGTTCAAGGTCGCTCGCTGGCGCTGTGGGGTGAAGCTGGAATAATGATGAATGAGTCGCTATATGGCGCTATCTCAGTCGCTAAGCAGGATCGGCTTGATAAATGTGTGATTGTGGTGGGGAGCCGGCGTTCTCGTGGCGGGGCCCGTCATTACCGGCCGCTCACCAGTCACTACCTGTCGCTATTCCTTCATAAATAAGGGCCTTAGTGTATATATATCATTCGGGCAGGCTGATTCATTACTAGCGCCAGCTATCGGCAGATGAGGGTCTGTATAGGAGCGCGTAGAGCGACCGCTAGTATACTCTGTGATCAGCTAACGTGCGCTGTAACAGAGCGCCTCAGTCACTGTAGTAACCTGGCTGGCATTGATGGATGAGATGTACAGTGTTGCAGCGAGCGAAAGGAAGCACCAAGAGGGGAGTGGCAGCTGCTCAGACCATTTTATAACTAACCTGGGAGGTGCAAGTCAGCAGGGCAATTAGGTTACTAAAGACTTAAAGGAGTCGCAGCACTCAACCCTGTTAGCTTGCAGACCAACCTATAATCTGTCTCTAAATCTGGTTAAAACAGAGGCTCGGTCACACACATCTGCAGAAGTATGCTAAGCTGCACCACCGCGCCAAGGTGCCTCTATGGGTGCAGTCCTAACTCTAATCTATGAGAGCCCCATTTGGGGAAAGGAAGCACCAGCTCAGTGCGACGGGCAGGCTGATTCATCACTAATGCCAGGTAGCGACAGATGAGCGTCACTGTGCTCGGCCGTGGGTCGCTACTTCATAGCGACTCAGTCGATGTTCAGTAATGTTGAATACATTGTGAGGAGTCGCTATTTGACCAGTACAGCGCTGTATGGGAGCGCATGTTAGTGACTGCTCATAGCGACCGACTCACACCATATTCAGTAAAAAAACTGCCTCACAAATCTCTGGCGCTGAAAAATGCTTGTTTGAAGCCCAGAGCACAGGAGGCGGTGTGTTTAAAGTCTGTTTTCAAGCATCTATCAATTAGTAACAAAGCGAAAACATATGGAATTACATTGTAGCAACATTGTAACATGAACACTTTAATGGCAGACCTGTAATGTCATTTCTGAAGAAATATAGAAAAAATGAAAAAAATGTGAAGAAACTGCTATTTCAGTGCCAGGAGAGGTCACAGAATTATTTGTGATTTTTAGAAAAAAACAAACAAACAAATACCCTGTTTAAAGAGAAGAAAAGGTTCGTCCATTGAAATGTCGTCCAGCGACAGATAGCGAGAGGTCATACCTGCCGCTGTGCAAGGCTGAACGCTGGCGCTGTTCGCTGAGGCTGTGAAAATGATTAATCAGACGCTACATGGCGCTATTCCAGTCGCTAAACAGATTCTGCTTGATAAATGTGTAATTGCGTGCCATGTCCGGCGTTCACCAGTCGCTACCTGTCGCTACCTGTCATTAACCAGCCACTACCTGACGCTATCCCTTCTTAAATAAGGGCCCAACTCTCAGCGACTCACACCATATTCAACAATAAAAACACACACACACACAGTGTCGGCGCTCTGGATCCGGTCGCCATAGCATAGAGCGCCAAACGCTGTGTGATTAAAGTCTGTTTTTGAACACATATCCACCAGTACCAAAGCGAAAATACATGGAATGACATTGCTGTAACATTGTGACATTAATACTTTAATGCCAGACCTGTAATGACAATTCTGCATAAAAATATAAAAGATCAAAAACTTTTTCAAAAATGACTTTTTCTAGGCCAGGAGAGGTGACACAATTATTTGAGAGAAAAAAGGAAGGTCAGTTGAAATGTATGGGAGAGCGACAGGTAGCGACAGGTAACACCTGGCGCTCTGGAAGCTAGAGCTCCGGCGCTATACGCTGAGCTGCCTGTAATGATGAATAAGACGCTACATGGCGCTGTTAGAGTCGCTCACCAGAATCGCCTTCATAAATGTGGTTTTGTGCTCAGTGCCCGGCGTTCACCGGACGCTGCCTGCTGCTACGAGGCGCTACCTGCCGCTAGCCCTTGATGAATAAACTGTATATTCTTTTTTACCAGGTGACTGACCATACTTCTGTGAATAAAGCCAAGGCATTGTATACTTGTTATACTGAAACTGTAATAACATGTGTATGATTTTTTTTAATACGCTCACTGTTTTGCAAACTATTTAATTTGTGTGGTGTGCGTTCATCCTAATTGTTATTTATAGGTCTTTACAAGCTAAGGGGGTTATTTAAGAAACGCTAGCGCCAGGTAGTACCTCCTAGCGGCAGGCAGCGTCTGGTGAATGCCGGGCGCTGTACGCAAAACCACATTTATGAAAGTGAATCTGGTGAGCGCCATGTAGCGTCTCATGTATTATTACAGATGGCTCAGCATATAGCGCTGGCGCTCTAGGCTCAGGAGCGCCATGTAGTACCTGTCGCTCTGTAGCTCTCTCCAATACATTTCAATGGGGTTTCATTAGTTGTGTATAAATAGCGTGTTTGGCAATTAAATTAATTTTTTTTTGGCTCAAATCATTGTGTGACCTCTCTTGGCTGCAAACATAAGTGTGGCAATGATGTCATTGCTACACTTATGCAATAACTAAACACCTGCAATCCTACAGAGAGGGAGAGCAAAAAAAAACAGTGTTCTAGCAGTTCTACACCCTAAGAAGAGAGTATTGGTAGGGGCTTTAGTCAAATGTGTTTCACAAGTTCAGTGGGTTTGGTCCGCTTTAAATGACTAATTAAGTGTTCTTGCATGGCAAGATCACTTATTGTTCTTGCTGATATATTATTCCACCATATTTTGCACTGTAACTCCTCCCACAGTTTTTAAACTACATAGACCATAATATACCAAAACGTGTGGATCGTTCCCGAATGGTGTGCTATTACTTTGTGGAACGTTTCACCAAGCGGTTTCCGAAATATTGGCGTTTTTCTGGCGCAATTTTCCCATAGGAATGAATGGGAGGAATGTTCAAAACTAGAGTGGGAGATGAGTGTGAAGTGAAAAATCAGGACATGATTTCTAAACTGCGACCTCTCCCTCATTTTTAAGCCCACCTACACAAATCTTATATCAAGAAATGTCCAAGGCTAAGCCATAGCCCTAACAGTTTTCACAATATGACCTTTTGTTTGCAACTCACACCTCCCATTGACATTCATTGAAACTCCACTCTAGACACCACAATTTTGAATGGCAATTTCTAAACTGCGACTGTGCCTTCATTTTTAATATTTCAGAGACATGCTATATAACATTGTAGACCTGGCTCTTGTGATTCTTACAGTATAAAGCTCTTTGCTGTAGGATGTATACTTTTGAAGCTACAGCCATTTGAATATGGCAACCACCAGTGAATTAGAAATGTGTTTCAAAGGGCATTCTCTGGTTACCTGAGAGTGAGTTGCCATAGGAACACACCTGCAGCCTGGCTTGTTACATTCATTTTACAGCTGCTCCGCCCACACAGCCAGTCTCAGGAAAACTCCCCATGAAAACATGTTATGGAAAACAGGTTAGACAAATGACATAGCCAGTCATTTAGCAAGATATAAATACTTCATAATTTAATGCCTACTATCTTTACTCACTCCAAACAATCCATATAGTTACTCTGCCCAGTCAAACCTTTCCACAGTTACTCCAGCCCCTCCAACCACACAACAGTTACTCAAGTCACTCCACCCAGTTACTCCGCCCACTCCAGTTGTAGAGAACTGGTGGAGGCAAGAACACTTCACACAATTTCCCCAGAAATTGCACTTTGCCTAGTTTTATATTGTTCCCAAAGGGAGTAAAGTGGGAGGCAGTTGGTGTGCTAGTTAGTAAAGCTGACCAACACTGGGATGATTGCGGAGGGGAAGCCTAATGCTGCAAATTTAGCTTCAAAACTGTAAACCAAGGGTGCTCAACCTTTTGAGAAGCATGGGTCACTTAAAGGGCCAGTCCTGCCAGCGTAGCCCGTTTTCAAAATTCAACCCACTTCTGGTGCTGAGACAAGACCGACTTGAATGTCCCGAGAGCTGGGATTGCCCGATCATCAGTGTTGAATTTTAGCAGAGGTGTAAGTGCCACAGTGCCAGGAGAAGGTGGCAGCAGGGCTGAGGGAACTTTGAAAATGGGCCATGCTGGCTGGACTGGCCCTTGGGAACTGGTCACGAACCACAATGCTTAGGTTCAGAATTGTTTTCATTTTGAATAGCATAATGAAGATTCTCTATAACAATCAGGAAACCCACTGTATCCACAGAGTGATTTCTTACACCCTTATGTCCTTGGACCACCCCACCCCATTACCACATTGTATATAACACCCCCCACATGCTACCACTTGACATGCTGATTGCCTCATATATCCAAATATATGGGTACCATTTTCATAGCCTTCACCTTTCATTCCCAAATCTAAACCATATACTTAGCCTAACTAAACACCCCCTATGCTAAGCATACATTTAAATTGGACCAACAGCCTGGCACAGTTGAATAAGAAAGGTAGCGGCCATTTTGGAGCGTCCATTTCCAACTGACATAACTGACAATGCACAGTAACAGGAAGCCCAGCAGCACTTCCTGTCTGCAAGTCCATGACCCGCCATCTTGTTTTTAAAATTGACCCCAGTAGGAGTTAGAAAAAAGTAAATTAATTTTTAGCAAAATTGCACTGGGGAGGGATGCATATGAGCACTGTTTGTTGTGTTGGTCTGGTTTAAGTCATTTTTGACTGTTGGTCCACTTTAAGTATAGAAAAAACTGTTACCTTGTTATCGTGCCAGAGATTTCAGGGGAGTCACCACATTTCTCCAAGCCACCACTTCCACCTCTATGTGCCAGTGGACTCCTCCTGTATCACTCTCCTTGCAACCGCTCATCCTTATTGATCCTCTTGATTTTACTACCTTTACACGCCAGTTCCATTTACCCCTCCCACTTTCTCCGTAGCAGATCAGGGGCCACATCAGATGGCTTCAAGGGCCACAGCTTGAGCATGTGTGCTGTAAATCCAATGGCAATATTAAGGCAGCAAGCAGCTCACAAGATGCCAGACCCATGTACTTCTTCTTCATCTCCCGAAGCGCTGGTTAGAAGCTGTAAAGTTTTTCCTCCTTTTATTTTTATTTCTCCATGACCACACAAAAAGTGGTCTAACAGTCCCTCAGTGCTCTGAGTGTAAACAAGCACTGCAAGCCACAGTGATCCCACGCCTGTCTCTGACCACTGTAGAGCATGCGCATGACTCCTAAAGCTGTGCCAAGATGCCCCCTTCCCAGCTTAGCCACAACCAAGAACATAGAAATTAAACTTTGGAAGTGGCTTTGCTTAGAATAATGAGGTATTTACATAAAACCAGAGATTTGAAGATGTTTTGAAAGTGCTAACCCACCTTCTGCTGTTGTTTGTGAGCTGCAAATTCGAGGGAAACCTCCTTATAGAGCTCTATAGGAGGGACAGACCAGGAAATAACTGAACACTGAAATCATTTCCTGACCCCCGTTAGATTAAGCTTCAGTGGGAAAGGGTGAGCATCTCTCTTTGCAGGGCTTGCTGATGGGGTAAGTGGTGGGGTACGTTAGTTTAGTGGACCAGGATCCTCCTGTTTCTATTCCTCAGTCTGATGAAATCCTGCCAGCAAATGAAGCATAAATCTATACTTTACATGTACCTGTCTAAAAGGCTTTAGTGCAGCAGCTAGGCCTCTATTGCAATAAATGGGTTAATCTGACTTTAACTGGACTAACAACCTTATTGGATACAAAATACAAATATAAATACAAATGAATTTACCTTTTTGTAACTCAGTGGTCAATTCTACCACCAAAATGGCATTGTATGCGGCTGCAGGTAGCCTGCAAAGAAGTCCAGCTGGGTTTCCTGCCACTATGCATTGTGGGATATGTCGGTTAAGTCCAGGCAGCAGCACAGCTCAGAAAGGAAAACCCTGGGATGCTTCCAAATGGTCGGGACCAAGAGAAAATTAGTGAGGTGGCCTTTCAGCTTTGAGTAGATGCAGGAGCAAATGTAAGTGCTGACAATGATTCAGTATCATGAATGCAGATGGGGCAAGGGAGTTTTCTTTTCCAGCTGTGCCAGGCTGTTGGTCCTGTTTAAAAGGGGGTTTAAAGTGGACCAACACCCAGGATTTTGACTATCCTGGGTGTTGGTCCACTTAGGTGGGGCACCCCGATCGGGGGTGCCCCGCTGTGTGAAACCCCCCCGATCGCCGCAAAAACTCACCTCTCCCCGCTCCCACGTGACCTCGTCCGGCCAATGACAGCGCTCAGAGCCGCTCTGGTATGCGCGTCCAAAGCAGCTTGGACGCGCATACCAGAGCGCTGTCATTGGCTGCGTCTCTCGCTTCCCTCTAACAGGGAGCGCACCTGCGCCGCCCATTCACAAAACGGCCGGCGCGGGAGCGCGCCCTGCTAGAGGGAAGCGAGAGACGCGGCCGCGTCTCGCGCATGCGCCGTTGGATCGCCGGTAAGGTAAGGATTGTGGGCCTCCTGGGGGGTTCGTCCCCGCGGGACATCCCGATTTCGGATGCCCCGCGGGGAGGGATCTGATCGGTCCGGGAATCTTATAGATTCCCGGGCCGATCCCCCCTGGGTGTTGGTCCACTTTAAGCTAATTTAATAGGGGTGGAGCCACCTAGGTATTAAGAGCTTAATATCTGTGTTTTTTCAAATGGTCAGATTTCGAGACAAAGTTACCTTAATTCAACTTAAAAATGTACATATACTGCTCATCGGGTTCCTTCGGGATCTCGAATGGGACGAGGCAGGGCTGTCCCTTGTCACCACTGATATTTATATTGGCGTTGGAGCCCTTTCTGTGTAGGGTGCGCAGCAATCCGGACGTTAAGGGTCTGGGAAACACTTCAGGGCATTACAAGGTGGCGGCATACGCCGATGATTTGTTGTTTTTCCTGACCTGTCCTGAGGTCTCGTTGCCCAACCTAATGAAGGAACTCAAGGAATACGGGACCCTTTCTGGCTACAAAATTAATCTTCAGAAATCTGAGGCTCTTAATGTAAACATCCCTGAGCGCAGATTTGAGACGATTAAAAATGCCTTCCCATTCCGTTGGGCTAAGGAGAGCGTCAAATACCTGGGAACAAATATCAGTGGGGATCTCTCTAAGATATATATGCTCAACTTTCCCCCACTACTGAGAAATTTTGAGACGGAGACGGCCAGATGGAATAAGGGGACACTTTCTTGGTTTGGGAAGTGCAATGCAGTCAAAATGACCCTACTTCCCCGGCTGCTCTATCTACTGCAAGCCCTACCAGTAGCTATCCCCCGCTCTTACTTTCAGAGGGTCCGCTCGATTTTCACCAACTTTATCTGGGCGGGGAAGAAACCGAGACTAAGAAGAGAGATCTTAACTAGGCTGAAAGAGCAGGGAGGGGTGGGCTTGCCAGACCCTATGCTCTACCAGTCAGCAGCACACCTCTGCAGGGTGGTAGATTGGTGTATCCATGGGCAGCATAAACAATGGGTGGGTCTTGAGCAAACTTTCTTGGACGTCCCGATCCAGGGCGCTCCATGGTTAGCGAGTGAAGGTGACAGGTTGGGAAGACAGCATCCCACCATAGGACCTACGCTAGGGGTGTGCAGGTCCATGTTTCAGCGCCAGGAGATATCGCCCTCCCCCTCCCCAATGTATCCAGTCCTGGGTAACCCCCGCTTTGCCCCAGGGTGTGGGGGGCACAAGGCAAAGACCTGGATCAGCTCTAAAAAATACAGGGTTGGTCATTTTCTTGTGGGAAGGGACTGGCTGAACCCCAATGACATAGCGCAGGGGATGGAGATCCCCAGTTGGTCGACCTGGCAGTGTATGCAACTCAGACACTTTCTCGCCTCTCTGCAGGATCATAGAATGGGCAGGCCTGCGTTTACTATTTTTGAAGATCTGTGCCAGAGTTCCGAGACAGTAAGGCATGCGCTCTCGAGGATCTACAAACTGTTGATCACCCCCTCTACTGAAGAGGCCCCACCGTTCCTTGAAAAATGGGAAAGGGATTTGGGTACATCATGGTCCCCTAAGCAGCGTCAAGCTTTGTTGGCGCTCCCGCATAAGACCTCGATTTGTACCCGGTACCAGGAGTGCGGGTACAAATTACTTACCAGGTGGTATAGGGTTCCTGCAGAGTTGAATAGATGGTTCCCAGCAGTCTCGCCAAACTGCTGGAGATGTGGTGAAGAAAGGGGAGATCTGCTACACATCTTTTGGTCCTGTAGCAAACTTAAGCATTACTGGAGCCTGGTTAGACAGATTACGGAAAAGGTGTCGGAGATCCCGATCCCAGATGACCCGGCTTTGTGCCTTCTCCACATGTCGGCAATGCCCATGAAACGGTACCGCAAATCTGTGGCCTGTCATCTGCTTAATGCAGCTAAAGCCGGCATTCCCCGGATGTGGAAAAAGGAGGAGCCCCCACCGATTAAAGACTGGTGTCAGAGAGTAAATGATATTATGAGATTTGAGAACGTAAGGTCGTCGAGAGATGGTACATATGAGAAATTTATGTCTACCTGGTATAGTTGGATGGTCTTCACTGAGTCCCCAGAAGGCAAAGATATGTTGAAGGAGACTGAGCCCGCCTCCACAGTGCTGCCCTGACCCCCTTCCTTCCCTGCCTTTCTTGCCCCTCCCCCCCTTTTTTTTTTTCTTTTCTTTCTCCTACTCCGGTTTTTGTTCTGTTTGTTCGAATCTTCTTCTAGTGCTTTCAGTATTAGCTGTCATTTGTTGTCCCTTTCCATAAGAAAAAGTTGGAGTATATATGTTATTATGAATCATTTCGCTCAAGAGGCAAGAAATAACATCGAGCGATACTCCTTTTTTTTTTCCATCACTTTATTGTAACAATGTTTTTGACTCGATTGACATGTTTTTCACCGTATTAGTTGATATATGGACTAAAAATTGTGTACTTTGTTTATTGGAAAGTTTGAATAAATAAAGAATTTATAAAAAAAAAATGTACATATAAGTAATCATACACAAGTCCTTACAGAGATTGCTTTTATATTTTAAAGTCAGAGAGACTTTAAAGTGGACCAACACCCAGGGGTGATTGGCCCGGAAATCTATAAGATTCCCGGGCCGATCACCTCCCACCCCGCGGGACATCCGAGATCGGGATGTCCCGCGGGGTGAAACCCCCCAGAAACCCCAAAAAGATCTTACCTGATCCGCCGCCGCTTCCGCCGCCGCCGCCTCCCGCGCGCCCCTCCAGACGTGCCCGCGCCGGCCCTCTGTGAATGGCCGGCGGGGGCGCGCGCGCGCCGAGAGTGACGCGCGGGAGGCGGCGGCGGCGGCGGAAGAGGCTTGTACGTTCCTGTCCCCCGCCAAGACGTTGGCGGGGATTGGCTGCGGCGTTCACGTGGGAGTGGTGAGTTTTTTGGGGTTTCTGGGGGGTTTCACACAGTGAAGTGGACCAAAACCCAGGATAGTCAAAATCCTGGGTGTTGGTCCACTTTAAAGTGACTTTCTGACTCAGTCAGTGTCAGGGAGCTTCACGATAGCAAGTAGAGGCTTCTGTGCATGCGGCAGCAGGTAGGCTCCTATTGGAATCAATGGGCTGGTCTGACTTTATACTGAATGAGCCTGAACCATTATGCCAATGAAGAAGGATTACAGTGGCCCAAACTGAACAGTGGGTACATCTGAAGTGATATTTAAATAAAAAGACTTTGCTTGGGTTCCCAGGAGGAGCTTGACCAGGAAGTGGACTGATAATCAATGACTAGGAATCTATTAGGGCAGCGGCTCCTGGCTACAGAGCCCTGCTGAATACTGTATGTGTTCATTAGATGGTAGTTATTCACTTGTTTTGTAGTATCTCTTGTGTTGATGAAATGATCTAGCAGTAATTTTTTTATTAGATTAGTATAAAACGCCATAGTATTCAGTGGTGTGCTGTACAATGTGTACGTTTTATATATATATATATATATATATATATATATATATACATTTATTACAGTTAATTAATTTACTAGTTTATGTGATTTAGTGTTTAGATTTACGTTTGGACCTAATTAGACTTAGGATATATTTTTTTAATATGTGTAATAATTCTGGTTGACATTTTTCTTTTTAGACTGATAGGGTTTTCTTTTCAATGTGACATTTTTATTGCTTTCATTGATTAGTTATTGTTTTCTTTTAATGTTATTTTGTTTTATTAGTGTATTAGATGTATAAAGGATGGGGTTGTGGGGCTGATTCTTCAGGTGTAGCAGCATTAAAACACAAATGCTGAGAGTACATACTGGGGGACAAAGTATATATTTTTTATCTTAAAATATCTAATGGGGTGTGATTTTGAAGAATTTTTAAAGCATGTGCTTAACTTTATAAATTAGAATTAACTCTTTCAACTGTTTGCACCACCCTGTGTGTCTATCTATATATATATATATATATATATATATATATATATATATATATATTCATACATCACTCGGAGTTTACATTCATCAACATTCTCACCATGCTGGAAGACGACAGTCTCATTTCAAGGGGGGAATCAAGGTTCTGCTAAGGATTGTAGGGATCAATGCTCAGGTCTGTCACAATGCGGCCCCACACCCATTATTTTGAAAATGGGAGGAGCTCTTTAAAAAGATCACTGAGACGCAGGTTGCAATTAACACCCAAATATGCATTCAGAGATACACTCACTTCATCAAATAATTAGCATGAACCCCAATGTCTTTTTTGGCTTTTATATGTGAATGTATGTATGTGTGTGTGATTGGGTTGAAGGCACCATAATGAACTCCTGCCGAGGCAACATTTTAGCTGGGGCCGGCCTTGAGTGCTCTCCCTGGACCCATCTTGCCCTCTCCTAGACCCACCTTGCCCTTTCCTAAACCCATCTTGCCCTCTTCTAGACCCATCTTGCCCTATTCTAGACCCACCTTGCCCTTTCCTAAACCCATCTTGCCCTCTTCTAGACCCATCTTGCCCTATTCTAGACCCACCTTGCCCTTTCCTAGACCCATCTTGCCCTCTTCTAGACCCATCTTGCCCTCTCCTAGACCCATCTTACTCTCTCCTAGACCCATCTTGCCCTCTCCTAGACCCATCTTGCCCTTTCCTAGACCCATCTTGCCCTCTCCTAGACCCATCTTGCCCTTTCCTAGACCCATCTTGTCCTCTTCTAGACCCATCTTGCCCTTACCTAGACCCATCTTGCCCTCTCCTAGACCCATCTTGCCCTTTCCTAGACCCATCTTGCCCTCTCCTAGACCCATCTTCCCCATTCCTAGACCCATCTTGTCCTCTTCTAGACCCATCTTGCCCTTACCTAGACCCATCTTGCCCTTTCCTAGACCCATCTTGCCCTCTCCTAGACCCACCTTGCCCTTTCATAGACCCATCTTGTCCTCTTCTAGACCCATCTTGCCCTTACCTAGACCCATCTTGCCCTCTCCTAGACCCATCTTGCCCTTTCCTAGACCCATCTTGCCCTCTCCTAGACCCATCTTGCCCTTTCCTAGACCCATCTTGTCCTCTTCTAGACCCATCTTGCCCTTTCCTAGACCCATCTTGCCCTCTCCTAGACCCACCTTGCCCTTTCCTAGACCCATCTTGTCCTCTTCTAGACCCATCTTGCCCTTACCTAGACCCATCTTGCCCTCTCCTAGACCCATCTTGCCCTCTCCTAGACCCATCTTGCCCTTTCCTAGACCCATCTTGCCCTCTCCTAGACCCATCTTGCCCTTTCCTAGACCCATCTTGTCCTCTTCTAGACCCATCTTGCCCTTACCTAGACCCATCTTGCCCTCTCCTAGACCCATCTTGCCCTTTCCTAGACCCATCTTGTCCTCTCCTAGACCCATCTTGCCCTTTCCTAGACCCACCTTGTCCTCTTCTAGACCCATCTTGCCCTCTCCTAGACCCATCTTGCCCTCTCCTAGACCCATTTTGCCCTCTCCTAGACCCATCTTGCCCTCTCCTAGACCCATCTTGCCCTCTCCTAGACCTATCTTTCCCTTTCCTAGACCCATCTTTCCCTCTCTTAGACCCATCTTGCCCTTTCCTAGATGCATCTTGCCCTTTCCTAGACCCATCTTGCCCTCTCCTAGACCCATCTTGCCCTCTCCTAGACCCATCTTGCCCTTTCCTAGACCCATCTTTCCCTCTCTTAGACCCATCTTGCCCTCTCCTAGACCCATCTTGCCCTCTCCTAGACCCATCTTGCCCTTTCCTAGACCCATCTTGCCCTCTCCTAGACCCATCTTGCCCTCTCCTAGACCCATCTTGCCCTCTCTTAGACCCATCTTGCCCTCTCCTAGACCCATCTTGCCCTCTCTTAGACCCATCTTGCCCTTTCCTAGATGCATCTTGCCCTTTCCTAGACCCATCTTGCCCTCTCCTAGACCCATCTTGCCCTCTCCTAGACCCATCTTGCCCTCTCCTAGACCCATCTTGCCCTTTCCTAGACCCATCTTGCCCTCTCCTAGACCCATCTTGCCCTCTCCTAGACCCATCTTGCCCTTTCCTAAACCCATCTTGCCCTATTCTAGACCCATCTTGCCCTTTCCTAGACCCATCTTTCCCTCTCCTAGATCCATCTTTCCCTCTCCTAGACCCATCTTTACCTCTCCTAGACCTATCTTGCCCTCTCCTAGACCTATCTTGCCCTCTCCTAGACCCATCTTTCCCTCTCCTAGACCCATCTTTCCCTCTCTTAGACCCATCTTGCCCTTTCCTAGACCCATCTTGCCCTCTCCTAGACCCATATTTCCCTCTCCTAGACCCATATTGCCCTCTCCTAGACCCATATTTCCCTCTCCTAGACCCATCTTGCCCTCTCCTAGACCCATCTTGCCCTCTCCTAGACCCATATTTCCCTCTCCTAGACCCATATTGCCCTCTCCTAGACCCATCTTTCCCTCTCTTAGACCCATCTTGCCCTCTCCTAGACCCATCTTGCCCTTTCCTAGACCCATCTTGCCCTCTCCTAGACCCATCTTGCCCTCTCCTAGACAAGCTTTGCTCATAAAATAAAAAACAGAGAAACACAGTTTTCAGGAAAGCTTCCTTTTCCAGTCTCGAGTGTCTGCAGACTTGGTGGAATAGTCTCGGCATTGGCGAGGTTCTAAAGCTTTATTGAGCATTGAGGCTGTGTCCCGTGTGTCACAAAAAGGACACGCTGTAGATCTATCTTGCCGCTCACTGGTACAAAAGTCTCCTTATTAACCTTGACGCCGGTGATTTCGGGTTTGAATTACGGCATTTCGTATTTCCAGACTTCAGCTGAGAAATCTCATAATTCCATTTTTTTCAGGTCCATTTGATTATCAATTGCACAACTCTCCCCTAAATTTAAACCATACAAATATGATTGATTTCATTTTCCACACAGTGCTTTCCCCTTAATGGAGGAGTGCCGGCTGGTTAGAGCCCCCGCTGCACTATTCAGGGAGATATGGCCTTGCACTTCACTTATTGCTGAAAAGATTATGGGGGTTATTCATCAAGGGATAGCGCCTCGTAGCGGCAGGAAGCGTCTGGTAAACGCCGGGCGCTGTACGCAATACCACATTTATGAAAGCGAATCTGGTGAGCTACTCTAACAGCGCCATGTAGCGTACGATTCATCATTACAGGTGGCTCAGCGTATAGCGCCAGCGCTCTAGCTCCCAGAGCGCCAGGTATTACCTATCGCTACCTGTCACTCTCCCATACATTTCAATGGACGTTATTTTTCTTCTGTTTAAACAGGGTTTTTTGTGTTTCATTTTTTTCTCTCAAATAATTGTGTGACCTCCCCTGGCCTAGAAAGAGTAATTTTTGAAAACTTTTTGTATTTTTTGTATTTTTATACAGAATTGTCATTACAGGTCTGGCACTACAGTATTAATGTCACAATGTTACAACAATGTCATTCCATGTGTTACTGGTGGATATGTGTTTGAAAATAGACTTTAATTACACAGCATCTGTCGCTCTATGCTATAGCGACCAGATCCAGAGCGCCTACGCTGTGTGAGTTTTTTGTTAAATATGGTGTGAGTCGCTGAGAGTCGGTCGCACTGAGCAGGTGCTACCTTTCACTCCCTGCAACGCTGTACTGGTGTTAGACTGCCCAACATACATCGCATTCATCAATGCGGGCCAGGTTACTAGAGCAACTGAGGTGCTCTGTTACAGAGCGTCACAGCGTCAACTAAGGGTCGCTCTTAGCGCCTCTGTACAGACGCTCATCTGCCGATAGCTGGCGCTAGTAGTGAATCAGCCTGTATGTCTGTGAGAATTCCCATACATCCAGTTCATGGTGTATCTCTGGTAACTGGACTTGTTGGATATTTCTTGAGCATGTTTCCTTTAGCTGACATCTGGCTGGATTCTCAAATCAAATATCCAGCATCAAAGCGAAACAATAAGTAGATGCTTTTCGTAACATGTGTGTTGGGAGGGGCATGCTGGTTCCCCCCACACATTAAAGCCATGTGTCTCTCCTCCATTTCCTGCAGTGCGGGGTAGAAGCTGTAGCAGGGCTCCAAAGTTTACCCTCCTTTCAATTGTATTTCTACAGTACCATGCAAAAAATTGCTATAACAGCTACTCTGTCCCTTGGAACTCTCTGTGCAAGTGAGCATGGTGGGGAGCAGATTTGTTTAAATGAATTAAAGATTTTTTGTTCGCACAGCTTTAAAAAATATAGGTCCCCTATTCATTTAATATTTCACTTGAAGAGATTCTCTATCTTTATAAAGTTATTCATTTAAGATAAAAAAACAAACATGGCCAACTTTGCAGCACCTCCTCATATCTTAAAGTAGCTCTACTGCAAAATTGTCTAATATTAAAAGTCTATATAAAGTACATATAAACGGTATAGTTGAAATTGTATGTTTTTAGTAGGGTTTCTGTTACCAATCCCCCACTTCCGGATTCTCCATCATACAACAATTAGCCATATGTCGGGCTGTTAGCTGGTATAAAGCCGGGGATTTAAATTAATATATAACACTTCACAGGAGCTTTATTATGAGCAACTGGAAGCTCATTTTGGGTGTTTTCTATATAAACATGCTATGCTATGCAATACTATAGTTAACCACTTTAACATCTTCGAAAAGCATCTACACACATCAGTTGTTATTGTGGGACAATCATGACCTAGTGTTTGGTTCCCTGCTAGGGCATGACTAGAGTGCTCTAGAATGTACCTACCCCCCCCAACTGCATCATGGCACTGTGGCTAGGGCAGCCCACCACTCCGGGCACATGATTGTATGAACTTTAGTGTGTTCACTGGTGATGTTCATTAGTGTTCATTGTGTGTTGCCCATTTGCACGGATGGGTTAAAAGAAGAGCACACATTCCTTTGTATGCATAAGTATACCGTACATTGGTAATTGGTCATATGAGCACATTATTATTATGGTGGCAACTTGAGGAAGTGACAAATGGTCACGGAACGCGTGGGTGATTGACAGTCCCACTCAGTAGGAGGTTATTTTCTTCTTTTTTTCACTGAGGTGACTATATATATCTTTTTCCAGTTTTGCATTTTTTGCACATTATATTCAGCACTTTAGTATTGCACATGGGCACTTTAGATTATATGAATAGATGCATCCATGTGATGCTATAATTATGAGTTAAGGCACAGATCGTTAGGATTAATTGGGTTCCTCTTGCTGGGTTGGGCTGTGTATTGTCATGTCTTTTTTAGATGTTTGTGATGATTGATGTATTTTGTGTTTTTTAATGAGATTTCTTGATGAATTAAACTATTGATATTAATTAGTGATTGTATTTGGTTATTAATTGAGTAGAAGTGGTGCCTTTTTGCTTGGTGTCTGTTCTTGTGGTATACTGGGCCATAAGATATATTTGTTGTGTATGCTGTGCAGTTGGGACACTCAATTCTGGCACACTTCCTCCCATATGTTTAAATGTACTTGATTTGGATGGTGCTGAACTAAGGCCCTTATTTACCAAGGGATAGCGCCAGGTAGCGAATGGTGAGCGAACGGTAATGGCGGTCACCGCCACGAGAACGCCGGCTCCCCTCCGCAATCAGACATTTATCAAGCTGATCCTGCTTAGCGACTGACAGAGCGCCAGATAGCGAATCATTCATCATTATTCCAGCCTCACCCCACAGCACCAGCGAGCGACCTTGAACAGCGACAGGTATGACCTCTCGCTACCTGGCGCTCTCCAATGCATTTCAATGGAGCAATCTTTAAATATTCATAATTAATTGTTATTAATGTTTTTTTTATTTTTTATAAATGTCAAAAATTCTGTGACCACTTCCTGCAATGTTAGATTTTTTTTTTAAGGTAAAAAAAAAAAAAAAAAAAATTTGTGCAGAATTGATATTACAGGTCTGATATTAATGTATTCATATTACAAAATGTTTTGAAAAACATGTTTTTTTTTTTCAAAAAATATGGTTGTTTGGGGGTTAAAAAACTACTTTTAACCCATCGCCGCCAGCGCTCTGGGGTTTAAACAAGCATTTCACAGCGCGAGAATTTTTTGAGCGTGATTTGTTAATGAATATGCTGGGAGCCGTTCGCTCTGGCCATTCGCTGTCAGGCGCACCCATACAGCGCGAAACCTGTGAAACAGCGACTCCTAACCCCGTATTCAACATTACCGCACACCGACTGAGTCGCTGTCAACAGCCGAACAACGGCCAAGCACAGCGTCTACTAGCGTGCGCTGTGAAAATACCGCTACTGTCGCTCATCTGTCGCTACCTGGCGCTATTAATGAATTGGCCTCTAAGTGCACTTTGTGCAGGTCCTGTATACACATTATTATTATTATTATTAGTTAAAAACCCTAATAGAAGGAAACTTTTTTGATGCAGGTTGTATGACTACAGGTTGTATGCCATTGAGCATCTTCTAAATTTTTATTATAAGACCATTTTTCTTAATTCATTACTATTACTATAAATAAATGAAGCCTGCATCAAAAAAGTTTTTCTTTTAGAGATTTTAACTAGGGATGAGCGAATCGATCCGGACGAACCCGGATTCGATCCGAATTTCAGGAAAAATTCGATTCGGATCGAATCCGAATTTCCCCGCGATTCGATCACTCGAAGTTTTCCTTTAACATCCATTCATTTACATTACAGGCATTCTAAGATGGCGGGCGGGACATGTCTGGACATGTATCCCGCGCCAGTGCAAGCTGGGGCAGTCACATGCAGCCTATCAGCAGCCAGCAAGCCCGGTGACGTCACACAGCGGTATTTAACGGCGGCCATCTTGCTTTTCCTCATTTCTCTATTGCATTCGTGACAGACAGACAGAACGCTGTGTAGCTGAGGCAGTTAGACAGGCTGGAGACAGGCTGGAGACAGGGACAGACAGGGACAGACAGGGACAGGCTGGAGACAGGCAGGAGACAGGCAGGAGACAGACAGGAGACAGACAGAAAGCCAGGGAAAGGTAGGAAAAACGGAGCTTGCTGACAGGGAGATTTTTTTTTTTTCATCCAGCCTTTGTTAGCGTTTTCAGGCTGCTTATAGTAACTAACTGTGCATATATACTGAACTGATCTTAAGTCTGCTGTGAGGCATCCCATTCTGTGACTAAAGCAGCCTCTATTTAATAGCATAATAAACATTTGCACTTATTCTCATAGAAATCAGGCCTGATAAAGACACTTTTGCTGTGCATGCTCTCTGGTTTTTGTGGCACTGGCATCCCATTCTGTGACTAAAGCAGCCTCTATTTAATAGCATAATAAACATTTGCACTTATTCTCATAGAAATCAGGCCTGATAAAGACACTTTTGCTGTGCATGCTCTCTGGTTTTTGTGGCACTGGCATCCCATTCTGTGACTAAAGCAGCCTCTATTTAATAGCATAATAAACATTTGCACTTATTCTCATAGAAATCAGGCCTGATAAAGACACTTTTGCTGTGCATGCTCTCTGGTTTTTGTGGCACTGGCATCCCATTCTGTGACTAAAGCAGCCTCTATTTAATAGCATAATAAACATTTGCACTTATTCTCATAGAAATCAGGCCTGATAAAGACACTTTTGCTGTGCATGCTCTCTGGTTTTTGTGGCACTGGCATCCCATTCTGTGACCAAAGCAGCCTCTATTTAATAGCATAATAACCATTTGCACTTATTCTCATAGAAATCAGGCCTGATAAAGACACTTTTGCTGTGCATGCTCTCTGGTTTTTGTGGCACTGGCATCCCATTCTGTGACTAAAGCAGCCTCTATTTAATAGCATAATAACCATTTGCACTTATTCTCATAGAAATCAGGCCTGATAAAGACACTTTTGCTGTGCATGCTCTCTGGTTTTTGTGGCACTGGCATCCCATTCTGTGACTAAAGCAGCCTCTATTTAATAGCATAATAAACATTTGCACTTATTCTCATAGAAATCAGGCCTGATAAAGACACTTTTGCTGTGCATGCTCTCTGGTTTTTGTGGCACTGGCATCCCATTCTGTGACTAAAGCAGCCTCTATTTAATAGCATAATAAACATTTGCACTTATTCTCATAGAAATCAGGCCTGATAAAGACACTTTTGCTGTGCATGCTCTCTGGTTTTTGTGGCACTGGCATCCCATTCTGTGACTAAAGCAGCCTCTATTTAATAGCATAATAAACATTTGCACTTATTCTCATAGAAATCAGGCCTGATAAAGACACTTTTGCTGTGCATGCTCTCTGGTTTTTGTGGCACTGGCATCCCATTCTGTGACTAAAGCAGCCTCTATTTAATAGCATAATAAACATTTGCACTTATTCTCATAGAAATCAGGCCTGATAAAGACACTTTTGCTGTGCATGCTCTCTGGTTTTTGTGGCACTGGCATCCCATTCTGTGACTAAAGCAGCCTCTATTTAATAGCATAATAAACATTTGCACTTATTCTCATAGAAATCAGGCCTGATAAAGACACTTTTGCTGTGCATGCTCTCTGGTTTTTGTGGCACTGGCATCCCATTCTGTGACTAAAGCAGCCTCTATTTAATAGCATAATAAACATTTGCACTTATTCTCATAGAAATCAGGCCTGATAAAGACACTTTTGCTGTGCATGCTCTCTGGTTTTTGTGGCACTGGCATCCCATTCTGTGACTAAAGCAGCCTCTATTTAATAGCATAATAAACATTTGCACTTATTCTCATAGAAATCAGGCCTGATAAAGACACTTTTGCTGTGCATGCTCTCTGGTTTTTGTGGCACTGGCATCCCATTCTGTGACTAAAGCAGCCTCTATTTAATAGCATAATAACCATTTGCACTTATTCTCATAGAAATCAGGCCTGATAAAGACACTTTTGCTGTGCATGCTCTCTGGTTTTTGTGGCACTGGCATCCCATTCTGTGACTAAAGCAGCCTCTATTTAATAGCATAATAAACATTTGCACTTATTCTCATAGAAATCAGGCCTGATAAAGACACTTTTGCTGTGCATGCTCTCTGGTTTTTGTGGCACTGGCATCCCATTCTGTGACTAAAGCAGCCTCTATTTAATAGCATAATAAACATTTGCACTTATTCTCATAGAAATCAGGCCTGATAAAGACACTTTTGCTGTGCATGCTCTCTGGTTTTTGTGGCACTGGCATCCCATTCTGTGACTAAAGCAGCCTCTATTTAATAGCATAATAAACATTTGCACTTATTCTCATAGAAATCAGGCCTGATAAAGACACTTTTGCTGTGCATGCTCTCTGGTTTTTGTGGCACTGGCATCCCATTCTGTGACTAAAGCAGCCTCTATTTAATAGCATAATAAACATTTGCACTTATTCTCATAGAAATCAGGCCTGATAAAGACACTTTTGCTGTGCATGCTCTCTGGTTTTTGTGGCACTGGCATCCCATTCTGTGACTAAAGCAGCCTCTATTTAATAGCATAATAAACATTTGCACTTATTCTCATAGAAATCAGGCCTGATAAAGACACTTTTGCTGTGCATGCTCTCTGGTTTTTGTGGCACTGGCATCCCATTCTGTGACTAAAGCAGCCTCTATTTAATAGCATAATAAACATTTGCACTTATTCTCATAGAAATCAGGCCTGATAAAGACACTTTTGCTGTGCATGCTCTCTGGTTTTTGTGGCACTGGCATCCCATTCTGTGACTAAAGCAGCCTCTATTTAATAGCATAATAAACATTTGCACTTATTCTCATAGAAATCAGGCCTGATAAAGACACTTTTGCTGTGCATGCTCTCTGGTTTTTGTGGCACTGGCATCCCATTCTGTGACTAAAGCAGCCTCTATTTAATAGCATAATAACCATTTGCACTTATTCTCATAGAAATCAGGCCTGATAAAGACACTTTTGCTGTGCATGCTCTCTGGTTTTTGTGGCACTGGCATCCCATTCTGTGACGAAAGCAGCCTCTATTTAATAGCATAATAAACATTTGCACTTATTCTCATAGAAATCAGGCCTGATAAAGACACTTTTGCTGTGCATGCTCTCTGGTTTTTGTGGCACTGGCATCCCATTCTGTGACTAAAGCAGCCTCTATTTAATAGCATAATAAACATTTGCACTTATTCTCATAGAAATCAGGCCTGATAAAGACACTTTTGCTGTGCATGCTCTCTGGTTTTTGTGGCACTGGCATCCCATTCTGTGACTAAAGCAGCCTCTATTTAATAGCATAATAAACATTTGCACTTATTCTCATAGAAATCAGGCCTGATAAAGACACTTTTGCTGTGCATGCTCTCTGGTTTTTGTGGCACTGGCATCCCATTCTGTGACTAAAGCAGCCTCTATTTAATAGCATAATAAACATTTGCACTTATTCTCATAGAAATCAGGCCTGATAAAGACACTTTTGCTGTGCATGCTCTCTGGTTTTTGTGGCACTGGCATCCCATTCTGTGACTAAAGCAGCCTCTATTTAATAGCATAATAAACATTTGCACTTATTCTCATAGAAATCAGGCCTGATAAAGACACTTTTGCTGTGCATGCTCTCTGGTTTTTGTGGCACTGGCATCCCATTCTGTGACTAAAGCAGCCTCTATTTAATAGCATAATAAACATTTGCACTTATTCTCATAGAAATCAGGCCTGATAAAGACACTTTTGCTGTGCATGCTCTCTGGTTTTTGTGGCACTGGCATCCCATTCTGTGACTAAAGCAGCCTCTATTTAATAGCATAATAAACATTTGCACTTATTCTCATAGAAATCAGGCCTGATAAAGACACTTTTGCTGTGCATGCTCTCTGGTTTTTGTGGCACTGGCATCCCATTCTGTGACTAAAGCAGCCTCTATTTAATAGCATAATAAACATTTGCACTTATTCTCATAGAAATCAGGCCTGATAAAGACACTTTTGCTGGCCAAAGCCCTACTGGACCCTGCCAGGTCCATTCCTGCCCAGGGCATCCCATTCTGTGACTAAAGCAGCCTCTGTTTAAGACCATATAAGCATTTGCTCTTATTATATTTATATTATAAGACACTTTTGCTGGGCATAGGCTTACTGCTGCCTGCCAGGTGCACTTCTGTTGAGGCATCCCATTCTGTAACATAGCATACCCCTCTTTATTTACACTAAGCAGCTCTCTTATTTACACTAAGCAGGCCTGTTGGAGGCTGAGTGTTACTGCTCACTTTTGGTGTGCATTATATTCTGTTTTATATAGACCCACTGCTGCCTGGGGGTTCTTAAAATATCACCTACTACCACGCCAGTTAGACTATGTCGGGCAGACAAGTGCCTGGAAGTGAAAAGAGGAGTGGCAGAGGCCAAGATTCCGCAGGCAGAGCTCGCATCAGACTGGGGGCCAGTAGCAGCAGGAGTCACGCTGAGAGACCTAATCTGCCAGTATCTGCTAGCGGTCGGGTCTCCACCAGTAACGCATCTGCCGTGGTAGATTGGCTGACGCGCTCATCAACAACATCATCACAACTTACATCTGAGACCCCCAGTCTAGGGTCGGTAGGTTCCTCTGACACAACCCTGAGTTGGCATGCCCCGAGAGCAGTCCCTGTCCTCCCATTGCCTCTGTCCTACGCCGTTCCCTCCCCCAGCGACGTATCCTATGCTTTGGGTTCAGCTCCACTCTTTAGTGAGGAGGACGATCAGATACAGGAGGACAGTCAGCAGCTACTGCCCAGCCAAGAAATGGAGGTGGCTTCTTTAGCTAGGCAGACAAATAGTGATGTGGACAGTGTCGTGGGTGCTGCGAGCGTTCCAGCTCCTGCGCCAGACACTGTTGACGAATCCACGAACATCAGTGACGTACA
Source organism: Gastrophryne carolinensis (assembly GCA_027917425.1). Classification (NCBI taxonomy): domain Eukaryota; kingdom Metazoa; phylum Chordata; class Amphibia; order Anura; family Microhylidae; genus Gastrophryne; species Gastrophryne carolinensis. Next base: position 575,245,568 of record CM051234.1, on the reverse strand, counting down.
GCCACAACCCGGTGATGATGATGATGATGACGATGAAGCCGATCGCACTTGGGAGCCGGGTGATGAAGGGGCTTCATCGTCATCATCAGGAGAAGAGGGGCGCAGGTTGCCCCGGAGTCAGCAGCTGAGGCAGCAAGGTGGTAGCAGTCAGCATGGGGGCACAATTCCAAAGGCTGGAGCCGGCCGGGGCCGGGGCCGGGGTAGAGCACCTGCTGTGCGGCAGTCTACCTTATCGGGAGGTAGTGGAGCAGGGGTTCCTGGAGTTGGCAACAGCAGCAGTGAATCAGTGAGGCCAGGGGGTGGGAAAAGTAGCTACTCGGCAGTGTGGCAGTTTTTCCTGAGGCATCCGCAGGAGGGTAACATGGCCACATGCAAGATATGTAGGCAAAAGGTGAAGCGTGGCCAGGGTCCAAATGTTGGCACCACGGCCCTGCGTCAACATATGATGCGTCACCATAAAACGACCTGGGAGAACCGAGGCTCCCAAGGGGTGGTCCAGTCTGCTTCCTCACCAAGTGAGCTCCCAATTTCTGCCAGCCAAGGCTCCAGCACCTCAGCCGAAGGCAGCTGTGCGTCACACCCATCCTCTGTCGCTCCTGCTCCTCCTCCTCCTCCTCCAAGTCATGCATCCCGCCAGCAATCCATCAGCGAAGCCATGTCCAAGAGACAGCAGTATGCGCCCACTCATCCTACGGCGCAGAAGCTGAATGTGCTCCTGTCCAAGTTGCTGGTGCTGCAGTCGCTCCCTTTTCAGGTGGTGGAATCTGCACCTTTCAGAGAACTGATGGCTTGTGCCGAGCCGAGGTGGAGAGTCCCAAGCCGTCATTTCTTTGCCAAGAAGGCAGTACCAGCGCTGCACACTTTTGTTGAACAGAAGGTGGGCCAGTCCTTGAGCCTGTCGGTGTGTAGCAAAATACATGGCAGCGCCGACATCTGGAGCTGTAACTACGGTCAGGGGCAGTACATGTCGTTTACGGCCCACTGGGTGAATGTGGTCCCTTTGCAGCAGCAACTTGGACAGGTCACGCCGCTTCGGCCTCCGCGCTCTCTGCCCATTGGGCCTGTGACACCGTGCGACTCGGCCTCCTCATCCTCCGCCATCTCCTCACCCTCCACTGTAGGCTCAAGTCTCAGTGCCCCTCCAGTCTACCATGTGTGCAGGGCACGGAGGTGTCACGCAGTGCTTCACATGGTTTGTCTTGGCGAACGGAGTCACACAGGGGAGGAACTGCTTAAATGTATTCATCAGGAAATCCAAACATGGCTTACTCCGAGAAAACTTAAAATGGGAATCATGGTTACCGACAATGGGAAGAACATTTTGTCTGCGCTGCGCCAAGGAAGCCTGACCCATGCCCCCTGCATGGCTCACGTCTTCAATCTGGTTGTCAAGCGGTTTCTGAAGTGTTCCCCCCATCTGCAGGACATCCTAACAACTTCACGGAAACTTTGCATGCACTTCAGCCACTCCTACACCGCCAAACACACCCTTCTTGAGCTACAGCGTCAGAATGGTATCCCCCAACATAGTCTGATTTGCGATGTTTCCACCCGTTGGAATTCCACCCTTCACATGTTGGACCGATTATATGAACAGAGAAAAGCCATCACGGATTTCCTGATGATCCAAGCAGATAGGGGGACTCCCCTGTGTAACTTCAATGTCAACCAGTGGCAGCTCATACGTGACACCTGCCGTTTGCTCAGGCCCTTTGAGGAAGCCACTTTATTTGTCAGTCGGCAGGATTACGGGATGAACGACGTGATTCCACTGCTTCATGTACTACAGCACATGTTGGAAACCATGGCTGGTCAGGGCACTGGAGACATGGCGTTTACATCTTACGGCCACATGAACCCCGTTGGAGCTGAACTGGAGGAGGAGGAGGAGGAAGAGGAGGAGGAGGAGTTGCCCAGCGAAACACAGTTTAGGCTTGGCGAAATGGCTGGTTTATCTAGTCAGCGGACAGGAGAGGAGGAGCAGGAGCAGCCAGAGGAGCTAGAGGTTTTTGAGGAAGGAGAGACAGAGGACCCGGGCACACCGTGGCAGTATGCAGTGGAGATGGAGACAGGTAGTCCATCCGAGTCACTTGCGCAAATGGCACGAAGCATGCTCACATGCTTGCGTAGTGACCCCAGAATTGTTTCCATCTGTCGGCGGGATGACTTCTGGCTGTCCACCTTATTGGACCCTCGCTTCCGGCACAAAATGGGGGCATTTTTTAAACCCACCGAGAGGGAGGACAAACTCAACTACTACAAAGACATTCTACGTAGGCAGTTGGCCGATGCCTATCTGCGCCATGGTCCATACTCTCGCAGGTCTGACTCGAGGGGACCTCTGCGCTCACCTTCCACTGCCATGGCCGCTGGGGGGGTTGGCAGCAGCAGCAGCAGAAGCTCCATCAGCAGCAGCAGCCTCAGTCTTCAGTCGCTAATGAGTAGCTTTCTACACCCGCATAGTGAGGCTACTCATGAGCAGCAGGAAGACCTGGAGCAGGACCTGAACCAGCAGGTCATGTCATACTTTGACATGACCATGCCAACACACCTTGAGGATCCGCTGGACTTCTGGGCAGCCAAACTTGATTTGTGGCCGCAACTAGCAGAGTTTGCCCTGGAAAAGCTGTCCTGCCCGGCAAGTAGCGTGCCATCTGAGCGGGTGTTTAGTGCGGCGGGGGCCATAGTTACGGCGAGGAGAACTCGTCTGTCAACTAAAAATGTGGAGAGACTCACCTTTGTCAAAATGAATCAGGGATGGATCAGCCAGGATTTCCACCCACCAATGCCTGATGCATGCGACTAGATTCAGCATGGTGCCACGTTTTACACTTTACAAATGGTGCAAAACATATTTATGTCTTTAGGCCATTTTTTGGGCTCCTGCTGCTGCTACTGCCAACTTCTGCCAACTCCAGGGTGTGATTCATCCAATTTTTGGGCTCCTGAGGCCAACTCCAGTGTATATTTGGGCTCCTGCTGCTGCTACTGTCAACTCCTGCCAACTCCAGGGTGTGATTCATCCAATTTTTGGGCTCCTGAAGCCAACTCCAGTGTATATTTGGGCTCCTGCTGCTGCTGCTGCTGCCAACTTCTGCCAACTCCAGGGTGTGATTCATCCAATTTTTGGGCTCCTGAAGCCAACTCCAGTGTATATTTGGGCTCCTGCTGCTGCTGCTGCTGCCAACTTCTGCCAACTCCAGGGTGTGATTCATCCAATTTTTGGGCTCCTGAAGCCAACTCCAGTGTATATTTGGGCTCCTGCTGCTACTACTGCCAACTTCTGCCAACTCCAGGGTGTGATTCATCCAATTTTTGGGCTCCTGAGGCCAACTCCAGTGTATATTTGGGCTCCTGCTGCTGCTGCTGCCAACTTCTGCCAACTCCAGGGTGTGATTCATCCAATTTTTGGGCTCCTGAAGCCAACTCCAGTGTATATTTGGGCTCCTGCTGCTACTACTGTCAACTCCTGCCAACTCCAGGGTGTGATTCATCCAATTTTTGGGCTCCTGAGGCCAACTCCAGTGTATATTTGGGCTCCTGCTGCTGCTACTGTCAACTCCTGCCAACTCCAGGGTGTGATTCATCCAATTTTTGGGCTCCTGAAGCCAACTCCAGTGTATATTTGGGCTCCTGCTGCTGCTGCTGCTGCCAACTTCTGCCAACTCCAGGGTGTGATTCATCCAATTTTTGGGCTCCTGAAGCCAACTCCAGTGTATATTTGGGCTCCTGCTGCTGCTGCTGCTGCCAACTTCTGCCAACTCCAGGGTGTGATTCATCCAATTTTTGGGCTCCTGAAGCCAACTCCAGTGTATATTTGGGCTCCTGCTGCTACTACTGCCAACTTCTGCCAACTCCAGGGTGTGATTCATCCAATTTTTGGGCTCCTGAGGCCAACTCCAGTGTATATTTGGGCTCCTGCTGCTGCTGCTGCCAACTTCTGCCAACTCCAGGGTGTGATTCATCCAATTTTTGGGCTCCTGAAGCCAACTCCAGTGTATATTTGGGCTCCTGCTGCTACTACTGTCAACTCCTGCCAACTCCAGGGTGTGATTCATCCAATTTTTGGGCTCCTGAGGCCAACTCCAGTGTATATTTGGGCTCCTGCTGCTGCTGCTGCCAACTTCTGCCAACTCCAGGGTGTGATTCATCCAATTTTTGGGCTCCTGAGGCCAACTCCAGTGTATATTTGGGCTCCTGCTCCTGCTGCTGCCAACTTCTGCCAACTCCAGGGTGTGATTCATCCAATTTTTGGGCTCCTGAAGCCAACTCCAGTGTATATTTGGGCTCCTGCTGCTGCTACTGCCAACTTCTGCCAACTCCAGGGTGTGATTCATCCAATTTTTGGGCTCCTGAAGCCAACTCCAGTGTATATTTGGGCTCCTGCTGCTACTACTGCCAACTTCTGCCAACTCCAGGGTGTGATTCATCCAATTTTTGGGCTCCTGAAGCCAACTCCAGTGTATATTTGGGCTCCTGCTGCTGCTACTGTCAACTCCTGCCAACTCCAGGGTGTGATTCATCCAATTTTTGGGCTCCTGAAGCCAACTCCAGTGTATATTTGGGCTCCTGCTGCTGCTACTGCCAACTTCTGCCAACTCCAGGGTGTGATTCATCCAATTTTTGGGCTCCTGAAGCCAACTCCAGTGTATATTTGGGCTCCTGCTGCTGCTACTGTCAACTCCTGCCAACTCCAGGGTGTGATTCATCCAATTTTTGGGCTCCTGAGGCCAACTCCAGTGTATATTTGGGCTCCTGCTGCTGCTACTGTCAACTCCTGCCAACTCCAGGGTGTGATTCATCCAATTTTTGGGCTCCTGAAGCCAACTCCAGTGTATATTTGGGCTCCTGCTGCTGCTGCTGCTGCCAACTTCTGCCAACTCCAGGGTGTGATTCATCCAATTTTTGGGCTCCTGAAGCCAACTCCAGTGTATATTTGGGCTCCTGCTGCTGCTGCTGCCAACTTCTGCCAACTCCAGGGTGTGATTCATCCAATTTTTGGGCTCCTGAAGCCAACTCCAGTGTATATTTGGGCTCCTGCTGCTGCTACTGCCAACTTCTGCCAACTCCAGGGTGTGATTCATCCAATTTTTGGGCTCCTGAAGCCAACTCCAGTGTATATTTGGGCTCCTGCTGCTGCTACTGTCAACTTCTGCCAACTCCAGGGTGTGATTCATCCAATTTTTGGGCTCCTGAAGCCAACTCCAGTGTATATTTGGGCTCCTGCTGCTACTACTGTCAACTCCTGCCAACTCCAGGGTGTGATTCATCCAATTTTTGGGCTCCTGAGGCCAACTCCAGTGTATATTTGGGCTCCTGCTGCTGCTGCTGCCAACTTCTGCCAACTCCAGGGTGTGATTCATCCAATTTTTGGGCTCCTGAGGCCAACTCCAGTGTATATTTGGGCTCCTGCTCCTGCTGCTGCCAACTTCTGCCAACTCCAGGGTGTGATTCATCCAATTTTTGGGCTCCTGAAGCCAACTCCAGTGTATATTTGGGCTGCTGCTGCTGCTACTGCCAACTTCTGCCAACTCCAGGGTGTGATTCATCCAATTTTTGGGCTCCTGAAGCCAACTCCAGTGTATATTTGGGCTCCTGCTGCTACTACTGCCAACTTCTGCCAACTCCAGGGTGTGATTCATCCAATTTTTGGGCTCCTGAAGCCAACTCCAGTGTATATTTGGGCTCCTGCTGCTGCTACTGTCAACTCCTGCCAACTCCAGGGTGTGATTCATCCAATTTTTGGGCTCCTGAAGCCAACTCCAGTGTATATTTGGGCTCCTGCTGCTGCTACTGCCAACTTCTGCCAACTCCAGGGTGTGATTCATCCAATTTTTGGGCTCCTGAAGCCAACTCCAGTGTATATTTGGGCTCCTGCTGCTGCTACTGTCAACTCCTGCCAACTCCAGGGTGTGATTCATCCAATTTTTGGGCTCCTGAGGCCAACTCCAGTGTATATTTGGGCTCCTGCTGCTGCTACTGTCAACTCCTGCCAACTCCAGGGTGTGATTCATCCAATTTTTGGGCTCCTGAAGCCAACTCCAGTGTATATTTGGGCTCCTGCTGCTGCTGCTGCTGCCAACTTCTGCCAACTCCAGGGTGTGATTCATCCAATTTTTGGGCTCCTGAAGCCAACTCCAGTGTATATTTGGGCTCCTGCTGCTGCTGCTGCCAACTTCTGCCAACTCCAGGGTGTGATTCATCCAATTTTTGGGCTCCTGAAGCCAACTCCAGTGTATATTTGGGCTCCTGCTGCTGCTACTGCCAACTTCTGCCAACTCCAGGGTGTGATTCATCCAATTTTTGGGCTCCTGAAGCCAACTCCAGTGTATATTTGGGCTCCTGCTGCTGCTACTGTCAACTCCTGCCAACTCCAGGGTGTGATTCATCCAATTTTTGGGCTCCTGAGGCCAACTCCAGTGTATATTTGGGCTCCTGCTGCTGCTACTGTCAACTCCTGCCAACTCCAGGGTGTGATTCATCCAATTTTTGGGCTCCTGAAGCCAACTCCAGTGTATATTTGGGCTCCTGCTGCTGCTGCTGCCAACTTCTGCCAACTCCAGGGTGTGATTCATCCAATTTTTGGGCTCCTGAAGCCAACTCCAGTGTATATTTGGGCTCCTGCTGCTGCTACTGTCAACTCCTGCCAACTCCAGGGTGTGATTCATCCAATTTTTGGGCTCCTGAGGCCAACTCCAGTGTATATTTGGGCTCCTGCTGCTGCTACTGTCAACTCCTGCCAACTCCAGGGTGTGATTCATCCAATTTTTGGGCTCCTGAAGCCAACTCCAGTGTATATTTGGGCTCCTGCTGCTGCTACTGCCAACTTCTGCCAACTCCAGGGTGTGATTCATCCAATTTTTGGGCTCCTGAAGCCAACTCCAGTGTATATTTGGGCTCCTGCTGCTACTACTGCCAACTTCTGCCAACTCCAGGGTGTGATTCATCCAATTTTTGGGCTCCTGAGGCCAACTCCAGTGTATATTTGGGCTCCTGCTGCTGCTGCTGCCAACTTCTGCCAACTCCAGGGTGTGATTCATCCAATTTTTGGGCTCCTGAAGCCAACTCCAGTGTATATTTGGGCTCCTGCTGCTACTACTGTCAACTCCTGCCAACTCCAGGGTGTGATTCATCCAATTTTTGGGCTCCTGAGGCCAACTCCAGTGTATATTTGGGCTCCTGCTGCTGCTGCTGCCAACTTCTGCCAACTCCAGGGTGTGATTCATCCAATTTTTGGGCTCCTGAGGCCAACTCCAGTGTATATTTGGGCTCCTGCTCCTGCTGCTGCCAACTTCTGCCAACTCCAGGGTGTGATTCATCCAATTTTTGGGCTCCTGAAGCCAACTCCAGTGTATATTTGGGCTCCTGCTGCTACTACTGCCAACTTCTGCCAACTCCAGGGTGTGATTCATCCAATTTTTGGGCTCCTGAAGCCAACTCCAGTGTATATTTGGGCTCCTGCTGCTACTACTGCCAACTTCTGCCAACTCCAGGGTGTGATTCATCCAATTTTTGGGCTCCTGAGGCCAACTCCAGTGTATATTTGGGCTCCTGCTGCTGCTGCTGCCAACTTCTGCCAACTCCAGGGTGTGATTCATCCAATTTTTGGGCTCCTGAAGCCAACTCCAGTGTATATTTGGGCTCCTGCTGCTACTACTGTCAACTCCTGCCAACTCCAGGGTGTGATTCATCCAATTTTTGGGCTCCTGAGGCCAACTCCAGTGTATATTTGGGCTCCTGCTGCTGCTGCTGCCAACTTCTGCCAACTCCAGGGTGTGATTCATCCAATTTTTGGGCTCCTGAGGCCAACTCCAGTGTATATTTGGGCTCCTGCTCCTGCTGCTGCCAACTTCTGCCAACTCCAGGGTGTGATTCATCCAATTTTTGGGCTCCTGAAGCCAACTCCAGTGTATATTTGGGCTCCTGCTGCTGCTGCCAACTTCTGCCAACTCCAGGGTGTGATTCATCCAATTTTTGGGCTCCTGAGGCCAACTCCAGTGTATATTTGGGCTCCTTCTGCCCCTCATAGTGATGCCACTTCAACTCTCTGCAATTGTGCCGCTCTGCGATTCTATTAGCGATGCCTCTGATCTGCATGTGATATTTCTTCAAAGTATTATTTAACAAACCCAGCACGCATCCTGTGCGTGTTACAGCAAGGCTGAATGGTTTACAACCCTATTGAGGCTGTAGGAGGCTCAGAAATAGCCGTTTTTAATAGCGATTCGTCGCGAATTTATTCGGGTCGAAACGATTTTTGTCGGAAAATTCGGCGAATCAGTCGAATCGAATTTTTCAAAAGTTCGCTCATCTCTAATTTTAACTAATAATAATAATAATAATAATAATAATGTGCTCATATGGCCAATGACCAATGTACAGTATGCTTATGCATACAAAGGAATTTGTGCACCGCTATGTTATAGAGCAAAGCTGAGAGCATACAAATCCACCCATTGTAGATAGGCGGCTCCACCTTGAGTCAAGTGGAGACTTGGCACAGAAACTATACTCCCATTTACTGAATTTCCTGCCTCAACCACAACACTCATCTTTCCCCGTTGGCTGGACATCTTATTTCATAAAAAAACAAATTCAACAAATTGATTCCTATCCAGTCTATTTTAATGTAAAGTAAAATACAGGTTTCATTATACCTGGAATATTGCCATTATGATGAAGAGGCCGGTGCCGCCAAGCAAGAAGAATAGATCATCTCAGCACTTCCTGTTGCAGTAAGGTAATTCAGTTGCGAGGTTTGCACAATGTATGATGGTGATCTGCTGGCCAAGGGCTGCTTTTGCTCTGCAGCCTCATTAGCAAGGTCAAAACCAATGTTATTTTACCATTTGAAGTCATTTTTGGCCTAACAACGAAGAGAAACCATACTCGAAGTAGCCTTAATCTAATCATTTTCTTTTCATTGTTCTTTATGGGAAAATAATTTAAGCTGGAATTTAGTGGTCCCATCAGAGTGGTGATATCTTAAAAAAAAGGTGGTCTGAAGGACAGGTTTTACTGTACTTTAATAGATTATAGATTAATATAAATCTTAATATTCATAATCGTTACCATTTTCCTTCTTACATTTCTCTCAGCCATGTATCTATTTATAATATATGCCTAAAATACAGCCAGAAGAGATAATAGGTCATATGGGGCCCTCATGATGTCTGTTTGACTTTGGTTCTTAGATAGATCTAGTTCACTTTTATTGATCTTAGATTATTCATAATCCATATTTTTTTCTTAATTATTACTACACTTTTTTGTTTAGTATTATTCCAATATAATTCCAACTAAGACTACTATGTACAAAAAAGCAATTTAACCCTCTGCACACTCATTTTATTTAAAACACAATTGCTGGACTTCCACTTTAAAGAAGAACCAAACCCCCCATATAAAAGGGGATAGCACTGACACCAAATAGGAAAAATATATATGATTGTATTAGTCCTTTAAGTTCTAACACCTAAAAAAGCACATAACACCAGGACACATTAAAACCAAAGGGGACTTCCTCCTCAAATCCCCCTGCCCCAGCTCAAAAAAAACAAATGAAGGAATAAATAGTCAGTAATATAATATACTACAAAGGCAACCCCATCTCATCAAAATAAGCTGTGCAATAAAAGGCAATGATACAACACAATAGCATGTGGGCGCTCAAAATGCCATATTTTTCAACCTATAAGATGCACCTGCTCATAAGACGCACCTAGGATTTTGGGGCGGAAAATAATATTTTTAACCAAATAATAGGCAAAGTGCAGAATCCTCCAATTACAGGCAGAGTGGCATCCCCCTCCCATTCCCATAGGCAGTGTGGCATCCCCCTCCCATTCCCATAGGCAGGGTGTCATTCCCCCCTCCCATTCCCATAGGCAGTGTGGCATTCCCCCTCCCATTCCCAATAGGCAGTGTGGCATTCCCCCCTCCCATTCCCATATAGACAGTATGCCATTCCCCTCCTCCCATTCCCATAGGCAGTGTGGCACCCCCCTCCCTTTCACCATATAGGAAGTGTAGCACCCCCCCTCCTATTCCCCATATAGGTGGTGTGGTACCCCCCTTCTATTAGCCATATAGGCAGTGTGGCATCCCGCCTACCATTCCAAATATAAGCAGTGTGGCCCCCCACTCCTATTCCCCATATAGGCACTGTGGGATCCCCCCTCCCATTCCCCATATAGGCAGTGTGGCACCCCCCTCCTATTCCCCATATAGGTGGTGTGGTACCCCCTTCTATTAGCCATATAGGCAGTGTGGCATCCCGCCTACCATTCCAAATATAAGCAGTGTGGCCCCCCACTCCTATTCCCCATATAGGCACTGTGGGATCCCCCCTCCCATTCCCCATATAGGCAGTGTGGTACCCCCCCTCCCATTCCCCATATAGGCAGTGTGGTACCCCCCCTTCTATTAGCCATATAGGCAGTGTGGCATCCCCCTTCTATTCCCCATATAGGCACTGTGGGATCCCCCCTCCCATTCCCCATATAGGCAGTGTGGTACCCCCACTCCTATTCCCCATATAGGCACTGTGGGATCCCCCCTCCCATTCCCCATATAGGCAGTGTGGTACCCCCCCTCCCATTCCCCATATAGGCAGTGTGGTACCCCCCCTTCTATTAGCCATATAGGCAGTGTGGCATCCCACCTCCCATTCCCCATATAGGCAGTGTAGCACCCCCCCTCCCATTCCCCATATAGGCAGTGTGTCATTCCCCCCTCCCATTCCCATAGGCAGTGTGGCAATCCCCCTCCCATTCCCATATAGACAGTATGCCATTCCCCTCCTCCCATTCCCATAGGCAGTGTGGCACCCCCCCTCCCATTCCCATATAGACAGTATGCCATTCCCCTCCTCCCATTCCCATAGGCAGTGTGGCACCCCCCTCCCTTTCACCATATAGGAAGTGTAGCACCCCCCTCCTATTTCCCATATAGGCAGTGTGGCACCCCCCCTTCTATTCCCCATATAGGTGGTGTGGTACCCCCCTTCTATTAGCCATATAGGCAGTGTAGCATCCCGCCTACCATTCCAAATATAAGCAGTGTAGCCCCCACTCCTATTCCCCATATAGGCACTGTGGGATCCCCCCTCCCATTCCCCATATAGGCAGTGTGGTACCCCCCCTCCCATTCCCCATATAGGCAGTGTGGTACCCCCCCTTCTATTAGCCATATAGGCAGTGTGGCATCCCCCTTCTATTACCCATATAGGCAGTGTGGCATCCTCCCTCCCATTCCCCATACAGGCAGTGTGGCACCAACCTCATTCCCCATATAGGCAGTGTGGCATTCCCCCCTCCCATTCCCCATACAGGCAGTGTGGCACCAACCTCATTCCCCATATAGGCAGTGTGGCATCCCCCTTCTATTACCCATATAGGCAGTGTGGCATCCCCCCTCCCATTCCCCATACAGGCAGTGTGGCACCAACCTCATTCCCCATATAGGCAGTGTGGCATTCCCCCCTCCCATTCCCCATATAGGCATTGTGGCATCCCCTCCCATTCCCCATAAAGGCAATGTGGCACCCCCTCCGATTTCCCATATAAGCAATGTGGCACCCCCCCTCCCATTCCCCATATAGGCAATGTGGCACCCCCCTTCCCATTCCCCATATAGGCAATGTGGCACCCCCATCCATTCCCCATATAGGCAATGTGGCACCCCCCTCCCATTCCCCATATAGGCAATGTGGCATACCCCCTCCTATTCCCCATAGAAGCAGTGTGGCAACCCCCTCCCATTCCCCATATAGGCAGTGTGGCATCCCCCCCATTCCCCATATAGGCAATGTGGCACCCCCCCTCCCATTCCCCATATAGGCAGTGTGGTACCCCCCCCCTTCTATTAGCCATATAGGCAGTGTGGCATCCCCCTTCTATTACCCATATAGGCAGTGTGGCATCCCACCTCCCATTCCCCATATAGGCAGTGTAGCACCCTCCTCCCATTCCCCATATAGGCAGTGTGTCATTCCCCCCTCCCATTCCCATAGGCAGTGTGGCAATCCCCCTCCCATTCCCAATAGGCAGTGTGGCATTCCCCCCTCCCATTCCCATATAGACAGTATGCCATTCCCCTCCTCCCATTCCCATAGGCAGTGTGGCACCCCCCTCCCTTTCACTTGTGCTTACTAGGACACGAAATGGGGGCGGAGCCGCATGCACTGCCTCTGTCCCTGCCGCTGCTATCGCTGCCGCAGCAATAGCGGCGGCGAGGACGGGGACAGAGTCCGCTCCTCTGTCTTCTTCTGGCCTCCCGCAGTGTGGCAGGTAACGTGAGTTTATTTTTTTTTATTATTTTTTTTTTTTTGGCCGATAAGGCGCACTGAAATTTTTCCACCACTTTTGGGGGAAAATAAGTGCATCTTATAGGGCGAAAATGGTAAATCTAACAAATACTAAACTATGCCCTAAGAAAACCTAGCAAAAATAAGAAAATAACCCAAAGTACCAAGAGGAAAGTGAAAAATAACAAGTAGTGTGTAATGTTAGGTGGAAGGAGAGCCTTCATGTGTTCCTTGGTGACCACCACCACAGAACACGTAAGGGGCTTTTTGGTGCTGGACATTTTGTTAAGTGGGCTCTGCTTTGCATGGTGTTAATGTTGCCCCATTTGGCCTGCATGCCTTTCTATCTGTCTTGGCGTGCCACTACCTGTCTTTGGATAATTGCCCTTTTTGTTTCTAGTGTGTGGTCACACCCCCAGCACCACTTCTTACTATGAATTAAATGGCTAAGCAGTAGCTACTATTCTGCAGATGGGCCAGGCCCACTGTTAATGGTGCAGACCATACTCCAGGCCCCTAACCCCCCCATATTGGGCTGAGTTATGGGGAGGGGAACTGCCTGCTGCATAGCAAGAGGCACAGCATGGAACATACTAGTATAGGACTGCAGCTGCACCATAGGTGAGGAGGTGGATAACATGTTTTTCCACCTGCAATGAAAGCTATGTGGTTGCAGGTGAGACCTGCTCGTATCGCCTGTTAGCTTCAATTCAAAATCATACAGCTAAATTACAGTACTGTGTAGCCAAGTTCAACAATATCAGTTTCAGATTGTGTGCAAGCAGGATTGCCACTGTGTTTGTACAGGAATATTTAAAATGTTGCATTGCTTGTACACACAAATGTAAAAGTGTAGCATTGGCTTTACAGTCAAACAGATTGGGGCATTAACAGGACTGCCTCGACGTGGCTGTCTCGCTTCCATATGTATTGAAATCTATGCCGACAAAAAGTCCTTGTGTTTTTTTATATGTTTTACATAGTTTTTCAATAAAATGAGTGTGCAGATGATTAAATTACTTTTTTTTATCTAGAAAGTGGTCACACCCCTAAGCACCTCCTCTAACTGCTATAAATAAAATGGCTGAGCACTACCTACTTCTTTTTTTGGTTGTTACGTGTTGCAGATCAGACTCCGTTCACAGTGGGGCTAATGCAATAGTGCTATTGATTTCCTCTGGAAATTTTTTTGCATGGTATTGTCTCAGCGTGGCTCCCGCACTTCCAAATGCATTGCAATCTATGTTAACTAAAAGTCCTTGTATTTGATAGTCATTTTTTTCCATAAAATGAGTGCATTCTGCAGTGCCTTCTCTGACTGCTTTAAATGAAATAGGTGAGCAATACCTACTTTCTTTTTTGGATTTGGTAGTAATTACCTTTTACTCTTGATTTCCCTCCAATATCGAATCTCAGTAATAAACATGAGCTTGGAGTCCCCAACACCAAAAGCATCGGGAGAAGAGAAGCCTGGGTGAAACATAGGATTATGTGTTCGCTCCATCACTAGTGAGTGGGGGGGCATTAAATCGGTCCTTTACCTAAAACCCACCCTGGTGGTTTGGTATGAGATGAGTGAACCGATTATTCCCCACCGATCCCCACCAGCACAACTGCAGCCACTCCAGGCTGTTCCGTATGCCTAGCCCCTCCAACGCTCGCATGAATGCCAGCATTCTCCGCCCCCAGGGTGGGGCCTTTTTTAACCCAAAGAGTTAGCTAACATCACTGTAAGCAACTGGGCAAACCCTCATCACCCCTGTCACTCACAATGACATCAGCTAATTCCATTGTGTACGAAGGGCCCTATCCTGCAGCAGGGAGCACTGGCGGTCCTGAAATTCCAAGCAAGTTCTGATTCGGATTACTCGATTTGCTCATCTTTGCCTAAACCCACCCTGCTTGTTTATATTGTCTAAGGTACTGGGTTTATTTAGGAATATGCTGGGTTTAAAGTGTAAGAACAGGCAGAGCCATTTGTTAAACCATTGTGTCGGGCTACATTTGGCACTGTCCTTAAATTCTCTGTTTTTAAATTAAAAAAGAAATGGCCGAAATATCATGGTTTACAGTCTTACCTTATGATTTCACTTCTGAAGTATGTGGACGTGGCCTGGGCGCTGTGATGCAGCATAATAATCAGAATACTAATTAGCATAATGGACAGGGTCTGTAAAAGCTTGATATCTTGCTTCAGACACAGGCATTCTCAGGGGTTAGCTTGGCTAGAATGGCAGCGAGAGAACTGTTCAAGCCATCAATACAGAGGAGGCGTGGTTTGGACTAGCTCCATGAGCTAGTATTGATGGCCCACATTGGTGGGGTGGTGCTAGAGGGGCAGAATAAGAAGTGTATTTCCTCATTCATGGTGCTGAGCTGAGAGGAGGCACAGCGTGGAGGAACTCTTGGCAAGGTAAGCTGCTGTCCCCCACACAGTACTGATGAAGCGCACACATAATCCACCCAGGCTTCTCTTCTGCCAGTGCCTTTGGGTTTGAAGTGGGATTACCATTTAAGTAGTACAGTAAGTCCATAATCCAATTTCAGACAAAACGTTCTGAACTCAGATACAGTTAGATACATAAAGTTAAATAATTTTTATAGACTTGTCTAAAAGTGTAACGGATCTGTCTTTTAAACAAAGAGATACTGATTTGAAAAATACTGGCCTAACATCTGAATAAACTAACAAAGAGAGGACCCAACGGACAACCCAAAACTGTAGTCGCAGAAAACTAACCAAAGATACCATAGAAAGGTATTAGTTAGTATCTCAGGTATGTCAAATTCAGTGGCTCGAGTCAAGAAGCCGGTACAAATGCAAGCCAAAAATCATGGTTGTTCCTGGAGGCTAAACCTTTTTTTAGATGATCAGGATCAACTACTAGAAGCTAGCAGTAACACAAACAGGAATGTATTGCATTTTTGTCCTATAAGACTACCCATAAGACGCACCTAGGGTTTGGAGGAGGAATATAAGAAAATAATATTCTGAACCAAATGTTGTGCTAAAACACCACCATTACAGACTGTGTGGCATTCCTCCATCCCATTCCCATAGGCATTGTGGCATTCCCTCATCCCATTCCGTTAGGCAGTGTGGCATACCCCCATCCCATTCCTATAAGCAGTGTGGCATACCCCCATCCCATTCCCATAGGCAGTGTGGCATACCCCCATCCCATTCCCATAGGCAGTGTGGCATACCCCCATCCCATTCCCATAGGCAGTGTGGCATACCCCCATCCCATTCCCATAGGCAGTGGGGCATGTCCCTCCCATTCCCATAGGCAGTGTGGCATTCCCTCCTTTCATTCCCCATAGGCAGTGTGGCATCCCCTCCTTTCATTCCCCATAGGCAGTGTGGCATCCCCTCATCTGATTCCCATATGCAGTGTGGCATTCCCACCATCCCATTCCCCATAGACACTTTTGGGGGGAATTTTATGTATCTTATAGGGCAGAAAATACGGTATCATTTTTCTGATGGGGACCCAGGACAATGCCGATACTTCTAAAAAAAAGTATAGCCAAGACTGTGCAGGATTTCCCACAAGTCAATATTTGCGTGATTCCAAATGATTATGTCATAGCATGTTTCATAGTAGAAGGCATTTTTTTAAATTAACCTAATCCATATAGCGAGTATACAGCTGTGCTTTTAATTTGGAGAAAGTTAGGACCTCCTACGTTACTAAACAAATGTGATCGAGGGCAATAGATAAACTTATGAAAGATAAATATTGACCTTTAAGAAAGTTTAAGCAATTTTAAATAAAAGGTGCCCTTTCTATTTCCAATGATACGTTCCTCTGCTGCTGCTCTGTCTGCATTGGGCAGTATTATTTCACAGATAATGCGCTGTGCTGGAATAAGTCTCTTTACTTGAATTTCTCAGTATAATCAGTTAAAGCATGGCAGAACTATGGACCACACAAGGGGTACTTCATGTGTCATCTCATCAGCCGCATTCTGGCAGCACAATGGCCACCACGGTCCTGGAGAGCCTTGTGCTTCAGATTATAGGATTATTTTTCTTTCCTAAATAGAATCTATTTATATATATATATATATATGCCTATTATTTATTCATTTCAATATCTATGTGTGTATGTGTGTTTCAATCCCAATAATCTGTAAGACTGCCAGATAAAAATCAATATATACACAATGGAGTACATATTGTATATAAGGGGTGATTTACCACGTGCGCTACTTTGCGCCACTTTTGCCTTCCCTGCTTTCTCCATGCATGCGGGCAGAGGAGAAACTGCGGCAAATTGAGCTAAACTTACAGCAGTGAACACAGACTTACGCCATGTATTTTGCTGTGTTTGCACTGCAATTTGCTTGCGAAAGTCACTGGTATTTACAAAGTGGTTTGGAGATTGCCAGCTATATGCTGTGTCAGATTTCTTTTACATGAAATCTTGCTGAGAACACACCTTTATAGCATATTCCAGCATTGGATGGTTCTCAGAACATATGTGGGGTATCTTTGGAGTGGTTGGTTTGTTTCAAAAGCTTAAGAAAAAAAATGTAATTAAAAATAAAAAAGTCACACATTATCATTAGTTGCTTTTCACAAACTAGATAACTTATTGATGCTCATGCACGAAAAAAACACTCTCTCTCTCCAAAAATAACATTGATTCCTATGGGATTCCCCCTTAAAAGCTGGGGATTGGAAAAGGTGGTCGCCAGCATTCGCTGCGCAAAATGACTTCAGCGTAAATCCAGAAAACAGTGAAATCGCTGGGCAAACAAGCAGGTTGTGATTTGCAAATGCATAAAAGAGAGAATGGCCAGGAAAAGGCTGGCAAATTGTTTTGTAAATGAAGGAGGAAGGTTGGAGGGAGCGAGAGGGTTGTGATCTCTTGCCCCCCCCAGCCCCCTTCCACTGATCATCCGGCGGAGGATCGGAGGTGAGTAGAGCAAAAAAAAGTCATTTTTCTGTTTGTGTGTTTATTTTTACTGTTAACCCCTTGTGAACTGGTAAGGGGTCCATGAGATCCCTATACCAGTTCACAAGGCTGGCAAGTCACCTGCAGCTAGCGGGTGACTTGCCATTAATCCCTGGCACCCCCAATTACCTGCCTCCCCAAAGCCCAGGGGGGGGGCAGAAGAGCCCGAGACCACAGAGCTGACCCCTGTGTCCTGTTCCTACAGGTCCCCATAGCTAGGCCCAGGCTGGTTATGCGGGGTAGGGGGGACCACATGTCATGTTTTTTGGGGGGATTTTTAACCCTGGGAGGGGGGACCCTATGTTGTTTTTTTTAATTAACCCGTTACGTTCAGAGATCAGCGTGGGACACAGTGCCTGAGGAACCAGAGAAAGCAACCGCCATTTTTTAACCCTTTATAGTGTGGATAGTAGTTATATTTTCTTTGTGAATGTTATAAAGTGCTCTTTTCAGTTTGTGGCATCTCCTAGGCAAGAATATGGGGGCTACCGATACCTATGTGGTACCATTGTAATCGGTTTCTTTAATAAAACTAGAAAAATTACAAACAAGACATTTCATGTTAAAACCTAAACTCTGCTGCAAAATGTATATATAATTTTCCTGGAAATTCCTGCAAAAATCATGGTTAAACATGGCGCAAAATGGTGAAAAATGACCTGTCAACAGAGGGTGACAACACTTCAAGTAGGCGGGCAATTAAAAGGGTTAAAAGTAGCTATGCATGTTGGGTATTGTTCTGCTCGGCGGACCTTGCAAATTCAGATTTAGCTTGTTTTTTCTTATTTGCATGTTGATATTTTAGGAAAATGTGTTTTTTATTCTGCTTTTTTATACATTTTTTAGGGAAACCCTGTGCAACCTAAGAATTCTTTGAGGGATTACTTCCAGAAAGATGATCCCACTTCAACAAGCTGTGTACTCTTAGAAAGCTTAACATGTGTACTTGCAAGGAAGCGCAAGGTCCGCACTTTGTCTGCAGAGCTGAAATTTTCAAGTAAAATTACCGTTACGCACATGCTTTACTTTGAGGTGTTTGGCAACTCTTCCTTTGACAGTCCCTATGCATGTTGGGTATTGTTCTGTTCGGGGGACTTGCTTTTTCTGATTTAACTTGTTTTTTTTTTTCTTCTTTGCATATCGTTTTTTAATGAAAATTTGGCTTTGATTTTTCTTTTTTATCCTTTTTAGGGAAACTCTGTGCAACCAAAGAATTCATTGATGGATTACTTCCAGAAAACGACACCCACTTCAACAAACCTGGTACCCCTGTAACCTAGTGTAGTGGTCGCTGTAGTATCCTGGCCGGCATTGATGAATTTGATGTGTGGTGGGCGCTGTAGAAGAGCTGTTCCTGATTCACTGCAAAGCCAATGGAGAATGCTAGGTGGTGTCCCGAGGTCATAGCGCACAAGACTACACCGCATTTAACAAGATGACAACGCTGCAGCGAGCAATAGGTAGTGCCAGCACTGTGACAATGACACCTGCAAATACAATTCTGCATACAGCACCCAGCGTGCACCCGACACAATTTTATTCTAACAAACTATAGCCAGACTTGTTTCTTTTTAATTGTATGTTTCCAATTTGGTGTTTTTATATTTTTGGATAGATACAATTTTTATCTAATGAACACTAGCCTGACTCTATTTTTTAATTGTATTTTCTTAGGTTTTAACTGTTTTAATTAAAGGCATCCCATTTAATTAAAGGCATCCTATTTAAACCAGACCTTCACCCTGATAAAAGACAATTTTTCCCCCACCCTATACAAACAGATTGCTCACATTAAAAATCATCCTACGTGCACATACTGCCTTTTCTGAGCCTTTAAACATCCAAGATGGCAGCCTGTGGAGTCTCAGGCTGCTTGCAGACAGAGAGTGTCTTCTGACTGTGCCGCTCTGCATAGGATTGCAGATTGGGATTGCTGTCCTTTTTCTGACCTCTTCTCTGCAAAGCACATCTATAACCTGGCCCCCTGCACTTTTCCTCCCTCTCCTTTGCTCAATATGTGATGCTTCTGAGGCAAGATAGCAGTGCCTGTATCCTAGAGTCCTGAACGGATTTGCAGCCCAGTGGGAGAAAGAATAATACCTAAGTGACGTAAAACGTTTAATATATTAATTTTAGATTGGCTTTTTATTAAATGATGCCTGTGGGTTTATTTTTTTATATTTTTTGGCAATTTCTTTGGCATGTTTGGCTAGATACAATTTTTATCTAATAAACAATAGACAATAAACAAACTTTTTATTTTTCAAATGTATTTTTTCAGTTTTAAAGGCATCCAATTTAATATTAAATCTGCCCGGGGCTTTATTAGTTTATATTTTTGGGTAATTCTTTAGCCATTTTTTTTTTTTGTCACTTTCCCTTGTTTTATTGAATTTCAGGTAACCAGCACTCATTAAAGTCTGGACAAGTGACAATGCGGAAACATATCTTATTTTTTTTATGTTTCTTACAAGGCTGCACCAAGCATAAGGGCTTGTAACCCAGGGCTCAGAGGCTGCAGTATTGGCAGCCCCTGTCCCTGCAAGTTACAAGCCCTTTGGTATGTTCATGTTCAAATTACAAAAAAAAAAAAAAATGCGCGGGGTCTCTCCATCTAAGTATTACCAACCCAGCAAACCAAACATGGGGGCTTATACCAGGGATCAAGGGCCACCCAGCTGGCCCCTGGCCCTGACCAATACAAGTCCTTATGCCCTATAGCACAGGTCCGGTGCCCAGCACCAGGGCTGCCGGGCTCATCCGCACCACCATACCCATTGGTGGGGCAGGTAATGTAGTATGAACTGGTTTAGAGGTCCATGGGACCCCTTATCAGTTCAAAGTGAAAGTGGAAGAAAGCACACACACAAGTTTAATTAAAAAATAGCTTTATTAATCGTAAATAACTTATACTTACCTTCCCCCTCCTGGCTCCCACACAGGATCCTTTAAATGTATGCCACCTAGGCGTCTAAGGTGCTCTGGTGGCATTTAGCAAGGAGGGGAATACTTTTTATGAAGAGGCGGGGCCTCTCTGGAATCTTCCCATCACTGCTTATGACATCACAAAAAGGGAGGGTCTTAGAGCAGGTGGCATGGAAAATCGCCTCTAGCCCATCCCCTTCTGTGACATCAGCAATTATGTCAGTGAGATTCTATGAAGGCCACGCCTCCAAGTATAAAAGCCAGTTCCCCCGGCCCTCACTTCAGTCCCTCAAACCTATATTCCCCTTTCATCCAAATGGTGACGCAGCCACCAGCTTTTGCATGCTGGTCAACATCTACATGCTGGAGGGGGGACTGGAGAAAGAGAAGGAAGAGGAGATGGCACAGAACAAAGAAGACCCACTGGACTGGAGGAAGACAGCTCCCGGTGGGGGACAGAAGATGGAAGACTGGTGATCGGTGAGTATAAGTTATAAATTAAGAGGAATGTGACAGACTCTCTGTCCTTTGGACTTTACACAGGTTCATTACTTTCCTTTTCTTAAGCATGTTACAGACTGCCGTTGTGTTGATTGATTACGTTATTCATTGTTCTGATTGATTGTATTACAGACTGCTATTGTTATGCTGATTGCGTCACCGGCAGAGTTGAGGGATTGTGTGCCCTGCTCCCATTGGTCTGTGTATTTGTCATGCAGTCCTCCATCAGGTCCATGGGGGAGGTCCCCTTGCATGGAGGCTTGCATATAAGGCCCAGTGTGGCACTAATAAAGACACTTCACCTTCACCCTCAATACTGAAGTTCTGTCTCTTATTGGGGGAAACGCTATATTACAATTCACTAGCCCTTGTAAGGGACGACTCTGGAATTCCAGCAGCACCTCTTACGATTGGGAAAAGGACGTCTCGGGCGGTGAAGCCCTCCGGCGATAAGGGTTATCGCTACAAGGAATAAAACTAATTTTTGTGTGGTGTGTTCACTTGTGTTTACTGTCACTTTCTTGGCTTAAATGAATGCTGGTTAAGTGGCATTCAATAAAACAAGGGAAAGTGACAAAAAAATTCTGGCAAATATTTTTCCTCTACAAATTGTATATAATGAAAACTAAAATATGGGATGATTTCAAAATACGCATTTGGTAAAGCAGTTAAAACCTGAAAAAATTCAATAAATAAAAAGTCAGGCTATTGTTCATTTGATAAAATGGTATCTAACCAAAAATGCCAAAGAAATTACCACAAAATATTAAAAAATAAACTTCCAGGCAGTTTTAATGTTAAATGGGATGCCTTTAATTAAAACAGTTAAAACCTGAAAAAATACAATAAAAAAATTGAGGCTACATTAGATAACCAAAAATGCCCCCAAAATTACCAAACAATAATCCCACAGGCAGTTTCCATATTAGATGGGATGCTTTAAAAAGCCGCATTTAGTAAAACAATTAAAACCTGAAAAAACACAAATACAAACTAAAAAGTCAAGCTATTGTTCATTGGATAAAAATGTTATCAAACCTAAAAATATTTCTAAAAATGAACCCATAGGTAGTTACCTGCAGTGGGAACAAATGAAACATAAAAAAACCTCTTAATTTTTTATTTATTTGTGTATTTTTTTATATTTCTTGATTTCTGTGATTATTTAAAGTACTTTCCCCAGTCCATTTTGTGTAGGGCAATTTTTTTATTGGTGTGTTTCTTTTTCTAATTCTAATTTTTCTAATTTTTTTGTTTTCTGTGATTTGGGTACTTTCCTAGCCCATCTTGAGCAGGGCAATCGCTCAGGTGTTACCCCCCAAATTAGACCTACAACACCCATAAAAAACTAATATTTACATTTTTTCTTTATTGGTGTATTTCTTTCTTTTTTTTTAGTTTTCTGTGATTAATTTGAGTACCTTCCATAGTCCATTTTATGCAGGAATTCAGAAACAAGTATAGGCCTGGAGACAGAGAAGTTTTGGTATGCTCACATGCATTTGGCCAACACCTAACAACACACAGCAAAAGATATGAAATTTGAGCTGATGGGTTAGCAATAACCCAGCCATTTGGGTTATTAACCTTTCTTGTTTCATTTTCAGACTCCATTGGTGGTGGTTGCGGAGGCAGAAGTGCAACTCAGTAGTGCCCAGCTATATGAGCTGGGTACCCAAATGCTTAACGCATACAATAGGCAACAATGTCACGGCCAACTGGACGAAAGTGTGGAAGTAATTGAATGGCAGCTGAATCAAATTCAATTGGAAATAAACCCGTTGGCCATGCAGACAGCACTGTCACAGGAACAATGAGTGGAGCTACAACTGCACTGGAACAACATGTGGCAATAATTGCAGTCATCCAAGAGAGCCTGAGGGAAATGACCGAATTGCTGCAGGTATAATTTGGTCCGAGTGGTGGTACTGCAATTCCGGTTCCATTGCTCATGGGAACCAGGGGTCTAACAATCAGTGCGGGGCTTGTTCTGCATTTGAAAGTCTCACCTACATATCCTGTGAGTTTGGGCTTTATACTGTATTTCACAAGCTTTTTTTGTTCATATATCTTTGTACAGCACTGGCACTTTAGAGTTACTGTTATTTTGTCTTATTGGTGCACATTGAGTCACATTTTGAACCTCATTATGAGAGCCCATTGATTTAATCTTTATGAAATAATTCATTGTACTAGCCCCTTGTTGTTCCCACCATTGTTTTTTAATTTATCTTTTGGTGTTTTGATCAGATTTTTATCCAAATAAATATGAGTTATTTATATTAACTGCGTGAGCGGCACTTTCTTATGGGCTTATGTATGGGCTAACCTGAGAGCCCACCTTACAGTAGTTACCTAAGTGGGCAGTTAACTGGACATCAATGTTGTTTATTTAACAGGCCAGCACAGGCGGGTGCAACCTATAAGCTACAACATCATGGGCATATGCAGGATGCAAACATACATCCGGGGTCTGCGGGAGCGCATTGGTGCAGGGGTGTGTCACACACACGACAAGGACCAACATGGTAAACACTGTCTACACATGGGAGCAGCAGAACTATATCATGATGGTAAGTCATGCTATGCCATGTGCCTACACATGTATGCCGCTTTACGATCACACAAAGGTGTGGACAAGTGATAGACTGGCTTCCGGAATGGAGACACATTGTGAAGGTACAGTAATGGCGGAGGCCTGGGTGGGATTCCAAAACTAACAAAGTTTTGGTCAAATGTCGATCCCAAAAAAGGCAAGAACCAAACCCTGTCTGCCTGAGGAATGCCCAGACGTGGAACAGGCCAACATTAGTGTGCCAACCAACATGTGCAAAAAATGCTAATGCCGTCAAGCATATGCTGCACCCACTGTCACATGTCCCACTCTTGCCTGTTTGTAGGTGACGCCGGGGTGCAGAAGTTGTGGGTTGTTGGATTTGTGAAACTGTTACAGGGTCAGACAGGTCAGAGAGCCCAGATCTTAGAATCGCCCAGTAATGGCAGAAGGGGGAGCTAGGTGCGCCACTTGGCTTAAGTGCGTCCGCTACTTCTATCCACCAGTACTATTGGATGGGAGAGCTGGTTCCCCATGTTGCTGATCAGTGTCAGCGAGTACTATCCAACAGTACAGCAGAGGGGAGAGCTGCTTACGTGCCGCAGTAGTGCATATGCGCCCAGTTACGTAGACATTTTTGTTAGCAATGTAAGAGACCTGATTTTAAAGTGGAAGCGCGTGCATGTGGACCTAAACTAGGCCACAGCATAGAAGGCCTTAAAATAACAGTAAAATTTAATCTTATTTCTGCAGACTTTCATCCAAGACTGCTACAACCTCAAGCCCACACCCATGAAAAGGGGACATCGGCTTACAACAACACACAAATGCAACGCTGGTCGGATCTCAAACAACAAAAACGACCCCGGGTGTGGCGCTTCTACAGCCAGATCTTCCCAGGTAAGGGGATGTATAAGAGAGAAGGTGAGCAATCAGGCAGAACTTTGTAAGTTTTTTTTCTCTTGAACCTGGGTGAGTTCTGGCTTCGCATAAAGGCTACTAGGAGGTGAGGGGTCCGATAAGTGCAGAAAGGAAGACTGGGTGTGGGTAAAAGACAGTGGCCCCAACCTCTTCCTCCTCTTCAGCATCTCCAACAACAGCTCTGGAACCCGCACCAACAGTTGCCAACAGCCCAGCAGCAGTCAGGCAGTGCCTTAGACTAAAAACACACAGGTAGGGGTAATGGATTCAAAATTAACATATATTAACCTATATGTTAACATATATGCTAGGTGCAGGTATCTTCACTCCAGAATCGTCCGAGGGTGAATATGCCACGATGGGGCTACCCGAGAGGTTACGGCACCAGACTCAGGTGGGTGCAAACCCAGTCAAGCAGTCCACTGCACAAGCAGAGCACACGTGCGCAGACTTGTAACATCAGTTTCCTTTTCATTTTAGACCCAGATGAAGGAATGGCGCCGCGGAGGAGGGTGGTCCCCTAAAAGGGCAAAGAACATTGTTGTGGTAAGCATTGAGCATTTGGGGGGCATCTACAGCCACACATGTGTAGAAGCAGGTGTTAACATGCATTTTGTATTTACAGGTTCAATGTTGGTCCCACAGACAAATTAGAAAACCAATATTGTATTGCTTTTATATTTTTATAAAAAATATTGTTGCTAATAAAAAAAGAAAACATTTTATACAAATTATTAATAAACAAAAATGTTTTACAAATGTATATGCTGCGTGGTGTCCTCTATTAAAGCTACATTCTTCAAGCTAAATCAGAGGCGGGTAATGGTGTGTGAAAAGAGGAGGCGGACTAAGGAGTAAAAACAAAAAAAAGGCTATCAGTAGTGGGTGGAAGCAGACGACATGGGAGGACAGTGAATGAAAGAACTTGGAGAAGGTAAGTCACTATACACATATACCCCAACTGAAACTAAGGGGGAAAGTTAAGTCACTATACAGACAAGCACAAAACATGGGATGGCCCAACTGAAACTAAGTTAAGTCACTATACAGACAAGCACAAAACATGGGATGGCCCAACTGAAACTAAGTTAAGTTACTATACAGACATGCAAAAATCATGGGATGCTCCAGCTGGAACCAAGGGGAAAGGTAAGTCATTATACAGACATGCACAAAACATGGGATGCCCCAACTGAAACTAAGGGGGAAAGTTAAGTCACTATACAGACAAGCACAAAACATGGGATGGCCCAACTGAAACTAAGGGGGAAAGTTAAGTCACTATACAGACAAGCACAAAACATGGGATGGCCCTACTGAAACTAAGGGGGAAAGTTAAGTCACTATACAGACAAGCACAAAACATGGGATGGCCCAACTGAAACTAAGGGGGGAAGTTAAGTCACTATACAGACATGCACAAAACATGGGATGCCCCAACTGGAACTAAGGGGGAAAGGTAAGTCACAATACAGACATGCACAAAACATGGGATGGCACATAAATGGGGGCCAGCAAGCTTAACCCTTAAAAAGAATTTAAAAACCTGGCTGGAAGGCCAGCAATGGACACCGAACACCAAGATCAATGAGCTCCATGGCAACCCACGGCTCGAGACAGGTACAAGTTCGGCTTCCAAGGTGAGTTTGACTGCCAAAACCCTAAATCCTTGTATGCGTTTTCCAAGCAATTACGTTGGGTGCGCATGGCTGAGAAATTCTCGGTATGTGGCTGTGAATAATACGAGCGTTCACAAAATCCCGGTTTCTGAGTTCACTTTCTCAAAGAAAAACAAGCATTTGCGGTGAGGCTATGAATCAGGCTTAATGTATGGAGGAGAGCTAACACTGCACATCACCTGGAACAATGGTGGCGGCATCATAGTGTGGAGATGCTTTCCTTCAGCAGGAACTGGGCAGCTGGTCAGAGTAGATGGGAAAATGGATAGAGCTACATGCAGGACAATCCTGGAGGAAAAATTGTGAAAGGCAACAAAAGACTTGAGACTGCAGTATAGGTTCACCTTTAAGCAGGACAACAACCCCAAACATACAGCCAAAGCTGGAATTGTTTTATGAGGACCAAAACCCAGACCATGTGCCCGCACAAGGCATTTGTGAATGGCTGTCGCGGATATGTTCCTATTAGTGGGTAGCAGGAGATGCGGCCTCCAGCATTTATTGGGTGAAACTCTGCTCTTGCTAGACAACAAAGTGGTTTGGACAAAGGGGTTTGAGCGGATCCGCGCACGCTGATTGGATGAGCGGGCACGCATGCGTCGTAGGACAGTGGGGCACCCCCGATCTGGGGGCAAGGACCAAAACCCAGGATAGTCAAAATCCTGGGTTTTGGTCCGCTTTAAATCAAAGCATATTCATGTGTTGGAAGCTCATTGAGAAAACCCTGCACATCCAGCCGTGGATTCACTCACCTCCTTCCTGGCTCACTTGCTGATGTAAACAATATGCAGCAACATCCCCAGCATCTTTGGGCAGTGCACGTGCTCCCGCCACCAGCCATTCAGGTAGCAGTATGCAGAGCCATTTGCTGACATTAATCATGCACAACAAACGGCTCTGATTGGACGAGAGCCCGAGCATGCGCCATAGGACTGGGGAAAGGTGAGTTTGTATGGGTAATCTGGAGGGTTTCACACAGCAGCGTATGTCAAATCGGGATGCCCCGGGGGGGGGGGGGGGGGGAGGAGCAAAAGCCAGGATAGGCAAAATCCCAGGTTTTGTTCTGTTTTAAACTTATTCTGTACAAACACTCTCCATCCAGTCTAATTTTGAGCAAAGAGGAATCTACTAAATGTGATGTGTTAGAAACATAACCCAAATGACCTACAACAGTAATTGCAGCTAAATGTGAGCCTACAAAATATTGACTGGGTGCCTGAATATAAATGTACCCCACATTTTTCAGGTTTTCATTTTCAAAAATTTGAAAAAGGATGTATTATTTTCTTTACAATTCACAATTACAAGCTACGTTGTGTTGCTTTATCACATAAAATACATTTAAGCTTGTGGCTGTAAAGCTTGACATTGTGGAAAAGTCCAAGGGGTGTGAATACTTTTTTAAGGCTCTGTAGCATAGTCAATTTTTTGAACTTTTTTTCACGACAGTGCTTCTTTAGCTTCTTTAAGATCTGGAGAAGCTCTTTGCATTTATATGCGTCTCGCTAATATTTGATACTTACCTATGCACAGAGCCTCTCCAACTCACTCAATTGCAAATAATAATGATTGGATATATTCTTTATCCTGCGTATGTTAAATGAAAACGCTCCTTGGTGGAGGTGGATGATGGAGCAGTTTAATGGGTAAAAGGTGCAGGACTAATACATTTTGTTTTACTATTTGTTAAACGTGTGGGATATTGGCAACTTTTCAGCTTATTTGTATCTAGAAAAGATGTTTAAAGGTCTAAACATTAAGCATGAAGGCTAAGCTCTGCACATGCTGCCTGCCATGACAGGATAAAACATGGACTCTCTGCATCATGTATTATGTATCATTGCTCCTAACAGCCCAAAGCAAACTACTCAATAAATTACATGGAATGGAGTCTCCCGTCAGTGGGTTAAGTACTGTTCCCCCAGTTAAGCATCCAAAGAGACATTTGAGAGCACGCTACCTAGATTCTTTAGGGCTCTTGTGCCCCGAGTGGGCAACTGATCAGACGGGGCTTTTAGCAAACATAGCAGTGGGTGGCCCCATCACCAGCAATAGCGTTCTCCATAATTGTTTATTACCCGATAGCTGGTGTCTTTCAGGCGTTAGGCCCTGGGGCTAAACTGCCTGTGTCTAGCATTTCTCCCTCACCCTTCACACAAAGTAACACAACTGCATTCAATTCTTCCAATAGACTTCTCTTTAACTGCTCCCTTGGAAATAATAATTCATTACAAGACAGTGGAGAAAGAAAAGAGCTCAGGAGCTTTGATGGGATTAGTGAAATCCCCCACAGAGATTATTTAGAAGCTGCGATAATTCACTTAACAGGGGCCTGGGGTGCTTTGCCAGACAGGGAAGATGTAACTGTATCAGCCTGGAGATGGGATCATTTTCAGCCACCGCTAGCTTGGCATAATGGTGCTCATTAGCAATATTTAAAAGATTTGACTTAAGTCAGAGAGCCATAAAACTCAGGACTATTTCACCCGCCTCTGGCTTAGTGGCCTTTAGTTTTTACTCTGGCTGCATATTAAAATTCAAATGGCCGCCGACACACATCGCTAAAAGAAGCTCCTCTAGCTGTTATTGGTATGGTTGGTTTAGCTTCTCGTTTGCTAACCTTTAACAAATGCATATCATTTGCAATGGAGAGCTCTGTACGTGAGATGATACGAAATATCATTTCAATGCACATTCGGCTGCTAACTGGGGCACGGCAAGTTTATATTGATCAAGAGGGAGAGAGGGATCCGTCAGAGCTACGAGCATAGACTGGTAAGCTGAATGCCATCCAAGACAATAGAATGGACAGCAATAATGGAATAAAGTGGATGGCTGTAATTTTACAGCCACTGAAAAGGTTATTTGTACCTTCTCCTGTATGAACTTGAGAGTTATGAATCTCCTTCCGCTAGACAGAGGGCTGATAAGTAAATATCGTATAGCTTTTTATGGCTGGACATATGCAGGCTTGGAGCCCAACGACTGCTATCGTTAATTCATAATTTAACCCAGAATTAACCCAGGTTTCTTGTAGTCACTTATGTACAGTGATTGTTATACAGAGCAGGAATTTCCAACTAAAGTGTTTAAAATCTAGGCACTGTGATACTATGTGGCATAGTCCTAGATTGTATCCCACTAGTACCTCTGAAATAAAGTTTGTTTAGTGTGCCATACAACACAGTGTTGCCCATCCTCTGTGAAAATAAGTAGGTCCGTTATCGCACAGACCAGGTCCACTTACTCCTCTGTTTGATAATCCTGCCTTTCCCCCGGATGTGGGGACAGGTAAATTCCTAATCTGGGAATAATCGCAAGGGATTACACTGGGCGATACTTTGCAAAACGGCCGGCCTCCAAACCTTCAGGATCTTCTGATTCAGGGGCAGGGAGAGAGGGTGTCCTGGCTGCTCCATAGATAGCTTGTTGCTTTCATCTCCTCCCATACCCTGGTGTCTACGCTCTCCAGGCCTTTGACCCCTTTTGAGGGTATTTTGAGGGCTGACGTTGGACCATCACATGCACTCTCGCTCCTGTACAAGGTTCTACAGGCAGAGAGAGATCCCTCGGAGAGTCTTGGGTATGCTAGAAGATGGGAGCGGGAGTTGTGTCGGGAGCTGAGTGCCGAGGAATGGGAAAAATCTTTTACCCTGACTCATAAACTCTCCATGGCTTGTAAAGCCCAGGAGAAGAACTATAAAATCCTGTCCCGGTGGTACAGATGCCCGGTTGACCTAGCCAGATTCGGAGGGGCCGGCACAGGAAAGTGCTGGTGGTGTGGATTGGCGGAGGGCACTATGATCCACATATGGTGGAGTTCTCCACCACAAAGAAGGGAATTCTCAGACTATCTACTAACTGCGACCAGGTCAGTAATCCCTCGACACTGGCGATCCCAACACACCCCGGACATTCTGGAATGGATGCGGGAGGTGGAGGGAATCAAGAGAATGGAGGAGATGGTGCTTGAGGGATGGAAAACGGGAGGGAGAAATTCAATATCACTTGGACGATTTGGATTATGGCGCAAAATACACCGGAATTTAAGGTGCTGCTCTCCTCATTGTAGCTGGCCGCGAGACCAGATACGTGGAAGCAGGGGGTAGTCGAGGTGGAACATAGAATCCCATGGAGTTGTG
Organism: Gastrophryne carolinensis; assembly: GCA_027917425.1. Classification (NCBI taxonomy): domain Eukaryota; kingdom Metazoa; phylum Chordata; class Amphibia; order Anura; family Microhylidae; genus Gastrophryne; species Gastrophryne carolinensis. The sequence goes on along the minus strand of CM051234.1, from coordinate 575,215,575 downwards.
CCGTGACTGCCAGGCCCTCCCTGGCTTGCTCCCTACCCTACGTTTACCAACCCGCCCCCCTTCCTGGGACCCTCTCCCCCCCCCGCTAACTCCCGGGCCTGTGGCTGAGCGACATCCCCTTCCTCCTTCCCCCCTATTTTATTCCACTTCATCCCTTTTCCCTCTGTCTTTTCTTTCTTTCCTGTCCTGTGTCTTTTTCCTTTTTTTCTCTGTTCTTGTATCCTTCATATATAAAAAAAAAAGGGAGGAAAGCGGGGCTCCTGCAAGATTACTAAAGTTACACCCTCATGGTTGGGACGCATCCCTCCTTATGAAACTCTGAAGCAGAATGACTTGGGATGTCCCTGTGGGAGTTTCTCTCAGAGGCCACTGAACAGGCCTAGGTAGAGTCGAGGGTGTATGCCGCAGGTCTCCTATTGAGGTTGTGGGGGGGAGAATTGTGGGTACTGTCTTCCGAACATTTCATATGTACTGGGCCTGGGATGTGGCTTGTGACATGTTGTTAGTTATTTGCTTGTTTCTTTTTACCTAACTGATGTATGATGTATGTTATGACTGTTGAGCGACATGTCAGTTTGCTCTATGCTCTGATTTCCTTCTAATAAAAACATATTGAACAAAATAGGTAGGTCCTATTTTGGTTACTCACACAGCCAAGTGAGGTGTTACATTATCAAATGTTGGTTGTTGGTGAAGACTACAGACCAGTACACCACTCAGTCTTGAGCTCTGAGTCTTAAATCCAAACCTTGTCTTTGCAAGCGTTCACAATGGCAGAGACAGATGGGAAGACCCTGTGGATAAACCAGGGACTGGAGTGCAATGTGGTAGAAGATTCAAAATGCAGGCACAGCAAATAGGTTGACCAACTGGTGCTGTGAACCAGGCCAATAGATTACATACATGTAAACTAATAACTAATTCATTCGGATTATTTAGAGGCAATTATTTGTTTTCCCTTTTTAATGTTCTTTGGTTGAACTCACATGCTTGCCCAACTACTTTGTATTAGGTGAGACCCTCAGTTTGGCCATGCTTATGATGGATTATTCTTTTCCTACTATCTGACCTTGCACTGCTTGCCAGAATCAACCTAACCTCTGACCCTTAACCTTCCTGAGTTTGCTGATTATCCGCCTGACCTGTGGTTTTCTTTATACAGTATGTCCCTTGTAGTTTGGTGGTCTTCACCTCCTTTTGTGGTGGTTAACCAAAGCTGGGTAAGTTTTAGTATGTCTTCTGGCAAGTGCATGCTTGTATCGAGACAGCCAATCGTTCAAACACAACTTTTTCTTTAATTGCTTTTCTTGTTATTTTTCTACATCATAGGTTTATAGATTTATATTTTAAATGATTAAAAGCAGCGCCGGTTTACTAAGATCTGCATCAATATAATTTCTTGAGTCAGCTTCATCAACACCTTGAGGTGCTGAGCACTTGTAAGCTTTTGCTTTACTCTATGGTCCAGCTCATCCTAAACCATTTCATTTGGATTTAGGTCAGGTGATTGTGGAGGTCATGTCATCCGACACAGCACTCCATCCCTCTATTCCTTGGTCAAATTATCATCCTTACAGCTTGGAGGTGTGTTTAAGGTCATTAATCTTGATTCAGAGCCCCTTTTCACCCATTCTCCAGTGAGAATTCCCATTTTCACCCATTTTTTCCCCCTCATCTGATTCAACAGACAATTTTTTGGAGCAAGAATTTCTGGGTGAAATATTTGCCTTTTGTGTGTTTTTTCTTTTGGTTGCGAGACCTAATAAAAAATCACCCGAATTTATGAGAATTTACACTGGTTTTCTTTCAATCGCTGCGCCAACTAAGCGCAGTCCAGATGGGATGGCAAGTTGCTGCAGAATACTGTGGCCATGATGATTAAATTTCAACAGTGTCATTAGAAAAGCACCCTCACACCACAATACCATCTGCTTTCATACATTTTGACTTACCACAGAACAAATTTCCATTAGCCTTTGTTCAAGCAATTCTCTTCATCTTGTTCCTCAGTAGTGGCTCAGTAGTAACATTGTCTGATAGCATTTCCAGCGCGCCTCCGACTGCAAAAACATAACTTTTACTTGGTCATTGAAAAATCCTTTCAACATGGATGGGACACAATGTAGCCATATCCCCAGCGACAAGTTTCGGGTGTAGAATTACTGTCAGAGAAACGTGTACCACATGATCACACTAACAACGTACCACCTATCATGGAGCATGCTTTCCTGAATCACTGTCCGTTCACCAGCCTAATGGACTACAAAGCCAAAGCTACAAGCCCATGCCTTGAACACACACAGATTCTTGGCTAAGGCAAACATATCGCTCAAGTTAAATATAGAATTTAATGATGAAGGCACACTAGACAGTATTACATGTAATGCAATCAGAATACCAGTCTGAGAAATGGGTTACAGATTACAGGTAAGCAAATTACCAACAGAGATACAACATAAAGTCAGATTACCTTAATGCGTTCACATGAGAGGTTGGCAGGACAGCCTCCAGGGGCATAAAGCAGCCTGCGTGACCCTGGAACCACTCCTGACACATGTTGGTAACCCCCGGGGAAATGGACTAGCTTGCCCTAGGTGAGTTTTGATATTTAACTTAGCCCAGATGGACATCCTCTAGTCTTGAGCCTCTCGTCTGCTGGGAGCTACCTTAAAACTTATAATTGCTTTTTTGGGCACAATTTCTAAACCTAGGCCAGTGCCAGCCTGATTCTGTTGTCAAACTAGTGAGCTAGTCGTGCCACATCTTTCTGGTCCAAGATCCGCAGCCCACTTATGGTCCATTTTGCGTTGGTATCGGTACGCACTCTAAGTATGGGGTGTTCTATTAGCCAGACCTTATGGTTGTCCTGCATGTCCTGCAGGCCATGAGTGAGAAGTGCACATGGAGTGTCTTTGGAAACAGCCTGGAAGTGCATCCTGTGCATCCTGGAAGCAGCCTGGAAGGGATGGCTATTCACAGAGGGACCATCTTGTTAGGATGACAAGCAGCAACCATAGAATGTTAAAGGGGAAATAAAAGGAACTGGTATCATTAAATTGAATATTATCTTCAAACTTACCTATATCACCTGCTCAATATAGCGTGAGTTTATACCCGAAGCTAGTTGGGTTAAATACTGTCCTGAGCTCACAATTTTTCATGGAATTTTGGCGACAGTACTTTTTCAAGCAGTCCCCCCACCTGGATATTTGTTACTTACCTGGATAGAGATTCAGTCAAGGTAGATACAGACAGCTCCCAGTAATACCACCGGCGGCCTTCCCAGAGAGTGGATAATGGGGAAATTCAGCAGGGTGGAGAGCCAGAGTGTTAAGTGGAGCTGCGAAAGACCTAGAAGGCAATAAAGAGTTAACTGATGAGCAATAATGATAAATGAGCAACTGATGAAGTACTATATCACACACTGGTTCCAGCATGGGGGGGGGGGTGTCTCCTGACAGGTCAGGTAGTCATCCAAGCTGGGAATTAAGAGCCAGAGCAAGGTCGGTGTCCAAAACCAGAGAGTCAAAGTCATAGCATGGTCGATATCTAAAGCCAGAAGGTAAGAGCCCACACGGGGTCGGTATCCAAGCCAGGGAGTCATAGCCAAAGTCAAATTGAAATGTATACTTGGAAACAGGAAGCTAGTGTCACTTCAGAAAGATCTGCAGACAACTTTACAGTGCCACAGGCCCCAATGTTAAAGCCCGCTTGGCGCCAGGAGGTGGCTATCGTGCATGTGCAGAGGCATGGGAACTAACTTACACGTACTCCCCGGATAGAGACCTGCATGATCGGACCAGTCAGTCCAGTCCAGGGGCCATCCAGGCATACACAGACTAGTGCGCTGATCCCCTTCATGACCGTGCATGTCCTCGGCCACGCATCATCCGGACAGAAACACCCAAGGGGCGTGACCATGCACTAGCGTGTGCACACTGGGTCATGTAAGACCCGGTCTTCTACCGTGACAATATTAGCACTGAGCTACGACTTTGTACTAGTTTTATCATAAAGTTAAGTTAAGATGGTTTTCACAGCTGCATTTGAGGATACCTTCAAAGCTCTTGAAATATTCAGGATTGACTGACATCTCTCTTTTTTTAGCTGAGTGCTTTTTATTGTATGTAGATTAGAATAGTAGCTGAATAAGGCTAAACGCTGTATAAAACTGTGTACCAACCGCAGCGCAACACAACTGTGTTTGCAAACACATTATGAAAGCAAGAAGTTACATAAATCACATAAATGCCAATTACTTGAAAACCATTCTATGCAATTACATCATGAAACTGATAAAGAATGAAGCTGGTTGCAGATAGCAAAAATAATATGTAATACAAACCAAAAAAAAAAAAGAAATAACTTTAATGACGGCCACAAAATACTGCATGGGGCGTATGAGAACAGGGATTGGAGATTCCAAATTCAATGATTTACAAAAGACATTTTCTACAGGCTGGTCAATGACAACCCATATGGCTTTGGAGTCACTCATTAGCAACACCAAGTGCTATGCTAATGTCCTCACATAACAACCAGTGCTGACACTGGCATGACCTTCACCCATCCATGCCTATCCTTCGGTTTGAGTCAGTTACAGGCCCAAAAATACAGCATGCCCCCCTGTCCAAGGTTAATGTAGCACCCATCTGATTGCATATGCATACTCATTGATAGGGTAGCCTCCCCAGAAATACAAATTCCTTAGGGACACTCATCTATGCCTATTCGTTGGCCTATTAAATACTGTATATCTCAGTTCCTGTCACATGTAAATAATCACGTCTCTGATATTGACCATTTAATGCTTTTGACTTCTCTAAGGGTTCATATAAACCCTGATGGGGCTGAGAGATGTCATGTTTACTTGCAACAATTGGTTGGCTATTGAACTTTATGTGGCAAACCAAGAGAACGATAAAAGACTTGTATTACTTGGAAGTGGTTATTATTGTGCAGAGGAATTTGGAAATTCTTTATTCAAAAACTTTTATCTAAGCATATTCTTTATATCTACATATCAGATTTGCTGACAGGTAGCTTGTTGCTCCTCTCAGCACTCTGGAAGTAAAAATAATCAGCCGATGCTTCCTTACCATTGTTCTGGAAGCATCTGCAAACTGTCGTGATACTCTTTCAGCCCCTTTTGCCCAGTCTATCAGACTGCAAATATTGTTAGTAGAAATTAAAAATGGCCATGATTCTGTGATTCCACAAAAGGTAGAAGAAGCCCTAGGCATTTCAATATGTGGGTATGGTCTATGGCAGGGGTCTTACCCGGAGAGCCACATTCAGCAGTCAACAGCGAAACATGCTCAAGAGCTACATTTGACATGAAGAGATCATAGAAGTCACAACCCTCATAGAACAGTATACAATTCTATGTATCAATATAACAAAGTACTTGCAAACTTCATAGTTTATAAAGCGTGGATTCCCATAGTAGCCCAAAAAATGAAAAGTCATAGTGCATGCACCTTCCCTGTTCTCTGTTTCCCAGCTTCCTTCCTCTTCACTTCCCAGGAAAGTGCAATACGTGTGATATGACACTAGGTGTCTGGAGGGGACCGAGTATGGCATTGGAAGTTTCTCCGCCTGCTTGATTATGCATACATTCTTGCATAAATTCAATGCCCAACCCATGGTACTATGTCCTTTCCCAGACTCAACAGTGTCTTAGATCGCCACAAGAATTCCAGTCTAGCAGACAGTCCAAGGGCCACACAGCAAGGTTACAGAAGCCACATGTGGCTTCCAAGCTGCAGGTTGGGGTCCATTAGTCTATGGTGTCCGGGAGTAGTGAGGGTGTGAGTAACTCTTATCAGAACGAGCTTGAAGAATAGTAGACAATTTTTAGCAATTTTCTTTACATTATGGGAGTCAGCTACGTTCAGGGGGATAAGGATCGGGAACCTTCAGGCTGCTTATCAGGACCCCTACACAGTCAACTCAAATCCAGTAAAATCAATAATCTAATTAATAGATAACATGCAGGTCCTCAAAACCCTGATCAGCAATAGATAACTACCGTATTTGCTGGCGTATAAGACGATTTTCTGCCCCTGAAAAACATGCTTCCACGTGGGGGGTCGTCTTACATGCCGGGTGCACGGCACTGTTCCCTCTAAAGCAGGGGCATTCAACCCGCGTACCGCAGCCGCTAGAATTCCGGACCCCATGGCCAGGAGGGTGGGAGCAGAGACGGGTGTCGGTGGATATCGTCGCCGGTGGCCAGGAGGGAAGGCAGTGCGCGGGGCCGGAGACGGGGAGGGATGGCAGCAGGCGGGGCCGGGGGGAGGGGAAGGCAGCGGGCGGGACCAGAGACAGTGAGGGAAGGCAGTGGGCGGGGTCGGAGACCATGACGGAAGGCAGTGGGCGGGGCCGTCGGCAAGGATGGAAGGCAGCGGGCGGGGCCGGCCATCCGGGAGGAAAGACAGCGGGCGGGAGGAAAGACAGCAAGGTGGGTGATTTATGGAGGAGCGGCCGGCTCAGCTGTCTGCTTCGATCGCAGGAGGCTGAGCGGCGCTCAATTAAAAGAAGTTCTGCAGGGCACTTTTCAATATCCTCCGGGCAGCAACAAGCAGGACTATGTACTAGTTTGGCCCTGCATAGTTCTGTTTGCAGCTGCCCAACGGATATAAAACAGTGCACGAAGCAGGACGTTTATGATTGTGCGTCGCTCAGCCTCCTGGGATAGTTGCAGATGGCTGAGCGCGCCCTTTATCGCCAGTCAGCTTTTCCCTGGGGCATCCTGAATCGGGATGCCCCCCCCCCCCCCCCCCGGGCAACTGTAAAAACTCACCTTTCCCCGCTTCAACTCTCGACTAAAAGTACTTGAGTACCCCTGCTGTAGACCACTGGTCAGGGGGTTGTTTGCAGGTGGTGCTCTGCACAAAGAACCATACAGCTATGCATCCTCCGCAGGGGTTGCTCTCGCCACCCCCACTCCCTATCCCAGCAGACAGCGTGGCCGGGCTGTTGCCTCTTCCTATTGGTAGATGGGATTTGAGTGGAGGTGACTCAGGGCTAAATGGCTTTCTGCTTCCAGCACAGAGGAGAGGAATGGATGTCGCCATGACACTTTACTCAGGTGAGCCCTGCTAACATGTTCAGGTTGTTTTTTTGGTTGTTGTTTATTTGGTTTGTTGTTTATTTGGTGTGTGGAAGGTGTGCGGAAGAGGGAGTAGTCTTATACGGCGAGTATATAACAAACTCTATATTTTGAGTCGTCTTATACGCCGGCAAATACGGTACATACATTTGTGTTTATATTTAAATAAAGTATTATCTTTTGGTTCAATGAGCTGATCTAAAAGCACAAGGAAATTGGGAATTAATTGTCTATCGGGTAAATAGGCTTCTATTTTCTAGAGTGGGTTTGTTTTGCATGGCCTAAAATGTAGGAGTGGTTTGCATGGGTTTAATCTGATGGGCAGGTTAACCAGGTGTAACCTTCTGGTACAAAAGGGAGAACTGGTTGTTTGTTGTTTTTAGAGCATGATAGGTAGGCTATAATTGGCAAAAAACAGTTATAACGGACCTCTAGTCAAAATATTTTTGGAGATCTGCTCCCACACCCCATTAGGGATGTCTCACTAGCTAATGGTTAAAAGTAAGTCCAACATTTATTGTTTGAAGGGTTAAGGATGACCCCCCCTCAAAAAAAAGGAATATCGCAGAGTCTGAACTGAGTAGGAGACTCCCCTTGCCTTCCTCCAGACCAAATGGTGCCAGTCTAATACACTATTCTATGCCTATTGGTTGGCCTATTAAATACTGTATATCTCAGTCCTGTCAAATGTAAAATAATCATGTCTCTGATATTGACCATTTAATGCTTTTGACTTCTCTAGGGGTTCATGGGTTCAAAGGTTGGCCATGGGTCCGCACTCCCTTGCTATCGCACATCTCACATGACTGTCGCAGAAAACAGTATTTTTTGGCAGTGTGTATGAAGCCATGCATGGTACATTCTTGTCTGCATGGTAAAAACTGGTGATCAACATAAGAATGGCATAGGAGGGCAAATCAGAGGCAACTGCTGAGGGGGTAGGTGAGTACTTTGCTCAGTTTCAGGCTTCCTTTTAATGCTTTGCTTTAACTATCATGACAATTAGTAAAAATGATAATTGGTACTATTTTGAACCTCCTAGGCTCTCTTAACATTTTGCTAAACAGAACCCTATTTTTAGATTACTAGCCATTTTGCTAATACTGTATTTGCCTGAAGCCTGAGCCTACATCTCTCTACTATATGAAATGTGAGAGAAAGAGCATCCCTTCAATAAGCCGATCCATTTTCATTACTAGGAAGAGCAGCTAAACAATCATTAACTGGCCCGGCATGCTTAACATGTACACTATATTTTTTTTTTATCAGTGGGTCACTCTAAATTGGTCTCCAAACTAATTTCAATACACCTAATATACATTTCTGCAAAATAGCATGTAAGTTAGTGTTTAGGCAAAGCAAATAAAGTGACTCGTGTTTCTCAAATGAATCACAACAGGATGGTAACATTTTGATCACGTTAACTGACAAACCTTGTTTGTTATTCACTTTTCACAATGACAAAGTCATTTTCTCCTGCGGGCGTATTGCAGGAATGCACCGAGCTCCGATCGAAAGAATAGTTATTTGGTGAAATTCTATGCGGCACTTGATGAGGACGTCTGATAATTCCGGGGGCCAGAATTAACTTATCATGGTCCATCATACGGCTTTCTTGACAGATCCAATCAGCGCTGTTGTTGTCTAATGCACCTAGTCTGAAATATATTTCATTCTCAATTTGAAGGCCTTTTTCATATTTGAGGAATTATTTATCAAACAGAATACCATCCACCTCAGCTGAAGCATAATTCAGCTATAGGAAGATAAATGGATCAAACATGAACGTCACCCAAATCTCATAATATCAGCTACATGTGGGCACCCATGGGTGTTGTGCTGGTCTCAATAAGGTTCTCATCCCCTGATGCATTCTGCTGGATTCTTAAATGGACAGGCCAGTCAAAATAACTCCTGTAGTTCATGGGAGCAGCCATGATGAGATTACTGTGACTTCTATTGAGAGGAGTACGTTGTCTCATACACCTCAGTAAAAAACAAGGGGGCAAAAGCTACAGGTAAACCCATCATGGCTGCTTCCATGAACCACAAGAGGTATTGGACTGTCCCTTGAGCCATTGTCCAGGCACTGCTGTTAACCTAATAACCAACTAGCCCTACATAGTTTTTTTTGCATTGCAAATGAGAAAATGTCCTTTTTTGTACTGATTTCTTCACTTCACATGCGATGGCCATGTCCTATTCCTGGGAGTACTGCCTGTATTAGCATGAGGCTTTCCTTTAGCATGCAGGAAGGGAAGGGGAGAGCCCAAAGAATTGACACAAGGGGAAAGGTGGGATTGATAAGCAGTCAGGAGGGGGAGGAATAGAGGCATAATTTCTTAATGAAGGGGCAGTCCACCTTCTAGGATGACCACCTCAATTGATAGATGATCCCTTGGGGGAGGGAGGGGGTTGCCAAACAGAGCCCAGAAAGGAGTGATCCTTGGGTTGAAAGTAAACACAAACACCAAGGTAGGCAGCACTACAGGCAAGGGACCTGCATGGTAAGATTCAACCCCTGCCTAAACAATGACACAATGTCTTAAGGCATCTCAGGTGGGTGGGCGAGGCTATTAAATATATCTAGCTGTAAATATGACATAGCAAAGTTTGCAATTAAAACAGACCTTAGCTAAAAGAAATATAGGTCCCTTTTGACAGTCTCAATTTTGTTTTGATTTACTGCCTTATAAGGCATGTAAAGGGTTCTCCAACACCAGTTGTAGAGGGTGCGGTTGATGGAAAAGAATGGTCATCTTTGACGATCCGTCTGACCATGAGCCAACACGTTGACTGTTCCAAATACTACTGATCAAAAAGACCAAGGTCAATGTTAAGCCCCTTTTTACACCTTGTGAACCGATTGAGCCATATTGAAGTAGATGTATTCCGATTATACAAAAAGGGAAGAGAATCCTGCTCCTTTGAAATCAGTAGCATACATTAAAATCCGTTTCCAGGCAACAAAAAGGGTCTGATATGTCCCCTGCAGTTACAGAGTCTTTTAACTTACCAATGGTGCAGAAGAATGATTCTTCTCTTCAGTGCCTGACAAATATGGCGGCATCCATAAGGATGGTTTTCCACCCCCCAACATGCCCACTTTCCTCATTGTAATAGAGGGGGCATGCTGAACTCCCCCTCCGTTTCAATGAATAAGGGGGCTATGTTAGGAGCCTAAACACATCTCGATAAAGGCCATCGTGGCTTCAATTGCTTGTTTCCCACCAGCAGTAAGTTTCAAGACAACCGAGCTGCAGGGGACAAAAGGTAGTATAGAATTTTTATTTTGCTGCCTGGACAGTGCTTGTTTATTATAGCCCCAGTATAGCTCATACAGTAATCTTTTCTTGCCACTTGCATCCCTGTCAGTCATGGGAGCACAAATCGATTAAAAAATGCCAAGATGCCACAATAATGGCATCCTCTGACTTCATGGGCTTAGAATGGGGGCTTCTCTGCACCCCTTGTAGTTAGTTATACAAGTATATATAATATATGGTAGAACAGTCATACAGGGTTATTGAAAAACATTTAGGATATTTAGAATTTAAAATGCACCGACAGTAGAGACCCCAGTCCAACCTTCCACCTTTTATTATGTGTCCAATATGTCTTTCTATTTGCAGAATTATGAACACTTTGTGACCCCCCACCTGGCTGCAGCTTCATTCTGTACATTCTGCTTCTTTCATCCGCCGCTAAGTATTCCTATTTCCAGCCTCATCACTGGCCCGCTAAGTCATTTGCGAAAAGCTAACAAACTCCAGCTACATCCTCATAGTGACTGCTTAAACCCATTACTTTCCCTTTTAATCAAATCGCTGCTGTGTCAAAATATACAATTCTTGCCATGAATCTCACTTGCCTGTTACAGTTCACCAGCTGACCTTGAAAATGTTTGCTCTTCTGAGCTCCTTCTTTCGGCCTCCATCTAAATTGCTCTAGACTGGGCCCCATCATTTTTCTATATACAGGAGGCTGATTAACATAAACAGAATGCAGACTCCAATGCTCCCAAGGAATATCTACAGAGATCACATTTTTATCTAAATAATCATTTTATAGCAATTCATTCTTATTACTTCTTACAGTCATTATTATTACAGAGATATGTTTTACTGATCTTTAGCATTTAATATATATATATATATATATATATATATATATATATATATATATATATATATTGATTAATAAATGAATAAGGGTTAATTTTCACCATTAATAATAATCTAAAACTCTTAAATAATAATGACATCAAAACTACTGTTGCCATTATCTTTTCAAATTATTCATTTTATAAAATCTTAGATATTTTGTACCTACCATTTATCAATATATTAATTATTTGCTTTTTTGTCACCATTTATTGTTCTGTATCACTAAGTTCATTATTTATTTTATTCTTTTTAGCAATTGTAGCTACAGTTTACATTTGGTATCAATAACAATAGGGTTAATTATTAATACAGAATAAAATAATGTAATTACACTCCCCATTTTTTATCTTAGAGGCTTATTTATGAAGTGCGCCATTGAGCATCATTTTGTTGGCTTACAGGGACATTTTGGAGCGCCTGCATCTGTTTATATTTTGGCAATGCTATTTGTACAGAATGGCGTTGCAAGTCACAATGCCCAATTAAATAAATCAGCTTGGAATTGGCCTGCCTGTGTCAGCGCCTGTTGGTCCCTTATGGCGTTTAAAGCAGCGCCAGTGAGTGCCACTTTATACACATAGGATTTATTCATTTGTGGCATGCTGAAAAGATTGGCACTGTATGTAACAGGCGCTGGTCGGCGTTTCCTCATTACAGTAAAAGGATATCACTGCTGTGAACAAAAGAGACAAACTTTACAGTGCGTTTAGCCTGCATTATAGTTGCTGTGCTCCATAATACACATAGGTAAGAAAAACAAGCCATAAAAAATGATTTTACAAGAAAATAATAACATGACATTTGATGACATCTAAGTCCTGTGTTTCCATTATTGACAAGTTATTGACAAGTCATTAATGCAAGTTCTGTACAAATAATTTAGTGTAATATTAAAGGAGCACTAACACGAAATTGTGTAATATTAACAAAATCCATATAAACACCTTGGCTAATGAGAGGAGGAGTCACTTATACACTGAATATTGAATAAAACTCCCACCAAGCTTGCAGGTTTCTTCTACTGGTAGAAATAAAATCCAGGGTTTAGTCTATAAGGAGTGACAGAGCCTGTCACCCATGATTTCCTTTTTCTTACATTAAGATAAAAAAAAGATAAAAAAAACATGCCTGGCTGGCTATTTCCTGATGCCGGGTGTATAAATGATGCCTCCACTCCCAACCAGCATGTTTATATGGATTTTTATTATTGGGCCATTTTTTGTGATAGTGCTCCTTTAATTATAAGCAAGAAACAATACACTTCTGACCATTGTGCTCTATGGGTTCTAAACTTACAGCACCACTATAAACTGGTGAAAAAGAGCCCTGGTCACAGCAAATTAAATGGCGCCGGTGATAATTTAGATGGAGGCTGGCGGACGCATCAACGCTGACTGTTTTTTGTTTGTTAAATCACACATGGGGTGTCACTGAGGCTAAATATTGGCACTGACGCTCGATAAATAAGGCTCCTTGTTTTTATGTCAAAGCTGACTCTATAAAGCAATGAATCAATTATTTTTATCATATATCTGTATATCATTTCTCATGAAAAATGCTCCAGATACACAATGTGAAATGTTAATGCAGATACTGTCTATATTTTTAAAATAGAGATTAATAAGGCATATACTTATACATATTACTGGGTGCAAAATACATATTATACAAAATACATATTACTAAGTGATATTTGATGTGTATATAACCAACAACTTACTGCTCACTCAATGAGAAGACCCTGTCCATGATTCACGCATGCCACAATTGGTGGCCCCTGCCAATGTCACAGTGAGGGGAGCGTGGAGCTTCATGCACTGCATGCAGGGAGGTCTTCCTTCATGGACAGTAATCCTGCTTGACAAAAAAAAAATATTTGGAACAAGCTTTACCACTTATTTATGCCAATTCCATAAGCCTACAATATATGCTTGCTGGTAAATGTAGGATTTGTAGGAGATGAAATCAGAGATCCAGACAGTTTGACCTATCCCATCACAAGGGCAGTAAAATTATGCAACTGGGATTCTACCACATTCCCTCGCTGTTTACCAGCTAAACTGACTGTTAAATATTGTTCAAGCCCACCTGGCAAACCTGGTGACCAGAAGCATCCATGTCAAATGGTAGAAGCTGGTAATTTGTTCTACCCAGTTGCAGCACCCTGTTACTGTTAGTGCAGCAGGGCATCCCAAATTGGTATTTGGTAGCCACTCAGGGGTGAGCATGGACTCTTTTGGAGGTGAATAAGGAAACACTGGATGTGATTTTTCCAGTTGCCCCCTCTACAAAATACCCAATCAGAAAAATTAATGACTTTCACGGCGTATAAGGCTGGAGGAGAAATTCATTACATTGACATGCTGCTTCTTGGGCAGCTTCATTGCTTGTGCTGCTGTCGCAACATCTGCCACCAAACCTGTTTGTTTACTTGCATCTATAATGGACCAAATAATAGGTTCTGAGGTTCTGCATTATACTTATCCTTGTTTGGCCCATGTAACTCTCTCTTCTGATTTGCCTCTTGTATAGAAGGAACCATTTGCCTTTCAACATACCTATAGCTTTGGTCTTCTGTATATTTACCCTGTTGAGGCCAGCCCCCCCCCCCCCCCCCCCCCCAGCTCCTCATTTATAGTTCTTGGAGTCCATGTCTTCAGGTTTAATAGAATATAGAAATATTAAGTTTAAACTGTGTTTTACTCCTGAGCAGGGCCAGCCTTTGGTGTGTGAGAGGTGTGCCACCGTGCAGGTCGCCATGGTCAGAGGGGGCACCATACAGCTGCTCCTACCCATTAGATGCCCTAACCCACCTTCCAGCTCGATGTCAATTGGCACTGCTGAGGTGGCTCTGGAGTCTTTTGGACTTCAAGGCTCACAAATACAGGTTTTAGTCCACTTTAAAGTAGGCCAGCAGTAAAAAATGACTGCTGCTGAGGTGGCTCTGGAGTCTTTTGGACTTCAAGGCTCACAAATACAGGTTTTAGTCCACTTTAAAGTAGGCCAGCAGTCAAAAATGACTGCTGGCCCACTTGCCCCATCATTCTTGATACTGAAAGAACTCCGACACTTCTGCATTGCCTCCCAAATGTCTGCCAGTTTACCACCCCACATGGGCAGTCACATGGAGCAGTGGAACTGGAAGCCAATGTTTAGGGAACCCTACTGTGAGTGGGTACCTCTGCCTGACATCAGGCTTGATGCTAGGTTATGTGCAGGGGGCTTCCTGTGAACCCATATGGGACAGTAGGCTGGTAGTGAGGAAGGGCAGAAGTGTATTGTGGGCATTAACTTTAGTCTTGCACAGGCCGTATTCCATCCTAAGGACGGCTCTGCTCCTGAGTACTGGTATATGCGTATAGGTTGACGATATGGTCTATCTAGTCTGCCCCTATGTGTATACTGTAAGTTCTATTTATCTTAACCCCAAGTTTTCCTAGAACATCTCATTTGCTTAGACTTCTTTCCTATATTCTCCAGTGCCTTCTGCCAGCCATGACCTTGCATTGAAAACGTCTGTTTCTTGTGGACATGTGCTATGCTTCTATGATAGTGTCTCAGGAGTACTCTTAGTACCCCGGCCACCATTTATCTGACTTGACCTCACTCACCCAGAGAACTTCTCCAGTGCAAAACCCAATGAGGGGATTTGTAAAAAAAACATTTTTGCATTGAGTTAGACAGGCTCTTTGGTGTGTGTATACTTGGGAAATTGTGCATTTTGTAGCACCACACACACTTACTGGGGGGGGGGGGGGCAATCTTCGTGGAAGATGCAGGTCAGTCATCCAATCTAATGCAGCAGTGTGACAACAAGACTAATAAAACCATGTGGTGAGGCTTAGCCTCCAATCTTGGCCCCACACTTCCCCTACAACCTGAATAGTAGAGGAACCAGCCATCAACCTAATTGACCTGCACAAATATATATACCTGACGTATATTATATTGTATATCCATTTGACCTTCTTGTATTGGATAGGTTTGGTGGTTGCTCATGGGATTTAAGCACCCGAAAGGTTTAATAAAGGTAAGCAGTGGATTCTTTGATTATTCACTACACTAAGTGTGCAAAAAAATGCTGTAAGATGTGGACAAACAATTAGTTTAGAGTTATTTATCTGGAGTTTGTACGCTTTAGAAAAACTCCATCTTCGCGCCTGATGCTGTCCTAATGCATTTAACTTGAGCCATCAGCTATGATTAAACACCTGCTGTTGTGGGGAAACAAAGCACACTAATCCAATATGTATTTCTGACATCTTAAATATCACCCAGTCCCCTGACATCAGGCACAGCTTTTCTGCGGGATGGAATTCCAGAGCATATTTTTCTAATTTATGGATGGACAATAAATCAAAATTAAGCCTTGGGCAATGAAATATACATCAGTGCGGAATGAACTGACTGCAAACTAGGGCACCCGAGAGCCGGGGAGTGGGGGGGGGAGCTCACAGACATTAATGGAGCCTAAACATGGCACTGCTAGAAACTTATTGGAGTGGAAGGAGGGGAAAACAAACAGGAAAATGTCATCTATTTATATAATTCTCATGCTTATGTAAATGTCCTTCTCTATGCTCTGTAGTAGAATTCTACTTTTTTGAAATGTATCGTTTATAATGATTAGGACAATTTTTAAAAGAATCATCGAAGGTGGACATATTTACACGCTATCCCTTGGCTAAATGATTGTTATTCGGTACAGTCAGAAGGGGGCTAATCAGCATGTGTAAATACCTCTAAGGTCAATATGTGCCAAAGATGCGGGAATTCTACAATGAGGGCAGGAATGGGGTTTGGAGGGGTGGTTTACATATTGAGGCTGATTTAAGACTAGCGCCACGTATTGCCATTTGAGCGTCTATGTAGCTGCGCTTAGAGCGTCCGCTAGTGGACACTGCAAGCGGGTGTCTGGCACTATAACCTAGCGTAGTGGGCGGACAAGTGAAGCTGGAGTATCATGTCCAGCAGTGATAAATGTGATGCCCTCCCTGAATCAATGCATATGTAACGCCCCCAGGGAAAGCCGCCCAAGGTGACGCTACATATAACAACAGGACAAAGCTTTAGCAAACGATAGGCAGCACCAGTTAAGTGCGTCCGACACTTGGCGCTGAAGCCCATATTTAGGAAAATCAAACACAAAACCCGGGTAGGCGCTCTAAAACTGGGTGCTCTAGCGTTGAGTGCGGGATGCTATATGAAAAAAGTCTGTTTTCAAAACATATACACCAGCACCAGAGTGAAAACATATGGAATGACATTCTTTTAACACTGTAACAATGATACTGCAATGGCAGAGCTGCACATACAATTCTGCATAAACAAAAAAAAATCAAAATATAACAATATAAGTGTTTGGTTGCTGTGCAGGAGAGGTCACACAATCATGTAATCCTACAATTGAGAAAAAAATGTAAATAAAACGCTATTTATACACGAAAAAAAAAAAAATTTAAATGTATGGGATAACCCTGCTGAGCGACAGGTGCTACATGGCGCTGCTGAACATACAACGTCGTCACTTTACACTGAGCCACCGCTAGCAATACACTACGTGACACCTATAGAGACGCAAGCCAGACTGACTTCCATATATGTGGTCACATACTGCGCTTGGCGTTCTACTACGTGGTACTACATGGCGTTAGCGTTTCTTAAATAACCCGTTTAGACATTTACCTTTAGACATTTATAGAATCTGTGAGTAAAATCCAGTTTAAAGTTTACACTTAAAGTTTAAAGAGCATTTGAGGCTAATAAGAAACATGATACTCACTAACCCCGGCAACACATTCCCCTCGATTCAAAGAGCAAAAGTTAATTGATTTCGGATCGAGAATCGTAAGTTTGGGTGGGTGTTAGTCATTTTTTCCTGTTTTTTTGGCCATTTCCGACTCGCACGAGCCTACGTTCGAATGCGTATATGCTCTTACGATCATCGCAAGTTCGTTCCTAAATTTTAGGATCAAAACTTAAAACTTAGGATAATCGAATGGGTTTTGGTGTGATTCAGAGAACAGTTTTCAAACCTCTAAAGACGTTTTAAAAGAAAGCCACTGCCGACACCTTTTAGCAGTCGTATTGCTGTTCTTGAACAGGTTTTTTGGCTATGTGGAGGAGTCTGCGCGTCTTGAGCTCCAATGAACTGCATGTATCAGCATGGCCGAGGCCATAAATTGTATGGCAATGCATGCCTGATTCATGTATGCCTTATAAAAGCATTTTAATGTGGACCTTAATTAGTCCTTTGCATGTAAACCTTTATTTTGCAATCTATTTGCGTTAATTAAAGAAACTTATGTCCTTTGGTATTTATTTTTAAATTGATGTACTAGAATAATATTTTTAGATTGCATTTATTGGTGTAGTTGTTTACCTTTGCTTTGTTTAATTATTTAAGCACATCTTTGGTCAGATGCATCACACTTACTGAGGAGAGGAGAGCGGGATAAAGTGCAGGATGTGGGTTACTGCTGTATTTTGCACAGACACAGCAGAGCTGGGGGCACGGAAAGGTCAGAAATCAAAGAATGCAGAGCAACACAGTCACAAGGCCCTTTCTGTTTGCAGGCTGCCCGATAATACCTGAGCCGCCATCTTGGCTGTTTCTAGGCTCATAACATGCAGAGGTTGCTGGGTGTTTTTTTATATTTGAGAGCAATCTGTATGGAGAGGGTGTGGGTAACCACACACAAAATTTTAAGTTGTACCATTTGAAGCCAAAATATTAAAATTAAATCCACAAGTAAAAAATGCAAGTTAACTAAAAATTAAACAAAGTAAGATTTACTTATGCAAATGCATTCATTAATGGTTGGTTACTACAAAATGAATGAAATAAAGAAAAACAAAAGACCAAATATTTAGAATGCACTTTAATGAGGTAAGTTTGTAGTGCGCAGCCGCAAGATCAGAAGGATTTACGTCCAGACAAAAAAGGAAAAAGGGCAAAACCAATGTTGCAACCTGAGAAATGAAACGGAAAATTCAGGATGGAAACTGACATAGGTCTGATTCCCGAACTGCCATACGAACGGACGTACATTTTAGGATAGAAACGTATTTGCTTATAGAATCACTCGCAAGTTCATACGAACGCAATGAGCGCACGGGAAAAATAGGATGATCGGCACCCAAATCCAAGCTGTTACATGTTTCTTTGAATCGACCCTATTGTTCACAGTCTGGTGCAGTAATACTTACCCATTCAGGAGTTCTGTCCCTGGGCTTCAGGTGAGTGTCTGCTGGCTCTATGAGCTGCCAAGAGATGGGGGTTACCAGTGTTTGCATATACAGCTCAGATGCAGTCTTCAGAAGACAAATTGGGCCTTATTCATTTTGCTGGTATTCGGTCTGTTTTTGAGCTCCATCATCCAGCTGCTATTTTGACAGAATGGGGCTGCAAGTCACAATGCCCCATGCTACTAATCAGCTTTGAATGGAGCACTAGGTATTGGTTGGCCTGTGCCAGCGTCTGAATTCTGATTATAACAGTGAGCGCCACTCTGTAACGCGAAATATAGCCACTGCAAAACGTATTTAAGAGTTATGGCGTGCTGAACAGATTGGCGCTGTATTTAACAGGCATCAGTTGGCATTTCACCATTACAGATACAGGTCCGCTGGGGACAAAGGGGACATATTTTACTGTACATTTAGGCTGCATTTTAGTTGTTGTGCTTAAAATTACAGACTGGTAAGAAAAAGAATTCTAGAAAAATTATTTTACAAGAAAAAAATGACATTTGGCAACATCTAGGTCCTGCGTATACAATATTGACAAATCATAATGCAAATTCTATACAAATAAATGTGTGTAATATTAATTATAAGCATAAAACATTTCAATACCGTTCTGCCCATTGTGCTCTATGGGATCTTAACATCCAGAAGAATATAAATTGGCGCAGCATAAACAAGAACGCCGTGTGATAAATTAGACACAGGCTGCCAGAAATATCAAAACTGCCCGTTCTTTGTTTGCTAAATCAGGCGCTGTTAATGCTGCAGCTAAATATTGGAGCCGAGAGGTATTTACAGGCACAGGCGCTTGATAAATCAGGCTCCCCCTGTCTTCGGGAAAGCAGCTAAAACAGCTAAATGCACCTTATCTTAGGGGGGAAAAAACTGACCATCCAAGGAACATTGCAAATTACTCCGAAATTCCGATGTCCCCTTTTTCGAGAGAAATAAAAATCTATCCCCTATTAATTAAGATTGCTAAACAAGTTTTGAGACTGCACCGGAAACTGCACAAATTATATATTCACAATAGGATATTCAAGTGGAAAGGGCAGTGTGCACACATGGGTATGAGCCACTCTGAAAACATATAATTGGGCAAATCCCACTATTTGCCCTACCACCCATCAAAATATGGCACAACCGCTATTATATAAAATAGATATTTCTTTATTCCTAGAAAGCATCACAAATACTAGACAAGGTTAAAAAACATTGAAGACAACAATATGTACAATAAGGAAGGATACAACATATGGGGGCAGTGGGGATGGCAGTTGTAGTAAAAATAAAGATAATAATAATTATCATTAATATCACACTTCAATATCTAATGAACCCGGCTGCAGACTAAAGTGCATCAGTGCAATGTGCTAAATTCCAAATGTGATAAGTGGCGCCTAAACTTTAAACCAATCCCAAACCTAATACAAAATCATATACCAGAACCATGTGGTTCTAATCCCTAACAATCAACAATACATATATGTGCACCATAAGGGAGGCAACCTAACTATAGCTATAAAAACTATATATAAGAATCACGCCAGGGAGGACCAAAGCAACAATACCCAGTAAAAGAGAAAGTGAACTTACATAACTGTAGAGCCACCTGCCCACTGCCCACAACCGTCTACGCGTTGCGTGACGTCATACGCGTCACTTCCTCAGGACATGAGCTAACCTACCACTCCCCCCAATTTATATGTACTGACCTGCACCGCTCATCAAGCACGTGACTCATTAATCACACCTGTGTCATCGGAATACATCTGACCTCCCCTCGCAGCGTGTGAACAAAAAGAGCATGCGGCCGTGCCCCGGCCGGTGGCACGCCCACACTGATGAGCTCTGGCGCTTCCCGGCCGGAGGCGCGTCAGAGCTGAAGCTCAAAATGACACACGTAGTAAAAGCAGAAGGGAGGACACCGATGACGGTGTGTCCCACCCTCGACCAATGCATAGAACGCTCGTCAGATGACGCGCCCGGCAGAGCGAATGATAGAGCTGCGCACGCATGTCCACAGCACAGCGCGTTCGTCAGATGATGCACCCGGCATAGACAATAACAAAGCTGCGCGCGCACCTCTCCCACCTGACCGCTGGTAGTTGCCAGTCGGTGGTGGGTGTGCGCCTGCGTCCAAACTGCGCAGACGTGTGATGTAAAAAGAAAGCATAGGCGTATAATAGGCAAACGCGCTGCCCCTGTGAACATGGAAGGGGGGGGGGAAAGGTTAGGGACCACTGTGCGAAGGAACGAGTGCAGGTAAGTACCAACCTAAATTACAAACATACTCAACAAACAGTTACTGATGCATATAATATCCTGTAATCTCCTGTCTCTCCTCATTTTGAGGTTAGGTCTCCATTACATGAATTGTCACTATTACGCCATACACCATATTTATTCTAGCTGGGGGAATTTTGAGCCACTACTATTAATCATCTTGCGCCCAATGCCGATCCTTCATGCAGGGGGTCAGGCCCTCCCCAAAGGGGGAGCCTCCCACTCCATGTAAATATAAAGATATAAACAGGCCAGTGTATAAATACAAAGTGGAGGCACTTAAACTGGCAATACTACTATAACTACTGGGGCCACCCATTTACTGTAGTATCTACATTCCACAGACGGTTACAGTTTCAATGCTAATACTATATGACTAAACATGGACCACTACAACTGCCATCCCCACTGCCCCCATATGTTCTATTAATTAAGATAACACATTTCTTTAATAACAGAGATCCTTATAATTAAGTAATGCCAACTCCCTGGGTTATTGGACGTTATTCTTAGGGAGTATGTGCCATGTAAATACAGTAATTTGTGTTTTAAGAAAGTGCTTTTTTTCTTTTTTCCCCTTTTACCTTTGAATTGGGGGCCTTTTGGATTTGATGATAGTTGGTTGAAATTCAGCCATTCTTCATTTTAAATTAAAAAGACATTTATCTCCGCTAATTCATTGCAGGCCTTTAGCATTATTTCTATGGAGTTTTTGAAATTGGAGTTTCTATGGAGTTTTTGAAAGTGTATATAAAGTGTAAAAAAAAGGGTGAGCACTCAAAGAAGCTATATTAATGAACACAACGGTGCTGTTTCACAAGGGTCCCTTCTCTTCACCTAAGGAACCAAAACATCCAATTCAAGCAAGGGATGAAACGTACACCAAATGAAATGCTTTAAAGTGTATTCACAAGTTGAAAGACAATATTGAATAAACAGAAGTGTCTAATAAACATGTTGACATAATATATACACTGAGTCCCTATTTACCAAGATACCATCTTTAAAAAAAAAGTATACACCAATCAAGCATCATGTGTAAGGATGGTAAGCCCAGCAGAGTTTTAAAGTGGACCAACACCCAGGATTTTGACTATCCTGGGTTTTGGTCCACTTCAGGGGGGCACCCCGATTAGGGGTGCCCCGCTGTTTAAAACCCCCCAGAAACCCCCAAACTCACCTCACCACGCTCCCACGGACAAGCCTCCCGCGCGCCCCTCTGACAGTGCGCGCGCCCGCGCCGGCCATTCACAAACGGCGGGCGCGCGCACGGCTAGAGGAGCGCGCGGGAGGCGGCGGCGGACGCTGCCGCCGCCGATCAGGTGAGTTCTTTTGGGGTTTTGGGGGGGGTCCCTCACTGCGGGACATCCCGATCTCGGATGTCCCGCGGTGAGGGGGGTGATCGGCCCGGGAATCTTATAGATTCCCGGGCCGATCACCCAGGGGTGACGGTCCACTTTAACACCTAGGATCACTAATTCTAGCTACTAATGTAATAATACATGTATATAAGGTAAGATATAATGCTTTACCAGTAGAATATATAGCAAAGGGTGTTATTCTCACTCAGGTGAGATTAGGTAGCATACATAAACTGTACATTCAGTTAAGGAAAGTGTATCCGAATGGTATAAAACATCTATAATGAAAACAATGCATCATACGCATATATGTCTCACTACTAAACTGACAGCCCACTGATACCGCCTAATGGATAGACCCAAGAACCACGAGGGGGGTGTCTTCCTACCAGCCTGAGATCTCTTCAAATCACCGATAGTTGGGATGTCTCTGCTGTAAGTACCCCCACTGGGACGTGGGGCCGAAACTCATATTCTACTCCAGAAACTCACTCCTCAACCTTGCTAACCCCCCTTCCCCCACACCTAGCCATTCCCAATCACCTAGGCAGAAATGACATAGGAACGGTGCTGTCACCAAGATCCAATCTTGCTATATAGCAGGCAGTGACAATGGTTTTGCGCAGGGTGAGGTGGTCCCACTGGTTCCTTCATAGAACCCGCAAGAGCTCCGCGGTTACTGACGCAAGGACTGATTTTGTCTGCCAATTTCGTGAACAGCCTCAATTTATGTGACTGTTAATTATCAAGGATGACAGGAGGTCGAATCGGTCAATGCATCTACTAGTGATATATATTTGCTGTACACCATCTCCCCCTTTTTTGCTTTCTGTACCCCCTTTTCCATTTGCTTTGAAAATCAATAAAATGTGATTATACTAAACCGGCATCCCAATCATGATGCCACTAGTCATGGGCCTTACTGTCAGGCACATAGGCCTCGATTCAATAAAGGTAGAAAAAAATTCTCATGGTAGTAAAAAATTCAATTCATGAGAAAAAAGGCTGAGAATGTCACTGTTACTGAATCACTAGATAAAAAGACAATGAAAGTCAATGGCAGCTTTTACTACAGTGTAGAAAGGAGTAAACAGTTCTCTACTTTTCTTAGGAGTAAAAAAATGCCATTGCCTTTCATTGTTTTCCTGTCAGGTGATTCAGTAACAGTGACATTCTCAGGCTTTTTTCTCATGACTTGAATCTTTTACGACCATGAGAATTTTTTTCTACCTTTATTGAATCGAGGCCATAGTATTAAATGTATCAGATATATAAAGCATCAAAATCAGTTCAATGAGATAAACACGTATAGAATAGTGAATAAAAGAGCACATAACTCACATCAATAGCAAACAGAGGGACCGCTAGAGTAAAATACCCCATCTCTAGCACACCAAGCTGGTCTGGTTCAAAGTAGCCATCACATATATGTTATGGGGGCCCAGATTCTATACAGCATATATAGTGCCTCCCCCCATTAACTATAATGTGATTGATGGGCCCTAGCTTGAACCTCAGTTTCCTATAGTATATATTCCTATAATCCTATATTCCTATAGCCTGGATACAGAGGCGAACTGGAACTTCAAACTAGTGGCCCAGCTATTATATATGTTATGGGCTCCTGGACATTGTGGTTGTTTGCAGCCTAACAATTCCTGATTAAGACCCTGCACAAAACTGCTATTTTTATGAGCTGATCACTTATAATACGTTAAGACTGCAAATACAAATAACATCTTTCCGTGAATGTCCTTAATTGGGGGTGGAGGGGGGTAGTTGTCGAAAACTTCAGTATAACTCTACTTCATTTTGTTTTTTATTATGGCAAACATCATAAAACATGATAAAAATGTCTCCCCCCTCCTACAAGAATATGCGCTGCAGTTAATTCAGTGACTGCACTGTCATCGCCATAATGACCCCAGTGCTGCTCTAACCAGCAGCCAATTTCCATGCAAATTTTCCATGCAGAGTACCCATTAGCGAGCAGTTGGCAGATGATCCAGGATGCATGCCGGCCTTTATACATCCCTGACAGATAAACTGAATAAAAGCAAGATTGCTGCTCAACAAATAAAAGTCAAATCTATCATAAAATTCATTCACTGTCTGTCATCTGTACACACTAGTCCTACTGTACAATTCATATATATTCATACAATAAGCCTGCAAGAGGTTTATCAGGTCTATTTTGTCATAATATAGCAAAAAACACAAAGTATTGACAATTACGGCTCCTTTGTCCACCTTGAATTATTTCATTATATCGCATTTCTGCGCAGCATGCAGTTCCGCACCACCACCCCCCCAACACCAGAGGTTTGAAAGTGAAAGTCATTTTACTCATTTTCATTTGGGGGGGGGGGGGGGGTTGAAAGTGCAAACCTAACATCATTTTTTTTTACTTTCTTTAGTTACAATAGTTTGTATTTATTTGAAAAGGTCACAAGAGCCTAGTGCAATTACAATCCACAAAGGTAATTTACATGGCTCCGCCCACTGTAAGTCTGTAAGGAGTAATGGGTAAATCTATTATTTCCTGTGTTGAACGCTGTGTAAATACTTTCCGTTCTAGGAAAGCACGTCTCTCACAATCCACACAGGTGGCAGACTACATCCAATACCTACCTTACAACGTAAAGTAAGACAGTGATAGGTTCAAAAATGTAACAGAGCATGTATTGCATTATATAAAATCCATAGTAAGATAGAGAAGAACAGCTGCTCTACTGACAGCTTACAATTTGCATATTGTGAATCAGGAACCTACTGCTGCACCTATATCTTTGAAACTCACTATGGCAAAATAGGTCTGACTTTGCAAACTTAAAATCAACACTTGAAGATTCTTATGGAACTAATGCAAAGAGAAATAGTAATATAGGTGGGTGAAAATATATTAGATTGAAAAAAAGAAGGATGAAAACAAAAGGCAAGTAAGAACAAAGTAACACAAACATATACACACACAAACACACACACACGCATACACACACACACATATACACAAACACACACACACAAACACACACACACACAAACACATGCATATGCACACACACACACACATACACCAACACACACAAACACACACAAACACACACACACACACACACACGCATATACACACACACACAAACACACACACACACACACACACACAAACACACACAAACACACACACACACACACACACACACACGCATATACACACACACACAAACACACACACACACACACACACACACACACTTATATTTTTTACTTTCTTTATTAGGAGAATTCTACATTTGGTAAGTTTCAAAAAAAATAGTGTAATTACAATATTGGAGGAATTTGGTCTTTGTGGATTTAAGGAGAGCTTAAATGTATTATTATGTCATGTTGTACAATGTTTGTAGACCATACGGTGCAGGGTTTGGATTTGTCTATTTGTTTTTAGTGAGGACCTCCTTGCAATGAGCTTTTAACGTTTATTTTAAATATACATTTGTATGCTTGTGGCATAGGGGAGACGTTATGGAGACCCCGTCTCCTAGTATTAAAGGTGCCTCCCCTGGTCATCACTTCATATCCTCACCAGGTAGCAAGGATGACAGAAGGGGGAACAGGGCCGGATTATGAGGGGGGCGCAACCACTTGCCACTCCGCCACTTGCTCTGCAAATGGGGCCTCCACCAACCTCTGGGTCTGGTCAAAGAGGCTTTTCAGTCTTTGGTCTGACAGGCCAGCAACGAAACCAAAGCCACCACAGGGCAGGACGGAGAGTCTAGAGCAGCAAAGCCACCGCCAGCAACGCTACAATGATGGGTGGGTGCAGAGCTGTCAATCGGTGGCCACTCACCGCACATAAGCCACCAAGCACAGCCACTGGCAGCTCAACTGTTTTCTGCTGGACCAGCTAGGCGACTACACTAATGGCAAAGCAGGAGTTGCCGAGCAGCACGCACCTGCGCAGGGGACTCGATCTGACGTTCTCATAAGTGGGCAGGTGGAAGATAACTACCAATCAGAAGAAAAAAAAATACTGTATCTGGGGCCTCCACCAGATTTTGTGGCCAGGGGCCTCCACCACACTTAACCCTTTAAATGCCAAGCACGTAGTTTCTACGTGGTTGCTTCTCCTACCGTTAAGTGCCAAGCACGTAGAAACTACGTGCCTGGCATTTCCCCCAAACAGTTAAAAAATAGAAAAAAAAAATCACTTACCTCCGGTATCCCTGTGAAGCCTGGGGTCCCCTCTTCCTTGGGGGGGCATCCGATCGCCCCCCCGTCGTCCTCCGTCTTCGGGGGGGGGGCCCGAAACCAGCCCCCCCCCCGTTTCCAGCGCTGATCGCCGCTGTAAAAAAAAAAAATAAATAAAACTGTCATTTACTCACCTCCGCGCCCGAGCCTTCTGTCCGGGTCTCCTCTTCACCAGGGGGGGGTCCGATCCCCCCCCTGGGCTGCGCAGTCTTCAGGTGAGGACCCTCTTCCGGGTCCTCACCTCTTGTAATGGCGGCGATGGCCGCCGCCGCTTAGCCCCGCCCATTGTGGGAGGAGCGGGATGACGTCATCCCGCTCCTCCTATACCCCCTCCGAGCTCCGGCATCTGTCAGATGCCGGTGGTGATCGGAGCAGAGCGGGTGTCAGGTGAGGAGGCTCCGATCGGAGCCCCCTCGCCTGTCACCCGCCCTGCGCCGATCACCACCGGCATCTGTCAGTGAAGTGACAGCGGCGAGGGACAGCGGCGAGGGACGTCGGATCGGAGGTGAGTATGGTGTAAAAAAGAAAAATAAAGATTTTTTTTTCTGTGTGTCAGTGTCATTTTTTTTTACTATTAACCCCTTGTGAACTGGTAAGGGGTCCATGACCCCTATACCAGTTCACAAGGCTGGGGAGATGGCAAGCCACCTGCGCTAGCGGGTGGCTTGCCATTAACCCCTGGCACCCCCATTACCTGCCTCCCCAAAGGCCAGGGGGGGGCAGAAGAGCCCGGGCCCACATGGGCTATGTGGGCTCGTAGGCTGCAGGGTGGGGGGGCCACATAAGCTGGCCCCCCCACTCTGTGCCTACAAGCCCCCATAGCTGGTCCCGGGCTGGTTACTGTGGGTAAGGGGGACCCCACGTCAATTTTTTTTTTGATTTTTAAGGGTTTTTAACCCTTAAAAATCAAAAAAAAAATGGGGTCCGCCCCCCCTGGGAGGGGGGACCCTA
The DNA here is from genome assembly GCA_027917425.1 of Gastrophryne carolinensis. Lineage (NCBI taxonomy): Eukaryota > Metazoa > Chordata > Amphibia > Anura > Microhylidae > Gastrophryne > Gastrophryne carolinensis. The sequence goes on along the minus strand of CM051234.1, from coordinate 575,188,201 downwards.
TGTCATTTTTTTTTTTGATTAACCCTTTGTAATCTGTCATCCAGCAGCTATAAAAGGCTTCTAGCAAGTGAGCAGAAGCCAGTGATCGCCGAGGGACAGAGGGCTCCAGGATGGATGGGAGGTGAGTACAGTGTAAAAAAAAAAAAAAAAATTAATAAAATATTTTTTTCTTTATGTGTGTCTGTGTCATTATTTACTTTTAACCCCTTGTGAACTGGTAAGGGGTCCATGACCCCTATACCAGTTCACAAGGCTGGGGGGATGGCAAGCCACCTGCGCTAGCGGGTGGCTTGCCATTAACCCCCGGCACCCCCATTACCTGCCTCCCCAAAGGCCAGGGGGGGGCAGAAGAGCCCGGGCCCACATGGGCTATGTGGGCTCGTAGGCTGCAGGGTGGGGGGGCCACAAAAGCTGGCCCCCCCACTCTGTGCCTACAAGCCCCCATAGCTGGTCCCGGGCTGGTTACTTTGGGTAAGGGGGACCCCACGTCAATTTTTTTTTTGATTTTTAAGGGTTTTTAACCCTTAAAAATCAAAAAAAAAATGGGGTCTCCCTCCCCTGGGAGGGGGGACCCTATGTCATTTTTTTTCCCGATTTAACCCTTTGTAGTGTGGATGGTTTTTGTATTTTTTTTGTGAATGTTATAAAATACTTGTTTCAGTTAGGGGGGTCTCCTGGGCAGGAACGGGGGGCTACCGATAAATATGTGGTACCGTTCTAATCGGTAGAAATGGGGCTTTCACATGCAATATGATTTTCCTTAATAAAATACATTTTTTATTTAAAATAAAGGAGTCAATTTTCTAAAAAAAATTTTTTATTTATTTTTTTTTTTTTCACTTAATAATATTGTAAAAAAAAAAAAAAAAATTACAAACAAGACATTTCATGTTAAAGTCTAAACTCTGCTGCAAAAAATATATATATAATTTTTCTGAAAGTTACAGCAAAAATGGCGCAAAACATGTCGCAAAACATGACGCAAAATGGGGAAAATGGCCTGTCAACAGAGGGTGACAAAATCTCAAGTAGGCTGGCAATTAAAAGGGTTAATAGTACCTATGCATGTTGGGTATTGTTCTGCTCGGGGGACCTTGCGCTTTCAGACTTAGCTTGTTTTTTCTGGTTTGCATATTTATATTTTAGGAAAAGGTGTTTTTTATTCAGCTTTTTTATAAATTTTTTAGGGAAACCCTGCGCAACCAAAGAATTCTTTGAGGAATTAATTCCAGAAAGATGAGCCCACTACAACAAGCTGGGTACCCTTAAAAAGCTTAACGTGTGTACTTTCAGGGAATATATGGTTTATGGGGGATATTCCAAATGTAAAGGGTTGTTTTGGTTGAAAAATCGCAAGGTGCGCACTTTGTCTGCAGAGCTGAAATTTTCAAGTAAAATTACCGTTATGCGCATGCTTTACTTTGGGGTGTTTGGCAACTCTTCCCTTGACAGAACCTATGCATGTTGGGTGTTGTTCTGTTCGGGGGATGTTGCGTTTTCAGATTAAACTTGTTTTTTCTTGTTTGTATATAGTTTTTTTAGGAAAATGTGGCTTTGATTCTGCTTTTTTATCCTTTTTTTAGGGAAACTCTTTGCAACCAAAGATTACGTTGAGGGATTACTTCCAGAAAACTATGGCCACATCCACAAGCTTGGTACGCCTAGAAAGCCTGAGGTGTGTACTTCCAGAGAATATATAGTTTGTTGGGGGTATTTCAAATGTAAAGGGTTGTTTTTCTGGAAAAACCGCAAGGTGCGCATATTGCATAGCATAGTTGTATTTTATCTGAAAATCTCCTAAAGCGCTGTTTCAGTTTGGGGGAGTCTCCTGGGCAGGAAAGGGTGTCTACCAATACATATGTGGTACCGCTGTAACCGGGAGAAATTGGGATTTCACACGCAATAAGATTTTATTGACAAACTTACATTTTTTATTCCAAAAAAAACTACAATATGTAAAAATATTTTTTTTTTTTTTTTTTTTTTGCACATATTTCACCCAAAAATATTAAGAATACACCTAACAAATGACAAACAAGACATTTCATGTTAAAGCCCAGACTCTGCTGAAAAAAACAATATATCATTTTCCTGGGAAATCCCTGGAAATCCCTTCAAAAATCACATTTGAACATGGGGAGTGCAAAATAGTGCAAAATGGTCTGGCAACAGAGTGTGACAAAAACTCCAGGTAGGCTGGCACTTAAAGGGTTAATCCGGCCCTGAGGGGGAACCTATGTTGCACCTTCATCCAAATAGCGGTGCAGACATCAGGTTCTTATGCCCCCTGCTGCCACCAGAAGAGGGCGCTGGGGGCAGGGGGCAAAGAAGAGCCCCGAAGACCAGCGGAGATCACTGGGAGGAAGAAGATGACATCGTCTGATGATGGAAAAAAGATTGGGCTGGTAAGTAGTAAAATGGAGAATAATAACATTTTTGTGGGGACTCTTTTTTCTTTCACACATGGGGTGAACAGGTAAGGGGTACAGGGACGCTCTATACCAGTTCACCATGGTCGGGAGCACCATGTAGCGTCCGATGTATTATTACAGGCGGCTCAGTGTATAGCGGCGGAGCTCTAGGTTTCAGAGCGCCAGGTATTACCTTTCGCTCACTGACGCTCTCCTATACATTTCAATGGACGTTCATTTGCTTGTGTTTAAACAGCGTGTTTGACAATTTTTTTTTGTTTTTTGGCTCAAATCATTGTGTGACCTCTCCTGGCTGCAAACAAACACTTTTAGAACTTTTTTTGACTTTTTATATTTTTATGCAGAATTGTCATTACAGGTCTGGCACTAAAGTGTTAATGTCCCAGTGCTAAAACAATGTCATTCCATGTGTTTTCGCTTTGTTACTGGTGGATATGTGTTCAAAAACAGACTTTAATCACACAGCGTCTGGCACTCTATGCTATAGCGACCGGCGTGCCGGCGCTGTGTGTGTGTCCTTTTTTGATAAGAATGGTGTGGAGCGCCGAAAGTTGGTCGCACTGAGCTGGTGCTACCTTTCGCTCGCTGTAGCGCTGTACTGGTGCTACAGTGCCCAACATACATCACATTCATCAACGCGGGCCAGGTTACTACAGCACTCTGTTACAGCACCCGATACCTGCTTACAGCATCTACTAGCGGTCGCTCTAAGCGCCACTTTACAGACGCTCATCTGCCGATACCTGCCGCTAGTAGTGAATCAACCTCTATGTCACAAATTACGCTGCCCCAAGTGGGTGGGTTATACCGACCCGAAGTTTTTAAATTTTTTACTTTTACTAAATTCTACCTCTGATATGTCCCACAAAGATGGAAAAAACAAATAAAAAAAAATAGTTGTAAGGGACAATGGCATCCCGTCGGTACACCAGGTCATTAAATACATTCCCATGTCATTACCCTTGTCTGATTTACTACCTCTTCCTGCAGGATTACTAGAGGGAGTGGTTTGAAGATCATCATAACATAACAACATCCATCTGTATTTCCCACAATAAAGATTACCAGAGCTACTAATAACCCATTAAATGAATGAAGTGTTGATCTGTTTTATAAAGTGTCGCCGTGGAGAGAGAGCCCTCATTAAGCTAACAAGGACAAAGAAAAATGGCTGTTTAAAAAGCAATAGCATGAAATAAACGTGTGCCTGTACTGTTTCATAAATACACAAATCAAATGGAGTTTGTTATTGAAGTAATCATTGAAAATCAGCTCATTAATGAAGCTAATATCAGCCTGAGCTTAATGACTTATTAGCTTTCCAACACCGGCGCCCATTGATAAGCTAAACTAGATCAGTTATCTGCAGACAGATTTTCATTTCAGCAACATGATTTCATTAATATTGTAAATATTTAATTATGAAATGAGGAATGTGTGGAGTGGCTCAAGGTGTCTGAAGGAGCATCTTTAAGAAATCCCATTAAGTGGCTCGTAGGCTACGATAACAACGGACACGGGTTCTCCCATTAACTGTCCGCCATCATTACCCTGCCATAGCAAAAGGTAAAGCTAGGACAAGCACAGATTTTAGCGAGTCAGGGTAGTTATTGTTATGAGGTGGGATCCCTATCACATATATGGGCTAATAATAAAAACCCCACATAAATCTGATAGATGGCAGGAGGAGGGGTTACTTTTACCCTTGTTTCTTTCTGTCATATATCTTCCAGCAATCGCCACCACCAATAAGACCCTCCTGGGGTAAATAACAAGTAGTTGTGCTGAAGGTCAGGTGAGTAATGCAATGTTATTCCTTATTCGGTTAGTTGTAAACATCAGATTTGGATTATTTCAATCTAATTGTATTTTAGCTGAAAGGTAGGCTCTAAGAATGAATTCCTCTAATTGGCCCTAGATATTTCAGTCTGACGCTGGCCATGTCATTTTCTTTTACTGAATGGAAGTGGATATGGTTTCTGAATGTACAGATTTACCAGGGAAGGACTACTCAAATCTAAGGCCCTTTTCAAACCTGGCCATTTGTGTTACGTTGGACTATTAGCTGTGGTTTGCAAAGCGCTGCATTTTGAAACCCCCATAGAAGTCTATAGGCACCGCGGGTAAAAAGCGCATGTATTGTGCCATTACCTGTGGTTCATTTGTGGTGAATGGGCCATACTCACCACTACCTCTGAATTCATCGCTGTGGTCCCCGTCCTGGACTCTGTCCTACAGGCCTGGGGTCTTTCAGTCCTCTTCTCTAGCTAGGACTCAGTGGAAGGACCCTAAGAGGTGGCTGCAGCAATGCCAGACTGGAGCAGAGTGTGAAAGAGGCCTAATTCAAATACTGATGCTTCGGCTGGTAAAGGAAAACAACAGGTCACGGTCCAGTGTGTAGGGGGAAAGGGTACGATGGGCTAGATGCAGAGTATGGAGGGCACAAAGGGGGAAATGCAGAGAAGGCAGCAAGCATGTTCCATCTTTTACTGCATTCTGACATACAGGAGTCACATGACCACACCAGTGGAGGGGAGATACTCTGGTCTGTGTTCAACCCATTGCACCCCCCCCCCCTTCACTCACATACACTCTGCATCCTTCTGTGGCTGGGGGGTGCTTGTCAGGAGGCATTCATGTTTTGGCTATAGGAGTTTTAATTTCTTCTCTTTACTACAGTAGTAAGGGCAGTGCCCTCCCCCTCCTTTCAGGTTGCCACCGTAGGCACGTGCCTAGGGTTGCCTAATGGTAAATACAGCCCTGTGTGTACCTGTGGTTCATTTGTGGTGAATGGGCCATACTCACCACTACCTCTGAATTCATCGCTGTGGTCCCCGTCCTGGACTCTGTCCTACAGGCCTGGGGTCTTTCAGTCCTCTTCTCTAGCTAGGACTCAGTGGAAGGACCCTAAGAGGTGGCTGCAGCAATGCCAGACTGGAGCAGAGTGTGAAAGAGGCCTAATTCAAATACTGATGCTTCGGCTGGTAAAGGAAAACAACAGGTCACGGTCCAGTGTGTAGGGGGAAAGGGTACGATGGGCTAGATGCAGAGTATGGAGGGCACAAAGGGGGAAATGCAGAGAAGGCAGCAAGCATGTTCCATCTTTTACTGCATTCTGACATACAGGAGTCACATGACCACACCAGTGGAGGGGAGATACTCTGGTCTGTGTTCAACCCATTGCACCCCCCCCCCCTTCACTCACATACACTCTGCATCCTTCTGTGGCTGGGGGGTGCTTGTCAGGAGGCATTCATGTTTTGGCTATAGGAGTTTTAATTTCTTCTCTTTACTACAGTAGTAAGGGCAGTGCCCTCCCCCTCCTTTCAGGTTGCCACCGTAGGCACGTGCCTAGGGTTGCCTAATGGTAAATACAGCCCTGTGTGTAGGATGCACTGATGTGTAAGCACAGCTAAACACATCTGCAATCAACAGAAGACCCGCTTTATGGAGGTTAGAATGAGCAGCTGCATCAACAGTGTTGCTGCATGTGAACAGGCGTACGCACATGCGCTGATGCATACACATTAATGCAATCCACTATACTAGGCCGCCCTGGCAATAGCAGTGTTTTCTTGTGAGCAATTCGAGGCGAGTGGATCCGAGCGTGGTGGCAGATGAATCCCCTGCTACCCTCTCCATTCGGAAATGCCTGGCTCAGGCAGGTGCCCTGCTAAAGGGATGGCGGGAATGTGGCTGCAGCTTTCACATCCGCCATTGGACCGGGAAAGGTGAGTTCCGGGCGACCTGGGGGGTTTCAAACAGTGGGGCATCCTGATTCTGGATCTCCCAGTGGGAGGGAATCCATCAGTCCTGGAATCTTATAGATTTCAGGGCCGTTGAGGCATGGGTTTTGGTCAACTTCAAGTCATGCTTCATTACCAGTATCATCCATCATATCAGAACTTGGCCTAGGTCATTCCCATTAATTGCCATACTATAAGGATACCCTACGTCTCTTTCCTAAACTTTTGAAAAAAGCTCAGACCAGCCTTGAACCTGAAAGCTCATCCAACTTAATATTGCTCTGCTCACCATTAATCTGCTGTGTGTCAAATACACATGATGAGAGGTCCATTGTATGTAGGTGAGAGTAGGTCAGACAGGAGGTAGCAGGACCAGGTAATCGCCTCAAGGGACCATGCACCCTAGTGACCTCCTTGCTGCCCTATTATTGCTTAGGTTCCTCAGTCTCTTTCATTAAATCTCTAGCTATATCTGTAGGAGTAAATTTGGGCAGCTGGACTTTCTGTTTTATTTTCTTGAAGACAATTCACTGGTTACCTGACTGACTGAGACCTCTGAGGAAGGGCCGTCAGGTTAAGGTTATGATCTACATCTAAAGGACTTATGAAACATATGGGCCTGATTGGTAATTGTTATTGTTAAAGAAGACCTTCACCCTGTATAAGAGTCTATCTTATATGTTTCCCACACCCTGTACATACAGATTGCTCACATTAAAAATCATCCTACCTGCATCTATTGCATGTTATGAGCCTTTAAACATCCAAGATGGCGGCTCATGGAGCGTCAGGCAGTAGTATCTTCTGACTGTGTCGCTATGCATTCTGGGATTGCTGTCTTTTCCCTGACCCCAGCTCTGCTCTGTTTGTGCAAAGCGTAGCTATAACCCCACCACCTATACTTTATCCCCCTCTCCTCTGCTCAGTATGTAATGCTTCTGAGTCAAGATGGCAGCGCCCGTATCCTAGAGTCCTGAACAGAGTTGCAGCCCGGTGGGGGAAAGAATAATAAGTAAGTGACTAAAAACTTAAAATAGTTTTAAATAGTTGTAATAATAGTTTTTTAAAGGTTTGGGCTTTTCATTAAATCATGCTGAAGGTCCAGTTTAAGTGTTGTGTATATTTATACTATATATATATATATACTACATTGCAACATTGAGTTGTCCTGTTACATTGTGTGCTATAGTTTACAATTAGGAGCTTGTGCAATATGCTACTTGTGCAATAGATGATTATTTAAACTTGGTTAGCTTCTACTGCAATATATCATGTATTATTTATGGAATTATTAGCCTGATATTAATTGCACTGGTCACTTTAGTGATGTATTAACAAACTCCAGATATATATCTACACTATGAAAGCATTGAAATAAAGATAGAAGAATTGACTCTTGCACATTAAAGCATACCTTAAACAGGACAGCTTTAGCCATATTTAGGGATTTTCGAGTTTGTATATGTTGTGTATTGTCTGTGGAACAAATTCATTTTTAATAAATTTTTTCAATTAAACAAAGAGGTGTCACAATGTAACACAGCAGGGAGATGACTGGCTTTTTACAATGTAACATGAAGACTACTATCCTGGTTGATACATTGTACAGCGTGGCAGCACAAGTATCAAAACTCCCAGTGTGAGTTTTATTTGCCTCAGTGCTGCTGTCTCTGTAGGTTGTATAATTATTCTCTGCTCTTTCTATGTAGCATGTTTGAAAGATTTTTAATATTAGACCATTTTTAATCATACAACACTCTTAAAATGCACCAAGTTTGTACCGTATATACTCGAGTATAGGTCGACCCGAATATAAGCCGAGGCACCTAATTTTACCACAAAAACTGGAAAGAGTTATTGACTCGAGTATAAGCCTAGGGTGGGAAATGCAGGCTGTGGATGTGATGACAGCAGCCATTAGGGACTCAGGTATAGGGGTCCAAGGGATGAAAAGGGGGCCCGGCTAGGTGGCCCTAATAATGGCCACTCTGACCTGAGACATGCAGGTTGCCACACTATTACTGCTGGTGTTGCTTATAAATGAGAGTGCCTGCCTCCCCCCCAGGCTGGTTTGCGCTGGGGCCCAATTCAAACTAGGGGCCAAGCCGTCACACATAGGTTTCTATCACCTTCTCTTCCTTCATATTTCCTCATTACCCCTCTCTCCCTTTTCTAAATTCACTCTTTACTACTTTACTACTTTTTAAATTCTCTTTTCCACATTCTGTCCATCTCTTGTTCTAACTTCTGGAAGTATTACTCTTTTTCCCATCTTTTCTTCTCCTCAGGTTGGCCCTGGATATCATATGTGTGCTCACTTGGCATCATTAACAGTTAACAACAATTAAAAATAAAAAAAACCCAGTGGTCCCCCCCACACTTACCTGTTGTTGCGCGCTGGCCACCTCCGTTCCCTCTGCCGCCGCCACTGCCTCCGCCGCCGCTCTCACAAACGCGCGCTGGCCACCTCCGTTCCCTCTGCCTCCGCCGCTCTCACAAATGCGCGCTGGCCACCTCCGTTCCCTCTGCTGCCGCCACTGCCTCCGCCGCCGCTCTCACAAACGCGCGCTGGCCACCTCCGTTCCCTCTGCCGCCGCCACTGCCTCCGCCGCTCTCACAAACGCGTGCTGGCCACCTCCGTTCCCTCTGCCGCCGCCACTGCCTCCGCCGCTCTCACAAACGCGCGCTGGCCACCTCTGTTCCCTCTGCCGCCGCCACTGCCTCCGCTGCCGCTCTCACAAACGCGCGCAGGAACTTCCTGGTTGTTGCGCGCCGGTTGGTGGGCGTGCCCCATGTGGTCGGCGTCCAATAGAAACAATGGACGCCTCCCACCAACCGCAACAGGCAGTAAGTGTCAGTGTGTGTGAGAGCGGCCACTGACTCGAGTATAAGCCGAGGCGGCTTTTTTCAGCCCAAAAAGTGGGCTGAAAAACTCGGCTTATACTCGAGTATATACGGTATATGTTGTGTATTTTTTAATCAATTTTTTTCAATTAAATAAAAGAGTTTCTTATATTTTTAAATTATTGTGTGCACACCTTAATTGACAATAAGATTGCAGCACCTGACAACATTTTCTGATTACAGTGGGGTTTATACTTGAGTGCTGAACTATTGTGTATTTAATTACCTGACTGATTTTCTCAATTCAGAATCTGAAACCTCTTCACACAAAATCAAACAGCAAGTCCAGTTGCATTGATTTATTCTTACAGATATACCATGACCTGGATAAAGGAGAACCTTCACAAGGCACATATCTGTATATCTATATCTCTGGATGTAAATGCTAATTGTTCTGTGCTGACATATGCTGACCTTGAAACAGCATGCACATAATAACCTGAGCCACTCATGTGTTAAAATAAGGGCAGTTTTCTTTCATTATGAGGAACAGGCACTGTGATCAGCAGGGTTCTCCTTTATTATCCTAATCTCCTTTAGAAAAGTGTTGCTAAGTAGAGTAGGCACTAGTTTATAAGATACTTAAAACCATATGTATGCATTAATTAAATGAGAGTGAGGGAGGTGGGGAAGTCAGAAAATAACAATGCTGCAGTGTATGCATGGAAAGATTTTTCATTTTGTTTCGCTTCAGCTCTGCCCCTGCAACAGAGGATCTAATCAATCTGCCGGCTATTAAGTTTGTTAATTGATAATGCATACTAATTAGGCTGAGCGCAGTTACTTAAGAGACTTTGCTAAGGTGATTGTAGGCACAAGTCCAAATGGAGTTTAAAGTATTCTGTGTGAGGTTAAAATCCATCAACCAGAATAGATGGATTATATTATAACAGAAGGTCCACCATACTCATACGTATTTAATGTATGGGGCTATTAGCCTTTGTTTCCATTGCAACACTTCTGAACAATGAAATTGCACGGATGTTTAATATTCACTACAGCTGGATATTGCCTGTATTGCTGCAGGAATCGCTCATTATCTGGGCAAATATTCATTCTACATTTCACTTACTTCAATTAACAATTGTTTGGATTACATAGTGTAAAGCAGGTACAAAAATAAGTGGTCAGGGGCAGTGATAGTGAAGAGGCAGGACACCTTAACGGGACTCTATAGGCACCTTGTCATGGCTGCCCTCTCTCTTCCTGTCAGAATGCAGCTGCTCCTGTAGAAACAAGGTAAAGAGTAGTTGCCCACCTCCTAAATACCTTTGCCATAGATCACAAATAATAGGGCTCAAATGGTGGTCTAAAGCTCCATTTAATCAGACTCTGGACACTAGGAGAGAGGGAGAACAGCCAGGGTGATGCTTATTATTATGCGGCCGAGGCCCACGCCCAAATATTTCAAAAGATAAATCATAAGGGGAAACTGTAAACCTCGAAATATTAAGACGTAACCCAACATAATGGTCTAACAGTTGCCTTTGCCTTCTGTACCTTTTTAATGTTATACCTAAGCAACATAGATGGTTAATAAGACATTAAAAGAACACTTTGTTAAAACAAATAATATTTACATGTCACAAACTATACAAGATAAACAGGATTACCCATCATTCTTAGCAAGTAGGCAGAACCATGTAAATCATGTCTTTATGACTCTTCACCTTGTTGAGCACTGAGAACTGCTAAGAGCCCCCTTCCTTTACACATTACTCCCAACTTCCTTCTCTTTTGATTTTGAAAAACATCAATGTGTTGGGAATCTCCATGCCAAAAAGCATTCCTTGTCTGTATCCTGGACTTACTTGGCGGATTAAATAAAATATTCTATGTATTCAAAGTATTTATAGATATCCTTGTGATCAATTTATTGTATATAATAGATCTATTGCCTACTACACTTCTACTCAGAGGTGAATTTAACCCATATTCTGAGGCCTGCGATAATCAGTTGTTTAGTTTAGTAGTTAATCAAAACGCGTGTCCTGCAATCAGGGGTGAGTCTCTATTTATAAGGGCAATGATGGGGTAACTATCTACACCTTGATAAAGTGACCTGTGAGCGGGGGGCCACGAAAAGCGTTGGGGGATCGCTACTTGACCTGGGCATTCCTGGGGAACACTTCAGAGTTATACACTCAGGTGATGTGTGTGTTTTCTAATTGGTTTTGTTGTATTTGACATTTTAGTCTGTTTTCTTTCTTTTTCTTGCCACATTTTGTACTATTAATGTTATACTTGCACAGATTAGCACTTATGCACTTTATGGACTGTTTGTTATATGAACACTGAAATATCCTATTAATAGGATTGGGTTGGGTAAAATTGGGATGCCCTTGGGAATGTACGGTCTAGTCTTATATGTTTTTTAATTGTCTGTTATGTAATTTTTGTGGGTAATTATTCATAAATTATTTATGAATTCATGATATTAGTTTATTTATTGATTGCTGTGGAGGAGGTGCGATGGTTTGGAGCTATACTAGGTGAATTGCTGGATTCACCACTACAATATTAGAATTTATACTGTAACTCCTTTATTTTAAATAACCTTTCCTTATTAACGTCATCTTTGGAAGAGATCATTGTCCCATTGCCTTATGACTTTAATCAGCGTGTCACATGTAGGGCACTGGGTACCTAATATTACACAATAACATGTAACATAAATCAACAAAGGTCAGCTTAAGAGAAACAGAACTGTTTTAGAAACATTTTGTTGCAGGTAATGGTTTCCAAATTCTTTTCTAGTTTCACATTCTAGTTAAGTCAAATGCATCCCAAAATTTGGTTCAAAAGGGAACTGTTGGTCAAATGTGGTCACATATTTTATAAGGGAACTGTTGGTCAAATGTGGTCACATATTTTATAAGGGAACTGTTGGTCAAATGTGGTCACATATTTTATAAGGGAACTGTTGGTCAAATGTGGTCACATATTTTATAAGGGAACTGTTGGTCAAATGTGGTCACATATTTTATATGGGAACTGTTGGTCAAATGTGGTCACATATTTTATAAGGGAACTGTTGGTCAAATGTGGTCACATATTTTATAAGGGAACTGTTGGTCAAATGTGGTCACATATTTTATAAGGGAACTGTTGGTCAAATGTGGTCACATATTTTATAAGGGAACTGTTGGTCAAATGTGGTCACATATTTATTTCAAGATTAGTGTGGAGCCCTACTCCCCAGTGCACCAGCCATAGGGATTGGCATCCCCAGGGCTCAGAGGCCCATGACTGTATATCAGCCTTAGCCATAGGTCCAGTGCTTTCAAGTGGGGGCCCCAAACAGAAGCGCATCTGAAAGCACATGCTTCCAGCTCCCCCCCATGTCTGGGCAGGTGTATCGCAGGCCCCCCGGTTCGGCCCTTGGCACCAGTCCAGTGCACCAAGCATAGGTGCTGTCTCCTCATTTAAAAATTAAAACTATAAAAAAATATGAAATATTAAAACTCTTTTATTCCCCTGTGGACATTTTGGTCGAGCCTGGTGAGAAAACGTACTTCTTTTTTAGGAAAGACAATTGCCATTCGTTTCATTTCATTCATTCATTTAATTGGGGCTGATTCAGAGCCAGGTGAAAATTTACACAAGGTAGACAATTAAAGTCAATGGAAGTTTTCTCTCCTAAAATAAAGTGAGTTTTCTCTTTGAATCAACCCCATTGACCCCAAAATCAAAAGCAACACTATTAATAACATTTTCATTCCAACTTCAATTGTTCAGGTCATGGAGTTTACATGAAAAACAGCATATAATGACTCTGACGCTTTACTTTTATCTAACTAATAATGGTTATGAATTGAAACCATATATAGACACACTTCTTCAAAGACTGGTTTAGGCCTAACAATGCCAGCTCCTAGTTTGATGTTTTACACAGGATGATACTTAAAGAATCAAGGTAAAAGCTAATATACCCTATATATCCCTCAAAACCATCTACACTACAATGCCATTTTTCAGAAGACCAGTTTTAATGAGAATCAGGACAATGACAGCGCAAAAGCCTTTTAATCAGCTACATGGTAATGAAACTGAAAGAACCTATGGTCTGAGCTGGAAATGGACTGTGATCTTACAGTGTATACCTAATGCAAATCAATAGCCATGGCAATTAATATATACTTGTAGAAACAAGCTCTTTTCAATTTAGGGGGTAAAGTAAACATAAAAGGAATAATTTAGAAAAAATAATTGTATTACTAAACTTGATCAGTGTCCTTTGCTGTAATATTTCATTCAATCTGCCAGACACACATGAAAGAGGAAACCTGTCTAGTTTCCAATATGCTGGATGCATGCCCTCCCCTGTTGTTGGCGCTGTCAGCAGAACAGCTTTACAGCTTGCAACACAGTTATCTTTCAGATGCTTTAATTCAGGAAGCTTTAATATAGTAAATAAGTCAACTATTTACACCCAACAGCTGAGCCAGTTTGGGCTTTAAAGATACCCCAGTATGTGGATGATTAGTATAAAAAAAATCAGATGAATCTGAGAGTGTTATCATAAATCGCTATAGAATACTGTAGGTCATTTAACATACTGCTTCGTTTAGTGTTCATGTTCCAGGAGACTGGGAGCCTTATTTAAAAAAAAAAAAATCTTGCTGGTGCAAGATGAGCGTCTTTTGCAAGACGCTTTCTGCGCCAGTACCGGAACGCCGGCTGAAGACAGCCAGCCCTCTGTGCTTAAACGCTCCTGGCAGGGCCCTGGACGCTGCACAGGGCTTGTATAAGCCTTTGCGCTAGCGACCCCCTAGCTCCGGAATTGCAGTAGGTTTAATACTGCTCACACACAGTGCCCGCATGGTGCTGTAGAAAGGGGAAAACAGGCATACAGCGCCTGTTGCAATCCCTGATATTTAGTTTTTTGGGGGCATGGCAGCATCATTTTCATTGCAGAAACACCAGAAAATTCATTGGAAACACTTGAATGGCATGACACAGGTTTGCATGGCCCAAACTGCAGCGCAACACAAAAGTGGGAAAAAATGCATGCAAATAAAATTCCAGACACCCCAGGGATCCCGTGGCACATGCACCAGTCCAAAAAAAAATGAAGAAAAAATTATAACCATCCCAGCCCATAGAAATCTTTGAGATAAGGCCACACAGTGCAGGGTGAGAGCCTGGTCTTATTTGGAGCTGTTGGGAACACGGCACTCATCCCATTGCCGGCGCTGATGATAGATGCAACACTACCTGACGCTATAAGAGGTGCTATGGCTTTTGACCTTCAGAAATACACCTTTTGCACTGGAACCTGACATTCACTTGACGTTCATCTAGCACTACCTGGCATTAGAGCTTCTTAAATAAACCCCTAAAAATGTATATGTAGCGCAACAAAAGAAAAACAAAGACAATGCTATTTGTACATCTGTAGCGAAGTTAAACCAAATCAACACCCATTTAGTGAAAAATGGCTGTTGTTCCAAGCGCGTTGTGGTTGTAGATCTGGGCAGTTGGCTGCTGTTGCAGTGCATAGGTCTACAGTCTCACCTACTTGGTTCTGCAGCTGGCTCAGCCCACATTTGCTAAACATATTACTGCAGGCTGAAAGCTCCCATTTTCCAGACTGCTACACCCAAGTCAAGAGCTTCACAAATCTATCACTGTGACATTCTCGGCATGCTTATGCAGTGAGCTCTAGGACCGAGTGATTATTAAACCATTATCTTGCTTTGTTCCTGGAGAATATTATTGGTAGTCTTTCATAGGCTGCTACACCCAATATACCTCTTCTAAGCTGTCTACAGTTAAGATCTACCTGGACTCTTGAGTTCAATAAAGTTCCCACTATGGCCTGCTCTCATATTGTTCAAGTCTTCTCAAAGAAGGTTCTTCTTAGTTTGGGAGCACCTACTACCCACTCCTGCTCTCTAATTTCAGCCAGACTTATTTAAGATGCACTAGCGCCACACAGCACCGCTTTTTTGTCCTCAGCAGAACTCAGCGTACGATTTAACAACTAAAAAAATGCTAACATTAGCACCGAAAAGGATGCAGCGCTGGGTGCTTTGGTTGAAGCTGCGGCAGATGAAACCTGGCGCTGTACCTCTATGAGGATCTCATAGAGCACAATAGGCTTTGTAGTGTTTAATGCTTATAATTATTATTAAACACGTTTATTTGTACAGAACTTGCATTGGGACTTGTCAATAATTGAAATGCAGGACCTAGATGGGCCAAAATATATTTTAATGGCTTCTTTTGCTTAACAATCTGTAATTTGGACATCAACAATTAAAACCCAGCCTCAACGCACAGTAAAGTTTGTCTGCTTTGTCCCCAGCAGAGATTTCTTGTAACTGTAATGACAAACGCTGACCAGCACCGGAAAAATACAGTGGCCAAGATTTCAAGGAGAAAAAAAATCATAAATATGCTGGGGAGCGCGGAAAAACAGCAGTACAAAGTGGCGCTCACTGGCACTGGGCTCATCGACCGGCGGGTCCAACA
This sequence comes from Gastrophryne carolinensis, assembly GCA_027917425.1. Lineage (NCBI taxonomy): Eukaryota > Metazoa > Chordata > Amphibia > Anura > Microhylidae > Gastrophryne > Gastrophryne carolinensis. The sequence continues at coordinate 575,172,642 of CM051234.1, read as the reverse complement.
GGCGTTGACATTGGCTGGCCAATACCTAAGTGCAACAATCAAAGCTAATTAGTAGTGTTCTGTGCAGTGACTGTTAGTGCCAGTGTAGTACAGAGCACAGCGCCAGATAGGGCGGGAATGCCAGAGCTCCGAAGCTGGCGCTATAGCCACAAAAATAATGCTAAAGGGCGCACATGATAAAAAAGGCCCTTAGGAGAAACACATTAAACTCCTGATCAAAGTCAAGCCCAGTCATAAATAAGGCAGCAGAGCTAGCACAATAGTGAGATGGGGAGGCCGATAAATTAATAGCGGCAGGTAGCGACAGTTGAGCGACTGTGGCAGTATTTTCACTGCGCCCACTAGTAGTCGCTGTGCTTGGCCGTTGTTCGGTTGTTGACAGCGACTCAGTCGGTGTGCAGTAATGTTGAATATTGGGTGAGGAGTCGCTATTTGACAGGTTCCACGCTGTATGGGAGCGCATGATAGCGACTGGCCATAGCGACCGGCTCCCACCATATTCATTAACAAATCACGCTCAAAAAATTCTCGCGCTGTGAAATGCATGTTTAAACCCCAGAGCGCTGGCGGCGATGGGTTAAAAGTAGTTTTTTAACCCCCAAACAACCATATTTTTGGAAACCAAAAAAAACTAGTTTTTTAAATAATTTTGTAATATGAATACATTAATATCAGACCTGTAATATCAATTCTGCACAAATTTTTATTTTTTTGTTTTTTTTTTTTACCTTAAATGGCAGAAGTGGTCACAGAATTTTTCACATTTAAAAAAAAAAAAAAAAAAAAACATTAATAACAATTAATTATTAATAGTTAAAGATTGTTCCATTGAAATGCATTGGAGAGCGCCAGGTAGCGAGAGGTCATACCTGTCGCTGTTCAAGGTCGGACGCTGGCGCTGTGGGCTGAGGCTGGAATAATGATGAATGAGTGGCTATATGGCGCTATCCAGTGGCGTAGCGACCCGGGGGCGGGGGGGGCGGACCGCCCCGGGTGACACCAGACCTAGAGGGTGACACCTCTCGGCCGGTCACCCCTCGGTATAGAGACACTTACCTGCAGGTCTGGAGCGTGGAGGCCGGCGCCGCTCTCAGCTGTCATCTGAGGGCGCGTCATCAGAGGGCGCCTCTGATGACGCGCCCTCAGATGACAGCTGAGAGCGGCGCCGGCCTCCACGCTCCGGACCTGCAGGTAAGTGTTTGCTTTTTTTAAAAATGCCGGCATGGTGGGAGCGGGCCGGCCGGTTCCGCTGACAGCAGAGCGGGCCGGCCGGTTCCGCTGTCAGCGCGGAACCGGCCGGCCCGCTCCCACCATGCCGGCAAAAATGCTTTTTTTTTTGTTTGTTTTCTTTGGGGGGGGGGGGTTGACACCATTTCCTACCGCCCCGGGTGACACCAGCCCTAGCAACGCCACTGGCGCTATCTCAGTCGCTGAGCAGGATCGGCTTGATAAATGTGTGATTGTGGTGGGGAACCGGCGTTCTCGTGGCGGTGCCCGTCATTACCGGTCGCTCACCAGTCGCTACCTGTCGCTATTCCTTCATAAATAAGGGCCATAGGAGAAGAGGTAAACACTCTGCTCTTCCATCCTTACAGCTTGCAAATTATTACCCAACAAAATTGAGGATCTACAACTACTCTGTGAAAGGCGATCCGGTATGGCCAGTTCTGCAGGATCATGATTGGCTGCAGGACCATTGTGCCACCAGTTATTGTATTTGATGGGGGCATTTCCATAGTTCATCTCAGGCAGCAGAGAGGCTATATTCACTCCTGACTAGAGGTCCGCTTTAAGAGCTGCAGATAGACTTTAAGTTGATAGCAGTTTTTTTCTTTCCCCTCTAACTTTTGATATATACAGTTGTGTGCAAATACCAAGCAATGAAAGTATTACTTTTTGATGAAATTGTAAAAATATATTAAAAACTCAGAATGTGATGGGAAAGGGTATAGTTATGTTGTGCTTGGAAAGACGAACCTATTTTCTGGTAGAAATTTATGTTAACAAAAATGAAATGTGTCAGAAAGCATATGAAAAAATATTGTGGATGGAAAAATATTAGATGAAATGTAAAACACAGTAATCACCAATCAGCAAGAATAAGGACAGATGAAAATATATTACCCACTGCAGCAGAATGAAAAAGACATTTACAAAAAAAAGTTTTATAGAGGCTGGTGGATGTTCAAAGTATACATGTGACACTTACCATACTCCTGTCATGGAGGTCATTAGTATTCATTTTAACAAGAAATGTGGGTTTATAGGAGTATCTAAAACCCTTAGCCACCATGAATCTACTGGGATATTTTCCGTTCATATACAACAGACAATAAAACGCCAAAGAATAGAACACCATAAGCAGAACCATAAGCAGAACCATAAGCAGAACATATTCCAACACTAATTTTGTGTTTATCATTATCATATGACACCTATAAAATGTCAGCAATGGAAAGTGGTAAGTAAAAATGTATAGTTAATACACACAAGGCATAGGGATTGATAGAAAAGGTTGAATGTACTCACTCCCGGTATATATATATATATATATATATATATATATATATATATATATATATATATATTACAAGCTTGGACACATTTTCATTCCATGTTTTTTTCTATATTGTAGATTCATATTGAAGACATGAAGTCTATGAAGGAACACATATGGAGATTTAACTAGTAAAACAAAAATTGTTATATTTTTGATTCTTCCAAGCAGACCCTTTTTACTTTGATGATGGCTGTAAAAGATGGTGGCATTGATTGTGTGGCTTGGTTTTGGCTGACCAGTAGGTAAACAAATGGCATGTCAGGAGAAAACTTCAGATCTTTTAAATACCCTTCCTTGGGGCATCCCAAAACCCCTGAAAACAGGCATTAAGGCAGTTTTACAGTTGAGGTAGAAATTTATTTGATTATTTATAGACGTTTGGAAGTAAAATAATACTAATCTTTATTTATATGGTGCGCTGCAATAATAGGGTTCACATACATACCAAGTAATACATTATATAGCATAAAACCAACCAGTCATTGAAACAAAAGGAATGAGGATCCTGTCGGCCACCAGGTGAATTTTTGCTTGCTCCGAAAAATGTCCAGAAAAATTCTGAAGATGGGTTAAAGAAGAAGAGTTGGATAAGAGTATGCTGTAGGGTAAAAAGTTTACTGAGATGCAGGTTGCACTTCACATCCAAAAACACACCCAAAGTTAGTCTTGCTCCACCAAATACTAAGCATATTAACCTTGTATTCAATAAAGAAATAATTTTCTAAGAAATTAGGGGTTTATTTAAGGGATTTTCAGTTTCCGAGCATTTTTTCCTTCAATAAAAAATAAAACATGAATAAATAAAAGCAGATGAGGTGCACATTATCTTTAATTAGTTTGATATTTTATTTTAGATGGAAATAACCACAATCCACGGTATTCCATGTACAGTTTTGTTGAATAACCATTAGGGTTTTGAGTATGAATTGCAACTTGTATCTGAGTGAGCTCTGAGTGAGGCATTTGGCAAAAATTTGGCTATACCAGCATCATATGGTCTATGCAAAAAAAAAATGCGGAGGATGGTGTTATTTTCAATTTCTTAAAAATATCCTAACCTCTTTAGAAACATAATGCCCCTCGCCTGTAAAAACCAGTGGTAGATGCAAGCGATTTGGTTTAAAAAATACTAAAAACTTTTTGCATTTACTTGTGTTCGGTGAAATAAAAGTTAATTTAGATACACGTTGCAAATCTATGCCCATTGAAAAATTTGAACATTTTTTTTAATTGTGTTGAGTAGAAAAGCCAGCTTAGAAGCAGGCTGCAAATCAAACCTAAAGTAAAGCGCTACACCAAATAATTAGCATGACTTTTCCCCAAACGGTCAGTACATAAACTTGGGCTTTGTTTGCCTCCTCTCTAGTAAGTCCATGGGGCACAGAAGTGGAGACCAAACAATTAAGCCCAATCTGTTGTATACAGGGCTGTTTTTAGGGATTATTCCCCCGGGGTTCCAAGTTCATTGTGTGTGTGGTGGCGCCTTTATCCCAATAATCCTGTTTTCTGCAGATGGGTTGGGACCACTGTTAATGGTGCAGACCATGTGCTAGGCCCCCCATCCCCCTAAATCAGCAGGGGTGAACAGTGGGCCAGCACTACTCCACTGCTTCACATGGCTCATTCTTATGATGGGGGGTGGCTATGTGATGCGGGGGGTAAAGAGCTTGGGCAGGATCACTGAGCCACCAATGGTTGGCATGTGCAGTGGTGCACCCCAATTTCCACTGAACCACTAATAGGAAAGTAAAATATAATAAAAAAACAAGTCTAGTAATTGCCCCCCCCCCCTGCAGTGCCTCATTACAGGTGCACAGCTGCATATCAGGCTAAGTTATTGGGGGAGGGCTCTGCCTGCTGCTAAGAAGGAGGTACCTACCGGTATGTGATAGCAGCAGCAATGCAGGATGGGTGAGTATTTTTCCCTGACCACACTGAGAGCTATTCACCTTAGAAACTGCCCTGTGTGTCACAATGCCCACCAGGGCAGTGATAGAAAGTGGCGCAGGAACTGCAACAAATGTTACCACCGCATCTGTAACATTTCCTCTAAAAGAACGATGATCAGACTTGATCGACCACTTGATCTTTAGCTGTCATCCACGTTCTATGTTGCACAATTGCACTTTATGGCTTTAGGATTTACTGTGCGTTATTGATTATTGTTCAGTATGGTTGTGCAGTTTTGGCACTGACACCTCCTGTTCATGTTTTTTAGTGTCATTTTTCTATTGTATGCTTTGATCAATAACATTGTATATATTTTCACTAATTTAATTGTGCAGCCTTTGAATGAGGTAGTAGTTGTTGTGACACAGCATGCCAATTGTTGTTGTTTGTTGCTCTTGAAATACGCACAGCACAGTGTTTATCATACGTTTAGTTGTGCATTGAGTGTCTTCTTGATTACATGTTCTATGTCTCTCTTTTTCGAAAATTGCTTGAAAGAGTATGAAATGAACGGGGACTGGAACTGTTTATGGGATAATATTTCTTGTATGAAATTTTGCTAACACAATCTTTAACAAATCAGTGGAGCCATAGCATAAGGCAAATAAAACATCCTTGCTGGAAATAATCTTGTTTCTTCCAGCAGCTGGATGGCTTCCAAAGACTCGAGCGCTCTAATTCTATTCCACATGGTTTTTGTAGGAGATTAGAAAAAGCAATGAGTATTATCATATTAGCAGTTGAATTCATTTCAGGGGTATTTTATTTGTGCGAGTGTTTGTGTGTGCGCGAGCGTGTGTGTGTGATGATATTTCCTCCTCGTGCCTTTTCTAAGTCACAAATTTGCTTTCTCTTTCCCTCTCATATTGACCACTTGTTAAATCTTTTTGTTTGTTTCCCGCCATTCTCCTGGGAGGCTGAGACAGACAGGCTTGCCAGATTCATTTTCTGATCAAAGCTGTTTGATTTGGTCAATTTTGCCACATTGGAGACGTTCTCTATTACAGAGATAAATAGCCTCGAGCCAACTGTCAACGAAAACTTGTAAGCTAATAAATTATTCCAATTTCTTGCAGTGGATTTCTCTGGAGACAGCCCTAGGAAATACACTTTTTGATTAGTAAATTTCTCTGTGTGTGTGTCTGGACATTCAAATGTGTCTACTTTGATTAGTACCATTGCTTTTCAAGTCGAAGTTGGCTGAGGGGCTGTCAGTTGAAGGCAGGCCTAATGCATAATGCATCAACTGTGCCCGCTAACTGGTGCCTGATTCAGCACTGGAAAGGCGGGAAAATTGCCCTAACAACCCCGCCGGTTGCTTTTTTTTATCAAGGGAGATAAAGTTTCAAGACTTGTCATCTCTTGAAGTGACACCAACTTGTCACAAGAGTCGCACGGCTTTGGAAAGGTTGAAAAAGCAATACAGCACCGTGGCAAAAACAGATGATCTACTGAGACCTTCGTAAATTGATTACCTCCCCCAAATATTGGAATCTCTAAACGATGTTCTGGGTTTTCAAGGATAATCAGTATATCAGGATCTGCCTCCTGGGTTATTTTGGAAAAGCTTGATGTTTAACAATTTTTCCACATTGCCAAGGGAGCTTGTGGTGTGCTTTAAAAGCTGAAGAGGGTGTTTTGAGTAGAGAATATCAATCAGTATATTTCATTTCTTAAAACTTTAGACTATTCAAAGTGTATTCAGCTTTTCCAGAACATCTCATTGTAGGTGTAATACTTACTGTATGTACAAATTGAATATTGAAGATTTGTTTAATGTTCCTAATGCCTAGGATTTTTGTTTATCTCATGGAACAATGGGGAAGGATTATTGTTTGAGTTTTAATGGCAACAGCTTGTTATTTGTGACGCCTTTTTGTTACAGCCACTCTAAATGTTTCCACTTTTTACCAGACGTTGCTGTCAATACTTCCTATTGAGCAATTTAACATTGATATAACACTTTTGAGTGTACAAAAGATGGAAACGTTGGTCAGCCAGCTGAGACTTCATACATGGAGCAAGGTGCACACATTGCCCAGGGCAATACCCCGAGAGTATCTTCTTACGTGATTTTAAGGGGTTTCCTAGCCAAGGTGTGACTAGAAACTCCCTTGGCGAAGTGTGTGTTATCTTTTTTATATCTATATAGAAATATAAATAAATGGGAATTGTTCATCGGAATGCAGAGGTTTGAAGTCTCATGTAGACCTCAACTATATGATTTGTGTAGATCCATGTAAATGGAATTAGTAGCATGAGGGATAGAAGGGTTTTTACTGTTTTTCTACAGCTTTCATTGCAAGCTCAAATTGTGATACCCTTAACCTCCATGCTATTCATAATCCTTGATTATTGCAAGATCCAGATATCTATAATATAAAAATTAATTTACCTTTTTCTAATTCCTACTGTGGTCAATTTTAGAAACAAAATGGCTGCTCATGTATCTGGAGACGGACGGCAAACGGGAAGTGCTGCTGGGTTTCCTGTTACTATGCATTGCCAGTTGAATCCAGGCAGCAGCATGGTGGAGATGCTGGGATAGGAAGCTCCAAAATGGCCACTACCACTAGAAAATCAGTGAGGTGGCCAATTGTGCCAGGCTGTTGGTCCGGTGTAATTACTTAATTTGATTACTTAACAACTTAATTGTATTGTTTAATCATATTGCCTAATAACCTATGTCAGCTGCTTAATTAATTAATTGTATTGCTTAATAATTTATAAAAGCTTCCTTTTATAGTAGCAGTAGTTTATAGGTTATTTGACTTGATTACGCAGGACAGTAGATATTTAAGAATGTGTCATAATGGACCTCACTGTGTATTATGAATGCATGACGTTCTTTTTATTGTTAGACATTATTGCTAGTATGAATGACATAGGTTCTTATAAATTTGCTAATTTTTAAGGCAGTCCCAAACGTTTTCTCTACATAATCAGTGTGAGGCCACATTTTCACAGACTCGGTGAGCTATCATTTACCCCGCATTATTTACCTGCACCTCCAGCCTTGGACGAAATCTGTCCCTGCGATTGGCTGTCAGTGGGGTCCCTTTTTTTTACACAGACACCAGCGGCCAATCATGTATCCACATTTTATTGGGGGATCGAGGTGCAGGTAAGGATTGCAGTCTATTTTTACAGTTTTATTATAATGTTGTCAAGTAGAGGTGCTTATAAATTGTATAAATGGCTTCCAGATAAAAAAATAATAGGCAGAGTGCTCACTAGTGTCCTCTAGCTTTGTTCCCCAAAAATTTTAAATCTACCCATAGTCCTAGTCACCTACCCATGGTGCTTAGTGGATCAAGAGGCCATCTTTCATTATAACTCATGCTCATGCCCATGTTCATCATTCTCCTACTATGCACAGTGTGTTTTACATGTGTCGACATTATGTAAAGCTATGCACTGCTAGTGTTATTATGTATATGCCTGTCATTTTATGTTTCTTGTTCCCCAGTCTCTATCTCTGCAATTAAAGTTAAAGAAGGATCCAGCTCCTATGCTAATATATTGGTGGGAAGGAGTTTACCTGGCTGTTAATTTATGTCCCAGAAATTTGTAAAGGTGACAGAACAACCAGGAGGGCTCACAACAGGGCAGGGGTCACCATCCTGTAAGTCAGGAGCCACATGTGGCTTGCGGACCCCTACTACTGTGTGGATCACTGGCTCTATTCTAGAGGTGAACACTTAAGAAGGTCTAGCACAATGTTTAGCCTCGAGGGGTACATGGCACCCAGACCTGGGCTTCAACGGAGCCATGCATTGGGTTAATCCAAAGCTGGGTAGGCAGAGAAGCTTGCTGGCTCACCTTGGCGGCTTCCAGCACCACCTCCCAACCTCCTGGTGCGGTGTCTCAATGCTTCCATTTAAAGCTGAAGGCCAGTCTAAATGTAACTTGCCACCCTCCCCTGGTGCTGAGGCAGGGTGGGTTAGATACAACAACAAAAAAACTCTTTACCTCGCCCAGGATCCAGTGCTGATCACCGGCATTTCTGGTGCTGGATGTGGCCATCTTGGATATGCGGCACACAGTGGCTTCCCTCGCTCTGGGTGGGGCACAGAGCGGGGCAAGCTGATCTGTGCACTGTTTGTGCGGCAGTCACCCATGCAATATAAGGAGTTTATTTTTGTTGTAACAGCTACGCCCTGTCTCAGTGCCAGAGGAGGGTAGCAGGGCAAAGGGTTTATATTTAGACTGGATATCCACTTTTTTGGGGCTGTAGGATCAGCTTGTGTGGGGCAAAGTGTTTTATGGGGCAGAGAGATCCAAATGTGCTCTACAAATATTTTGGGGTCTGTGATGGATCCACATGTCCACTGATCTGTCTTGTTCGATGCTTTTCAGTATTTCACTGCATTATTATTTCAAACTTGTTTCTTGTATCCTCATTCTACCGGTCTCCTACATTGTGTGGCAATGACATCATTGTATTATTATATTGCATTTATGAGTATTTATTGGTGTCCCTTTTAGTATTAATAATATTTGCTATTTCTGCATATATTGTGCTTTATTTATTGCAGATGTGATGAAGTTAGTTTTTATATGATGTGTTTTTTTCTGAGTTCTTTAATATGTTTATTATGATCAGTAAGGATTGATATTTTTGTCATGATATTCTTTAGTGTATTCTTAATATATTTTGTTATGATATTCTTATTAATTGGTCCTATGTAAGTGTAAATTCTGGGGGTGGAGTTTCATCTAACACTAATACCAATTAATATGTATTATTTGATTAATATAGGCTTTCCCCAGATTATTATATGAACAAGTATTTATTCTTTTCAGAACTGATAATGTAATTATACTTTTTTTTACATTGTCAAAAAGACATACAGAAACAAATATAGAAAAGCCCCTATATACACCCCTAATTTCTACATGATCCAAAGAATTAAAAATAGCATACAACAATGTTCATTAAAATTCCACACCACAGGCCCACCGCTCACTTAAACTGTCGGGATGGAAGACCATTGAGCCCGCAGCACCAGCAGGGAGATCGGGCAGAGCACAGCGCCAAGCATACTGGAGGGCACCATCATAGGTGTAATGTCTATATTTATTAACCGTGTGTTTGGCTTCAGATTAAAATAAATAATGCTTCAAATATATGGGCAAAAACAATGATTTGGTGGAAGCAGAGGAAGAAATTCCCCTTCCATTTGGCAAATCATTTAAAATTTTGACTGGACAATCCATTTAATGTAACCACTAGCACTCTATTGGATCACATCAGTGATCAGATGCAGCTTTTGCAACCAGAACAAGAAAGGATGAGTATAGTTTGTTTTAAAGTAGACCAAAACCCAGGACTTTGACCATCCTGGGTTTTGGTCCTTTCCCCCGGGATGGGCATCATAGAGGGGGATTCACAGGGGCAGGGCTGATCTTAAGGTAAGTGCAAGATTACAAGATGGCACACCCCCCCCCCCCCCCCCAGAAATTGTTGGATTTACATGAGCAGATAAATTGACCGTTTGCTCAGGGAGTGACCGACCATTCAAATCCTCTGTGACCAAAGATCTGATGGTCATTCAGTTGCTAGAGCGATCAATAATGTGAAAACATTTTTTTTGTGGGAGACTTCTGTTTCCACATTCCAGCGATCAATCGATGAACAAGAAATATTTGGCCAGACAAAATTACAGAAGGCCGATTAACCAATTCTCGTTCATTGTTTGATCACAGCGGCCATTTTCAAGGGGCGATTAACGCTTAAATGCAGTTGCTTTAGCAATTTCTTGCTTGATAAACGTTTTGTATAAAGTGCCTTAACAAAAAAGAATAAAGGTAAACAAAAGCGAAATAAGAAGAAATGTGGAAAAGACGTGGAGATAAGGAAAAAGGAAGATTAATGTGAAGAGAAGGTGAAAAGAGAAAGAGATGAAAGGAAAGTGGAACAGCTAAAGGAGGAGAAGAGATTAAAAAAAGACAAGATTGCATAAAAAGTATGAGAGAGATAGAAGAAAATTTAAGAAATGTGACAAGATGGGAAGAAAGGGAAAGATGGAAAAAGATAAAATAGTTTTATAAAGAAATGTGCAAAAAAGAAAAGAGATGGGGGTATTTTGGAAAAAAAGACACCTGCTGGTCCAGTTGAGAGCTCTTGACACCCGTTTCCAGAGAGGTAGGCATGGCATGGTAGGCAAGCCATGTACAGGGGGGGGGGGGTGAGTGAAAACAGCCATATAGGCGGCCTTGACCTTAGGTCTACGTTAATAGAAGCTTACATTTTTTGTGTCAATTAGCATTTGAGGGTTTCTGGCTTCTTGGTATAAAGGTAGGTATCCCTACACATATTTAAAGGTTTTACAGGGTATTTTCTTGTATATCAAAGAGCTCCCCCTGATCCCCATCGCACGCGAAACATCTGATAACTAAATTCTATTTGTTTAATACATATATATATATTTTTTTATACATATATATATATATATATATATATATATATTTCTATTGGAGTAAATGATCATTAATATACTTGCTAAATGGATGTCAATTTGGCCACAATTTGCCCTTCATGGGGGGAACCTTGTCTTGATTTAGTAAGGATTGTTTTCTTCACTCAGTTTAGAGGACATTTCGAAAAATAAAAAGCCATTTTTATCAATGTGATCAGGTGGTTGAAGTGGAGATTGATGGGGATCTACTCATATGCCTATATAAAGAGAATATTTTGGCTACAACAAATCAATTGGTGTATATGATAACACAACCATATAGATCATTTATCACCTACAAAATACCCTAAATTATGACCTTTGCAGAGCATATGAGGAGTCAAAGGGAAGGCATAACGTAAATTAAACTTTGAAGGGTCAGCGCATTTAACTTTCACTATTCATCTTTCTTTCACCTTACAGGTCTGAGAACAAGAGTGCTGTGTAATTACATTTCACTGGGGTGCATCAGCTCATTATTCTCTGCAGTACCATCATAGTGCAACACTTCCAATGGAGCCAGGTAGATTTCAATTTCTTCCAGGCGGTGGGAGAATGTGGCCGCACTTTAAAACTGATAACATGTACTAATTCTTAGCAGGGCTATCATCTCAATTTACTTGCGGATAATAGGCTGGATTTTCAGATCAATAAATGCATTTACTGTTTATACTCTTACAAGCAGGCTGGCTTTTTATCTCTGCCCTCTTCATTGTATGGAATATTGAACATTCTTGTTGGCTGAGATGACACCTTGAAAAAAGTGAAATTAGTTTGATTATAAAACGTGCAAATGTACTTTAAGCTATTTAAGGTAGGGCAGCCCCTCTCCTCTACAGCAATACAACGGTACCAGTTAATGGTCTACCATTATATTTTACAATTTGCGGGCATCCTGCCTAAGCCTTTACCATATGACACCAAACCCAAGGTAGGTAAACCGTTCCCCTTCTAATCAGAGGATTTGGGTATTTAATATTTATTTACTACGGGCAGGCTGATTCATTACTAGTACCAGGTACCGGCAGATGAGCGCCTGTAGTGAAGCGCTCAGAGCGACCGCTAGAAGTCGCTGTGATCGGCTATGGCTCGCTGTTATTGAGCGCCTCAGTCGCTGGCCGGCACTGATGAATTTGATGTCTGAGTCGCTTTAACACCAATACAGCACTATAGGCTCGATTCAGAGAGACCAAAAAAAACCTTCCGTTTTAGTGCCGATGTCGTATTATTTTCAAATGTTCCCGCTCTCGTATGAATGTGCGAGCGATTCTATGCATGTCTTGTAAACCTTCTGTAAAGTTTCCGTCCGTTCATATGCCAGAGTACGAGTACGAGGATGTCATTTTCCATCGAGACTTTTCTGATTCATTTTCTCAGATAACAACGTAGGCTTTAGTTTTTGCCCTTTTCCCATCGTATCCTCACACGAATCCTTTACGTTTCCAGATAGATTCTGTTTCCCATTTACAAAAAATAATCGTCCAGACGGAAATACTTACGATCTTGCGCCTGCGCACTACAAACTTAAATCATTAAAGTGCTCGTCTACATATTTGACTCCCTCACTTCTACTACAATGTTTAGCTAAACCACTTAGCGCTATCATGCAGCTTCCCTTTTGGACCCTTAAAGCTCACCCAAACCACTTCGCGGTTAGGTTCTTCTTCCATTTTAGCCCCCTAAAACTTACCCAAATCACTTCTCGGTCATGTGAATATTCATCTTTAAATATTTCTGGGCCCATTAGTTTTGTGTTAATGTATTTTGTAAATGAAATGACACTAACATTTTTTTTTTGGATTCCATCATAAAATATAACATTTTTAAAAATGTATAAAATCTCACATTTTTACAACTATAAAAAACAAAATACATAGCAATGGCAGGCCACAGAACATTATTCTTCATCTGTGGACCCAACGAGTTGCGCAGCTCCTGTATCTCGCCCACCAACTGAAGGACCCTGACACTCAGTTGTGCCACTCTGGCACGTGTGGTCCCTGTTAAAAAACTTAAACAAAAATATTGGTATAACCTTGTTGGGGTCATACTGCAGTGCCCCCCCCCCCCCGTATGGTCCAAACACCTAAATCTGGACTTCAAAAGCCAGAGGGCCCTCGCCACCATGGCCCGGGTTTTGCATAGTGCCCGATTAGAGAACCCCTGGCCCACATTCTGCAGGCAAAGAACGGGCATCAGGAGCAAGGGCAGGAGTGGATATCCAGAATCCCCTGAAAGAATTTAAAAATAATAACATAAAATACACATTCTAAGCTACAATATTGTTTAACATGTCATCAAGGGCTAAAAACAGCAATAGGTTAAGTCATGAGTCATCAACTATATTCATTGCCATACAGTGAAAATGGATTGATGGAATGTGAGCAAACTTACCCAGGAGCCATCTATAATTCTCCTGGCTCAAACTGACGAAAATAAGCCGGAGCTCTGCAATATATACCAATCATGGGACGACCCTGGATGCCCTGCAAGAACACTGAGGAATCGCATAGCTGGACCAAACACTGCTTGTATGTTGTGTGAGTGGCACATCTTGCGGTTCCTGCAACCAAATATAAAATAATTACACAAAGCAAAGGTAACCGACTAAAACAATAACTCCTACAATAACAAGCAACAAATTAAGATTCAAGTTCAACAATCCAAATATAATTCACAAAGGACATAAGTCTAAAAAAATATAGCAATTATATGGATGTGTGGGAAAATAATGGTTTACATGCTAAGGACTAATTAAGGTCAGCATTAAAATGCATCTAGAAGGCATACATGAAATGTATTGATTCAGGTATGCATTGCTATACAATTTATGGCCTCGGCCATGCTGATACATGCAATGTCTTGGTGCTAAAGGCGCGCAGACTCCTCCACATAGCCGCAAAACATGTTCAACAATAGCAATCCGAGCCCTCAAAGGTCCCGTAAGTGGATCGGAAATGAAACGGATTTATAGGGTGGTGGTCCGTCGGAAATCAGCTCTCTGAATCAGACGCAAGCCCATCCCAACAACGGAAGTTATCTGAACGAACGAAAAATTTCTGATTTTGTTTGGAAAATGATCCGAACTAACGGAAATGTTCCGATTTGCTTTCGTTCATCGAAAGCGCATATACACATTCTCCCGAACGTTCATACGAATGAAGTCCGGACGTATGTGTCTTTGAATCGAGGCTTATATGGGAGCGAACGCTAGCGACTGGTCAGTGTGAGCGACTGAAACCATATTCATCAAAAAAACTGCCTCACAGCTCCTCAAAATTGGGTCGCTGTAGCCCAGAGCGCCAGAAGCTGTGTGATTAAAGTCCATTTTTGAACACATATCGACCAGTAACAAAGCGAAAAACACATGGAATTACATTGTTGTAACATTGTGACATTTAACACTTTAATACCAGACCTGTAATGACAATTCTGCATGAAAATATAAAAAATATAAAAAGTTTCCAAAAATGACTTTTAATAGGCTAGGAGAGGTCACACAATGATTTGATTTAAAAAAATAAATAAAAGAAAACCAGTATACGCTGGTAATCCGGCGCTATACGCTGAGCCGCTCACTAGAATTGTTTCAATAAATGTGGTATTGCGTACAGCGCCAGGCGTTCACCAGATGCTACCTATCGCTTACAAGGCACTACCTGCTGCTATCCGTTGATAAATAAACCCCTAAGTTTCTGTGGTCTGTTGCCATTGACATAGGCAGAAAACCTGAGGTTAAAGCAAGAGAGCCAAGATCTACAGAGAGCTACAGCGGAAGTCAAAACTTTCACCTCTAGCAGATTTACAGAAAAGGTGTGTAGTTACATGGGACATGGGGAGTATCTCCCACTCCTCCCACCCTGGTCATGGGCTGTTCCCCTTCCATCAGGGTGGTGCTTCAGGCTGCCACCATACAGGACCACTAGCTCTAGGAGTAGCTTCTACCTAATTCCACTTTTTTCCACTGTCCCTCCGAGAACACTGGGGACATATACATGTCCCAATTTGCTGGCATTATGTGGTAGGCTATCCCACCAAATGTAGTATGCAGGATGGTCTGGCTGGGTTACAATTATTCTGACTCATTGGCTGAATGGCAGAAGGATAATACATGGATTGGTTAGTCACCGACTCAATCACCAACTTCTGTTATTAGCTGTAGATCCTTGGAGAAAGGGCGGGGCTACACATACTGACACACATGAGTTGCATAGAATGATTTGAAATTTGATCCATGAAAACCTGTAAAAAACCCCAAACCCTCAACCACACGCCTCATCACACTCATCACTCACAAAATGGCAAAGCATAGAGGAATGCTGCTTTACTGTTAAAATAATATACCAGACCCGTCATCCGCCCCCCCCCCTTAGCCCCTGGAATTGTGTACTTCCTGGGTTACCCATAGTGCAAATTGAGAAACAGTGTCCTGCCCCCAAAAATCCTTGTGCAGATCTTCTACTTGGCGAAAGAAGATATTCTATTCTAAAGTAATACCATGTTTTGGCCAATTCAAAGCATTTATATGGGGCATTACTTTATGCTTCTTGGACTATTACCTGAGCTTCCTGAAACCACTGGGGAGAACAGTGGCAGTAAAATGCTTGGGCATAGCTAGTAATAATTATATTCTCTACATTTGTGTACTTGTGTTTCAGGGTGTTACCCATGAGACATAGGGAGGCTAATTTAAGACTAGGGCCACGTATTGCCATGTAAGCATCTATGTAGCGGCACTTAGAGCATCTGCAGGTGGTCACTGCATGCGGGTGTCTGGTGCTATAACCTAGCTTAGCGACCGGACAAGTGGCGCTGTACTATCTTGTCCAGCATTGATAAATGTGATGTCTGGTGGGCGCTGTAGAAGCACTCTCTGATTCACTGCAGAGAACACTAGGTGGTGTCCCGAGGTCAAAGCACCCAAGACTCTGCTACATCTAACAGGACAATGCTGCAGCGAGCGATAGGTAGCGCCAGATCAGTGCATCCGGCACTTGGCGCTGAAGCACATATTTTAGAAAAAACTACACACAACCAGCGTCAGCGCTCTAAAACTGGGCGCTCTAGCGTTGAGCGCCAGAAGCTGTGTGATAAAAGTCTGTTTCTAAACACATAAACACCATCGCCAGAGCAAAAACATATGGAATTAACACTGTGACAATAACACTGCAATGGCAGATCTGCACATACAATTCTGCATAAAAGAAAATCACAATAAAAGTTTTTGGTTGCTGGGCAGGAGAGGCCACACAATGAATGATGAAAAATTTAGAACATTACTTTAGGAAAATGCTATTTATACACGACCAAATACCATTGAAATGTATGGGATAATGCTGCTAAGTGACAGGTACCACATGGTGCTGTGGAACATACAGCATTGGCGCTTTACACTGAGCCACTGCTAGTGATACATGTGACGTTACATGGCGCTATTAGAGGCGCTCACCAGATTGACTTTCATATATATGGTTTTCGTATACTGCGTCCACCGTTCACCTGACACTACGTGGCGCTATGTGGTACCACCTGGCGTTAGTGTTTCTTAAATAACCCCCAAAGAGATTATTTGCATGGCTCCATCGACTGTTAATTCTGTTATTTTTTGATCTGTTTGTGTCATGAAAATACTTTCTGTTTTAGGAAAGTGTTCTCTGCCTTGTACATGTTAATAAGGAGTGTTGTGAAGTCTTTTAGCCCCTTAGCCCACCAAGATTAAAACAGTCCTTTTTTAAAAACAGAAATGAGTTTATAATGCTTACGTATACCAAAAACCCTCTAGAAAGGGATATAAGAGGAATTCTTGATATGCTTTAGATATAATGCTGATAACAGCAGTTTGATAATATCAAGAATATATAAACAATGTTTTGGGACAGTATGGATAAATCAAAAATGTAACTAAATGCAATATGGAGGTTTCCCTTGGATAACATGTGTATGTACTAATTGTTTGATTGAAAAATATAATGAAAAGGATGTTATATATCAAGCTACCCTTCTGGTGGCAAAATGTCCTAGTAATGGCTTTTAGGGGTGTCCCGTGCAGGGCATGGTGCTGCGCTAAGATTTGACAACTTTTATATACAAATGATCGATAGAGATCCTTAGGCCCTTATTTATGAAGGAATAGCGACAGGTAGCGACTGGTGAGCGGCCGGTAATGACGGTCACCGCCACGAGAACGCCGGCTCCCCACCACAATCACACATTTATCAAGCCAATCCTGCTTAGCGACTGAGATAGCGCCATATAGCGACTCATTCATCATTATTCCAGCCTCAGCCCACAGCGCCAGCGTCCGACCTTGAACAGCGACAGGTATGACCTCTCGCTACCTGGCGCGCTCCAATGCATTTCAATGGAACAATCTTTAAATATTTATAATTAATTGTTATTATTTATTTATTTATTTTTTTTAAATGTGAAAAATTCTGTGACCACTTCTGCCATTTTAAATAATTTTTTAAAGGTAAAAAAATACAAAAAAAAAATGTACAGAATTGATATTACAGGTCTGATATTAATGTATTCATATTACAAAATTATTTTAAAAACTTTTTTTTTTGGTTTCCCAAAATATGGTTGTTTGGGGGTTAAAAAACGACTTTTAACCCATCGCCTCCAGCGCTCTGGGGTTTAAACATGCATTTCACAGCGCGAGCATTTTTTGAGCTTGATTTGTTAATGAATATGGTGGGAGCCGGTTGCTAGGGCCAGTCGCTATCATGCACTCCCATACAGCGCGGAACCTGACAAATAGCGACTCCTCACCCAATATTCAACATTACGGCAAGCCGACTGAGTCGCTATCAACTACCGAACAACGGCCAAGCACAGCGACTACTAGCGGGCGCTCTGAAAATGCCGCTACAGTCGCTCAACTGTCGCTACCTGCCGCTGTTAATGTATCGGCCTCCCCGTTTGCCCACCTTCATGTTAATCCTGGCATTAATGGAAACTAATATAAGCTGATAACCTTTGTTCTCCTTGCAACAAAACAAGTGACTGCTAATTCATAACATTTAAAAATGGATACTCCAAGAAACACAAGTTCCAGCTTATGAAGTACGAACCGCTTATGAATCACTTTCTTGTGAGACGTTACACATCTAATTTAAGGATACCAACAAAAACTATTGATGTTTGGAAACTCTGGACTGAACATTCACCAACTACTTTGGTCCAAAACATGATTCATTGTGGCACTGATGAGCTCTGGATATTGGAGTCCCCTGGGGGTCCCGGGGTAGAAGTGAAGCGGATCACCCCTCTTCTGTTTTTTTAATCTTTTTCCCTTTACTTTGTAATGGAATGCCAATATGCGATAATGCAGCTAAACCACCTTATATTTATTTATCTAGAACTACCCAGGGCAAGGCCCTCTACTCTAGTGTATTCCTGTATCAATGTGTTTTCATTGCATTTTTGTCATCGGTGACCCATATTAGTGTGTGTTTTTTAGGTGTATTACTTGTCTTGCCCTCCTGTAATTTTTAACCTTATACAGCGCCACAGAATATGATGGTGCTCTAAAAATAAACAATACCAATAATAATAATGCATTCATATTGTGCAATGTCAAGCTATGTCATGGTCTGAATGCTTTGGTATTGTAAATTTATACTTAGGGCCTTATTCATGAAAGGATAGCGCCAGGTAGTGCCTTGTAAGCGCCAGGTAGCGGCAGGTGAATGCCTTACATGGCACGCAATTACACATTTATGAAGACGATTCTGGTGAGAGACTGGAACAACGCCATGTAGCGTCCGATTCACCATTATCCCAGGCTCAGCGCACAGCGCCGGCGTTCAGCCTTGCAGAGCTCTTACCTCTCGCTACCTGGCGCTCTCCAATACATTTCTATGAAAGATCCTTAAATCCCTTTCCTGATCCCAATTTTTTTTCTTTTTTTTTTTTTTTTATAAAACTCAAATCTTTCAGACATGTATCTTGGCCTAGAAAATGACATTTTTGAAAACGTTTTGGATTAATAATATTTTTATGCAGAATTGTCCTTACATGTCTGGTATTAAAGTGTTCATGTTACAATGTAATAACAATGTAATTCCATATGTTTTTGCTTTGTTACTAGTGGATACATGTTCAAAAACAGACTTTAATCACACATCCTTTGGCGCTGTGGGCTACAGAACTGTTTGAGGCTGTTTTTTTGATGAATGTGGTATGAGTCAGTAGCACTGAGCTGTCGCTACCATTCGCTACCATACAGCGTAGTACTGCGAATCACATAACGTATTCAACAATGCCGGCCTGCGAATGAGACGCTCTGAAACAACGAACCATGGCCGAGCACAGCGACTACTAGCGCTCGTTCTGAAATCCTAGCTACAGGCCCACATCTGTCGCTACCTGGCGTTAGTGATGAATCAGCCTACCCGCTGACACAGGGCTTAACACACTCAGTTTACTAGTTTACTAAAATGTTGTAAATAAATCAAATATTAAAAAGGAAATGCATTAATTAATACTGATATATACATGTGATCTAAATGAACAAGGACATTAGTTCCAAATGCACTGTCTGTCCATTTATGAGGGTTATTTAACAAACGCTAATGCCACGTATTGCCACGAAGCGCCAGGTGAACGCCAGCCGCAGTATGTGAAAAACACATATATGAAAGTCAATCTGGTGAGCGCCTCTAATAGCGTCATGTAGTGTCACATGTATCACTAGCGTTGGCTCAGTGTAAGGCGCCGGAGCTGTATGTTCAGCAGCGCCATGTAGCACCTGCTGCTCAGCAGCGTTTTCACATACATTTCAATAGTGTTTTTTTGCTTGTTTCCTCTCCTGCCCAGCAACCAAACACTTATATTGTTATATATATATTTTTGTATGCAGAATTGTATGTGCAGCTCTGCCATTGCAGTATCATTGTTACAGTGTTAAACAATGTCATTCCATATGTTTTCGCTCTGGTGCTGGTGTATATATATAGACTTTTTTTCATATAGCGTCTGACGCTCGACGCTAGATCACACGGTTTTAGAGCGTTGTGTTTGATTTTCTTAAATTTGGCCTTGTCGGATGCACTTAACTGACGCTACCTATAGTTCGCTCCAGCGTTGTCCTGTTGTTATATGTGGCGTTGTTCTGAGCGTTTTTTCCACGGAGCACTACATATGCATTAATTCAGGGACAGCGCTTCTACAGCGCCCTCCAGACATCACATATATCAATGCTATGCTAGGTTATAGCGCCAGACACCCTCTTGCAGCGTCCACTAGTAAACGCTCAAATGGCAATACGTGGCGCTAGTCTTAAAGTGGACCAACACCCAGGATTTTCACTATCCTGGGTTTTGGTCCACTTCTGCGGGGCACCCCGATCAGAGCCGCTGGGGTATGGACGGACAAGCGACGGACAACCACAGCGGCTCTGAGCGTGCTGGAGGCCGCCTCTCGCACTTCCTTCTAACAGGAAGTGCACCCGCGCCGGCCGTTTGTGAATGGCTGGCGCGAGCGCGCTCTGCTAGAGGGAAGCGCAAGAGGCGGCCGCGGCAGTTGGAACGGGGAGAAGGTAAGGTTTGTGGGCGTCCTGGGGGGTGTCACACAGCGGGGCATCCCGATTTCGGGGAGGGATCTGATCGGCCCGGGAATCTTATAGATTTCCGGGGCGATCAGCCTTGGGTGTTGGTCCACGTTAAATCAGCCTCTAAATGTCAGTTGGGAACCACGGTCTAGCAAAGGACCTAATAATGATTTGCAATAATGCCTTTCTATTTATGTGTATACTCTTATATATGTCTACTAATAAGTCGAGAATAAAAGCCTGCCATTTGTCACTAAGCATTGAATCTGAGATACATTTGTACGCTGCTGGTTGTATAGTATGTTGCTTAAATAAAGCTACTGCCAGGCTTGTTGTTGCTTATAAGTCTCATAAGCATAAAAATTCTGAACATTCTACTGCCATCAAATGCATACAAAATAGACCTACCGTATAAATGAAGGCCACATGTTCATGCCACCCAGCGGGTCTACAATAATTGTATAATTAGCATTATATAATTAAGAATTGTAATGACAAACTTACACCAGAGGAAGGAAAAAGTTAATTGACTGTCATTTTGGATATGTTGATATTAAAGTGTGTCAGGGCCAAAGCATACAGGAAATCAGAAAGAAGAAGGTGAAGCAGGTTGCATACTAAGGTTGTTAGGCCAAGATGAACTAAAGCGTGTAATTAAAACAGTTGAATGTTCATGTGACATATATGTTAATTGCACTGTATAGAATGTGTCAAACTGACTGTTGTAAAATACAGGTCATGGAGGATTCTCTTCCTACCTCACTCCAGTGCCATTGTGTTTCTATGATTGGGCCTAACAGCTAATGCGAGCAAAGGGTTTATATGAAAGGACATGGGACGCTCCTCCAATACATACAAACAGGCTGATTCATTAATAGCGCCAGGTAGCGACAGATGAGCGACAGTAGCGTTATTTTCACAGCGCCCGCTAGTATTCGCTGTGCTTGGCCGTTGTTCGGCTGTTGACAGCGACTCAGTCGGTGTGCGGTAATGTTGAATACGGGGTTAAGAGTCGCTGTTTGACAGGTTTCGCGCTGTATGGGAGCGCATGACAGCGAACGGCCATAGCGAACGGCTCCCAGCATATTCATTAACAAATCACGCTCCAAAAATTCTCGCGCTGTGAAATGCTTGTTTAAACCCCAGAGCGCTGGCGGCGATGGGTTAAAAGTAGTTTTTTAACCCCCAAACAACCATATTTTTAGAAAAAAAAAAAACATGTTTTTCAAAACATTTTGTAATATGAATACATTAATATCAGACCTGTAATATCAATTCTGCACACATTTTTTTTTTTTTTTTTTTTAGCTTAAACATTGCAGAAGTGATCACAGAATTTTTGACATTAAAAAAATAAATTAATAAATTAATAGCAATTAATTATGAATATTTAACCCTTTTGTTGCCAAGCACGTAACACCTACGTGCTGGCTTGGCTGGGCCTTAAGTGCCAAGCCCGTAGGTGTTACGTGCTTGACTTTCCTCGCTTGTAGTTTAAAAAGTAAAAACAACAAATACTCACCTGACCCCTTGTTGGATCCGGCCGGGTCTCCTCTTTAATTTGGTGCCATCCGATCCCCCGTGGGGGGTCGGATGGCTCCAGGAGAGCCCCCGGAATAGGCCACCCCCCCCGCTTCTGCAGCAGCAGCTTCTAACTGTAAAAAAAAAAAAAAAAAAAAATGACATTCACTTACCTGTGTGTGCGCTGGCTCCCGCTGTCCCTCCTCTTCACCTGGGGGGCCTCCGATCCCCCCCCCCAGGACTTACCGATCTTCAGGAGAGAGCCTGGGAGGCTCTCTCCTCTCTTCTTCTCGATGGCAGCCGCCATCTTGCCGCTAAGCCCCGTCCCCTTGGGGGCGGGGCTTATGAAGTCATCCCGGCCCCGAACGGGCTTCATCTTTCTCAGCTTCTCAGATGCCGGTGATCGGCGCTGGGGAAGGAGGTGACAGGAGATCCTCTGATCTCCTGCCTTCTCCTTCTCTGGATGCCGATCACCGGCATCTGTCAGCTGAGCGGCGAGGGACAAGAGCTTGCAATCGAAGGTAAGTACAGTAAAAAAAAATTTTTTTTTTTCTAATAAAATACTTTTTTTTTATTGTGTGGTGTTTTTTTTTCACATTAACCCTTTGTGAGCTGGTAAGGGGTCCATGAGACCCCTTATACCAGTTCACAAGGCTGGGGGGGTGGCAAGTCACCTGCCCTAGCGGGTGGCTTGCCATTAACCCCCGCACCCCCATTACCTGCCTCCCCAAAGGCCAGGGGGGGGCAGAAGAGCCCGGGCCCACATAGGCTATGTGGGCTCGTAGGCTGCAGGGTGGGGGGGCCACCAAAGCTGGCCCCCCCACTCTGTGCCTACAAGCCCCCATAGCTGGTCCCGGGCTGGTTACTTTGGGTAAGGGGGACCCCACGTCATTTTTTTTTTTGGATTTTGAAGGGTTTTTAACCCTTAAAAATCCAAAAAAAATGGGGTCCCCCTCCCCGGGAAGGGGGACCCTATGTCATTTTTTTTTTTAATTAACCATTTGTCATCCAGCAGCTATAAAAGGCTTCTGGGCAGGAAAGGGTGTCTACCTATACATATGTGGTATCGCTGTAACCGGGAGAAATTGGGGTTTCTCACGCAATAAGATTTTATTGACAAACTTACATTTTTTATTACAAAAAAACTCTACAAATTGTAAAAAAATGTTTTTTTTTTATTTTTTTTCACACATTTCACCCAAAAAAATTGAGAATACACCTAAAAAATACAAACAAGACATTTCATGTTAAAGCCCAGACTCTGTTGAAAAAAACAATATATAATTTTCCTGGGAAATCCCTGGAAATCCCTTCAAAAATGACAGTTGAATATGTGTAGCGCAAAATGGTGAAACATCGTCTGGCAACAGGGAGTGGCAAATGCTGCAGGTAGGCTGGCAGCGAAAGGGTTAAAGTTAGCTCCATTGAAATGCATTGGAGAGCGCCAGGTAGCGAGAGGTCATACCTGTCGCTGTTCAAGGTCGCTCGCTGGCGCTGTGGGGTGAGGCTGGAATAATGATGAATGATTCGCTATCTGGCGCTCTGTCAGTCGCTAAGCAGGATCGGCTTGATAAATGTGTGATTGCGGAGGGGAGCCGGCGTTCTCATGGCGGTGAGCGTCATTACCGTTCGCTCACCATTCGCTACCTGGCGCTATCCCTTGTTAAATAAGGGCCAAAGTAATTTAACATAGAAATGAACTCTTAATCATACGGGTTGAATTAGCAAAGCTTCATTTTTAGCACATGTTGAAGATTCTTGCCATATCATGTGCAATGTGGAGGCTGATTTATTACTAGCGCCAGGTATCGGCAGATGAGCGTCTGTATAGCGGCGCTTAGAGCGACCGCTAGTAGACGCTCGTGTGCACGTATTGGGCGCTGTAACATAGCGCCTCAGTTGCTCTAGTAACCTGGCCGGCATTGATAAATGTGATGTATGTTGGGCGCTCTAACACCAGTACAGCGTTGGAGCCAGCTAAAGGTAGTGCCAGCTCAGTGCCACCGACTCTCAGCGACGCACACCATATTCAACAAAACAACAGACACACACAGCGTAGGCGCTCTGGATCTGGTCGCTATAGCATTGAGCGCCAGACGCTGTGTGATTAAAGTCTGTTTTTGAACACATATCCACCAGTAACAAAGCGAATGCACATGGAATGACATTGTTGTAACATTGTGACATTAAAACTTTAATGCCAGACCTGTAATGACAATTCTGCGTAAAAATATCAAAAGTTTTCAAAAATGACTCTTTCTAGGCCAGGAGAGGTCACACAATTATTTGAGAGAAAAAAAAAATTAAAAACAAAAAACCCTGTTTAAACAGAAGAAAAGGAACATCCATTGAAATGTATGGGAGAGCGACAGGTAGCGACAGGTAATACCTGGCACTATACGCTGAGCCGCCTGTAATGATGAATTGTACGCTACATGGCGCTGTTAGAGTCGCTCACCAGATTCACTTTCATAAATGTGGTATTCGTACAGCGCCCAGCATTCACCAGATGCTGCCTGCTGCTATGAGGCTCTACCTGGCGCTATCCCTTGATGAATAAACCCCATAGACAATTCAACTTAAAGCAGACCTCCTATCAAAAATCAAAGCTTAGTAAATTGCTCCCCTAAAGCCCCTCTGTGGCAATCAGTGACATAAGCTTATTGAGAGGCATTAACACCATGCAGATGTTTGGAATAGCAGACAGATTCTGCACTGTTAAACATGCATGGCAGCGGCCATCTTGCCACGAACACGAAAAACTGAGTCTCTCAGTCAAAATAGCTTCAAAGCTGGAATCTGGCTTCGGGCTGACCCACAGGGTTACCAGGAAAAAACCCGGTGGACCCATTTGAGGGCCTTCATCACCAAACCAAAATTATGTATAGCTTATTTGTGCCATCCAAGGTGCACACACACAGACAATACAGTCTGGCATAATGTTTCTATACATGGGCCCTAAATGTAAGCCAGTAATACCTGCATCTAAATGTGGGGTGTGCCGCCACAGTCAGTTCTACTGCTGGACCCCAGGCACGCCAGTCCGACACTGTGTGCAGTCATCTCTTATTTCTAGCCAGAGGTGGTAAGACTTCAGCTGTAATTATTATTATTATTGTTTATTTATATAGCGCCATCATCTTCCGTAGCGCTTTACAAAGTAGTAATTACAGACAGGGTAGAAACATACGGTACATATACTATTTCAAATGCAGTTTTACAGATTTGACAGTGGATATTCTGAGTACAAGATACAATAGGGGAGAGAGCCCGGCCCTTGCAAGCTTACAGTCTAAAGGAAGAGGGGTGAAGACGAGGGGGAAGGATCACAAACAGTCAGTATTGAGCTTTGTGGCATGCGCCCTTTAGAAGATTGGTTAGGCCAGATTATATGCTTGTCTGAATAAGTGTGTTTTAAGGGCGCCTTTGAAGGTTTTGAGGGTTGTGGAGAGGCGGATTGGGTGCGGGAGGGCATTCCAGAAGATTGAAGTTGCACGTGAGAAGTCCTGGAGGCGGGCGTGAGAGGAGGTGACCAGGGTGGAGGACAGAAGAAGGTCGTCAGAAGAGCGGAGGCTGCGTCTAGGTTGATATTGTTGGATGTAGATGAGATGTAGGGAGGGGCCTGGTTGGAGAGAGCTTTGTATGCGAGAGTTAGAGTTTTGAACAGGATTCGCTGACTCATATTTGAATAAAATACATTGTATATATTGTATCCCCTGATGGGGTAGAGCAGTGGTTCTCAACCTTTCTAATGCCGTGACCCCGCAATACAGTTCCTCATGTTGCGGTGACCCCAAACCAAAAAATAACTTTAAAACTGTAATTTTGCTACAGTTATGGTTCGGAATGTAAATACCTGATATGCATTATGTATTCTTATTGCTACAAATCAAACATAATTTAAACATAGTGATTAATCATAAAAACAATATTTTATTATATGTTGAGAAATATTTATTACTAATTCCAATAAATAACATTTCATCATGGCAAAGCATATGATGGAAATTGTCATTTCTCTGCCTCTTATTGAAATTAATAAGAGGCTGTGGCGGATTGTGTGGTAACTCGAGTTTCTCGGGAGCTCTCTTCCACAAAATCCGCTGCACTCACAATGAAATCAATAGGAGGTGGATTCAATGCCGGAATTTCCTCATTCAGAATATGGGAAAATAGTGGGAAATATGGGAGATAATTATACATTGGGGAACAGTGTGAACTACATCTTATAGTGGTCTCTTATAGTATAGTTCACACTGTGTAAATGTATGGTGCTTTGTGTAAGTGTAAGCTGCTTTGTGTACTGTGTAATGATTACACACAAAGCACCTTACACTTACACAGTATTGTGTGTATGGTGTGTGTACTGTTTTTACATTATTAACCTTTGTTACACCAGCAGGCTGTCTCGCAGGCTCTCTTGCCTCTCCGCCTCCTAGGCTTCTGTCCTCCGGCGCTTGCTGCATCCGCCCACTGATGACGTCATCAAGCACCGGACACCGTAATGCAATGCTATGGACTGTGGAGCGTTCCCCCCGCTTCCCCCGCCCCTTACGCCCCGGACTGATGATGCAATCACGTCTGTGCATGCATTCAATTTGGAACGCGCATCCATAATGGCGTGCGTTCCAGCTGAATAGCTCTGCTGCAGGCGGTAGCGCGGCTTCTCAGCGGCTAAAGCCATCGGAAATATGTATTTTCCGATGGCTTTAGGCGACCCCTATGCTTTGTTCGCTCGACCCCCGCCGGGGTCCCGACCCGCAGGTTGAGAACCGCTGTTCTAGAGTGAATAATCTCTATGCCATGCCACAACATCTCTCAAAGTCCTCTCAAACAGCTTATGGCTCTTTTCATAAGAGAGGAAGCAATTTACTTCACTTTCTTTTTGTGACTGGAGGTCCACTTTAAAGTGGACCAACACCCACCGGTGATCGGCCCGGGAATCTATAAGATTCCCGGGCCGATCACCTCCCTCCCCGCGGGACATCCGGGATCGGGATGTCCCGCGGGGTGAAACCCCCCCAAACACCCCAAACTCCTTACCTCAGTTTCGGCGGCGGCCGGCCGCCACCGCCTCCCTCGCGCCCCTCTAGACGTGCGCATGCCCGTGCCGGCCGTCTGTGAATGGCCGGCGCGGGCACGCGCGCGTCAAGAGGGACGCGCGGGAGGCGGCGGAGGAGCCGCTTGTCCGCGGCTTGTCCGTCGGCTCGGGGAGAGGTGAGTTCGGGGGGTTCAGGGGGGTTTCACACAGCGGGGCACCCCGATCGGGGGTGCCCCACCGAAGTGGACCAAGACCCAGGATAGTCAAAATCCTGGGTGTTGGTCCACTTTAAGGGCTGATTCAAATCAGTTTTTTGCTATAGTATGCATGCTCACATGCTATTTTTCAGTTTTACAATTCAGCACCATTTTTTCCTTTGAATTTTTTTTTTGCAAATCGATGCAAACATGCATATGCATTTTGGCAAATATATTAACATGTGAAATTGTTCATGCATGCAAATGCATGTGTGTATAATGCAGCAGAGTCACCTGACTTTTCCCATGCAATAAAACGGCACCAAGGTAGGCGAAAATTGCTCTCCACCATTTACCTGGCTTCTCATGCGAAAATAGACTTTTCTATGCCTGTCAATTTTAAATTCCCTAATTGGTAAGCAAAAACCTTGAAAATGCCAACTCAAGCACACATTGCAAGCAAGAACAATACTTACACAAACATGTGCTTACATGCAAATGCACATCTGCAGCCACCTTTGTGTGTGTTTGTGTGTGTAAATAGTTTTATTTATTCTTAAAGTTTAATAATATTGTACATAAGGGGGTTGATATAGCACCAGGTGAAAAAATGCTCTGCTTTTTAGGAGATAAAACTGCAATTCACTTGAATGTGGGGGGCATGTGGCGAGCACCAGCAGCCCAGAGATAAGTGGGGTGCAGTGGCTATTGAGCCTCTTTTTATAGGCCCTGTCTGAACAAAGCAAAACAGAAAAAATACTAACCTTCTGTCTGCTGCAGCAACGTCCTTGCCATTGAGTGGTCTGAAACTTCTTGAGTACACCCAGGCAGTTGTTGGCATGCTCCCCGCCCTTTGTTACAGTGAATAGAGCAGCATATAAGGGTGAAGTGCCATCAGCCTACTTGCAATTGGTTGATGAATTTCCCCCAATATACCCTAGGCAGAGATCAAGGGACCTGATATTGAAAACAGGTACATTTCAGACCACTGGATCTAGAGGAAGCAGCTAGGAAGAGTGAGTTTTTACATGACAGGGTCATGTAAGCTAAATTTCCACTTGAAAGTCCCTTTCCAGGCATACACCAACTTCCTCCCACCTTATTACCCTTGAGACCACTGTAAAATGAACCATTTCAAAGCATATAAAAAAAATCTTCCATTACATTTAAAGTGGACCAATCACCAGGGTTTTGACTGTCCTGATGATAGGCCCATGTCCTGGAGGCAAATGAGATACCCTGCTGTGTGATCACCAAGCCTTTCTGGGGGGCACGCACAGCTGCAGGGATGTGTGACCGGTTGCCATTGCACAGGGACCATAGAAAGGTAAGAGGGCTTGTGGGTAATCTGGGGGGCATGCTGAATAGGTCCACTTTAAAAAGCTTACCTATTCTAAGCTAAACCACTGTCTCGTTGGTTTGTGGCTGAGCTGGGAAAGGCATGTCGTGGTGCAGCTTTATGAGTCAAGAACTTGCCATACTCCCTCAGGCTGAGAGCACCGAGGGTTAAAGTCGTCCTGGAGGAATGAAATTGAAAGAAGCGCAAACTTTGGAGCCATGCTATGGTTTCTACCCTACACTGCAGGTAATGGAGAAGAGACATGGGGCAGGCATCAGGTTAGCAGCTTGCTGCCTTATTATTGCTGTTGGGTTTATAGTCCCCAAGATTTGATATTTTCTCCTAACTAGGCATAATGTTTGGAATCAGGTCAAGTCAAATGAAGACCCTGTCCAGGTACACTTTAACTGTCTCCCACCTTATCCCTCTTGGGAACTGTGTCAAATGAGCCATTTCAAAGCATCTCAAAATCTCCAATTGTAAGTAAATATCTTACATAATCTAAGCGATGCCAATATCTTTGCATACATTTTCTGGGCTGGGCTATGGCTGTGCTGGGAAGAGTATGTCATAGTGCAGCTTTATGAATCTTGAGCATGCTCTTCTGTGGTCAGTGGCTGCTGTGGGACCACTGTGAGTTGTCGTTCTCACTCAAGCTGAGAACGCCAGGGGAAGAGAGGCTGTTGGACCACTTTTTTGTATGGTCCTAGAGAAATTAAAATTGAAAGGTGGGCAAACCTTTGAGATATGCTATGGCTTCTACCCTGCGCAGCATCAGGTGAGTTGCTTTCAGCCTTTTTATTGCTATTGGGTGTATAGTCCCTTTAAAGTTCCTGTCCAGACATTGAGGGAAAAAAATACAGGTGAGACTTCACTAACACAGGGTGGGCTCCTTGGTTGGCCTCTGTGCACATCACTGCTTTTCGTCACTAGGGAGCTGGCCAGGCCCCCTAGTTAACTAGCAGCTGGGGAGGAGGCATCATATGCAGTGGATGCTCCTATGCGCACCACTGGGGCTGATCGAGAGCTCTGCAGCTTGCGGGTCTATAAGGGGTCGACGAGTCGGTGGACTGGGAGAAAGCTGTATCTTTTAATGTTTAACAATGAGGACAAAAACCCTCTTGTCTGCCCCCCTGTTTTGATACCAATTTAGTTATGCCTGGCAACAAGGAACACACTGGCGTGCATACTCACCTCGCTCTGGGATCCTATCATAGATCCCGGGTGGCATCCCCAGTCTATTTTAAGACTTTCAAGTCTGCAGGGAGGGCTGAGCTCACAAAGTCTGGATGTTAAAGCAAAGCCACAGAATCACGGATCAAGGTGAATATATACCAAGATCAGGGGGCTTCACATTATGGGGTATCCAAAAATTGGTATGCCCCGGGACCAGAATGTTGCCTTTTCCGTTCAGTCCAAACAAAATTTGGACAAAATTCAGGAGTAACCCTGCCAGCTTTGTTTCCCTCTTTTAAAGCCAGTAATTTATCTTTAGATGGTGACAGAGGTCGCATTTAGCCAATTAATTGTTTTGGAATAAAAATAAAACCGGACAACACATTTTTATAGACTCTATATAGTCTAATATACAAATGAGAGATCCTAGACTGATCTCACCAACCCTTACTAAAGAGGCCGCACACTGAGTATAGATAAAAAAGTCCAATAAATTTAATAGATATTCATTGTATACATAGAAAAAGACACTGATCTAAACACATACAAGATAAAAACTAGTGACTAATATATATATAAAGTTTAGGAGATAATACCATGTATATATAATGTAGGGCGTATGGTGTAAATACTGGTAATAGGCCCAGGTAAAAAGACAATGTAATCAGATAAATGATCCAAATTAACCAAAGTGAAGCAATGGTGGAATGAAAATTCAAATAGAGTAAGTCAATAAGTATAGTGCAAAAAAGGGAGCAAATAAAAAAAGTGCTAAGTGCATAAACATACTATTTACAAATAAATACCACAAATGTGGTATGTGCAAATTACAATACAACCTGCGCTGTGTATATAGAGCAGAGCGCTATACAACACACATGCAGGGTGGATAAGCAAGTGTCAAGAAAAGAAAGGTATATTAAAACAGGCTTCAGTTAAGCCCAGCTGGGCCCCCAAATGAATAACACCGAATAGCACAGTATAATAGCAGCATACAGATAAATAAAAAACTGTTACATCGCCGTGTCACCAGGGATCCCCCGCAGCAGCCACCACCGACGCGTTGCATGTCGCTATGACACTTCGGCAGGGTGTATCGGCTGCCCACCTCACCCCTCCTTAAATACCCCGATAGTGAAAGCGTAGTAATTACTGCTGAGCGAGCCCATAGACAATCGCGTTCGGCAAATTCGGCCGAACTTTAAACTAAACAGCTTGACCCTAACTCGAACCAGTACCCAAACCCCATGGAAATCAATTGGGATCTGAACTTGGGGATCCAAAAATGGCTGTAAAATGGGGGTAGTAAGGTGTAGAGGGCTGCAAAATGGGGGTAATAAGGGCCCTACCAAAAGTGGGGCAGCTAAAGTACGTATACCTATAACCTAGTGTCCGGGAACCGGGGCGTCACAAGGTCCAACTACAACCAGGGACCTCCATGCACACCGATCGCGTTCCCAAAAACCCTTTGTCCGATCCCTCTCCTATCAGGGATACCCGGCTCACAGCCTTCGGACACACTGATTCTTGGTTTAAGGCAAAGCAGACCGCTCAAATTAAATATAAGTTTTAATGCTAATAAGCACACTAGGCAGAGTTAACAAGCATTTAACTATGAAGTAATATGAAATGTTACAGGTGATAAACAAAATATACTATTCTTGAGATGGTTACAGAACAGAGTGAGTTACACAGAGAAACAATAAGCATAAGTCACCTTGGCATGCAGTCGTGATAAGAGAAGCTCCCACAAGGGGGTGTGTCAAGAGCTTATGATGATGGTTATGGTGATGGACACCCCTGGGTATGCTGGCTGCATAACCCCCTTCCCGTTGAGTGACCACAGCCTGGTTTTTGACCATCCTATTTATGATGCCAGGCTCTCCACCTCCCCTCCCTTCTGTGGGCAGGGATGCCACCTCCCACTGTTTTGGAGTGGGCTTTTTGCTCCAGAACCCTTTTTGGAGCTATAACTTGGAGCAGGGGGGTCATATGGCCTTGCAAGCGTTACCAAACTATCGGGCTGGACGCCACGTTCGCGATAAGTCCTGGAATCGAGTTTCTATTTTGTCCAGAACCTTAGTTCTCCGTTTACAAGCTTTTGCTCTGTTTTTATGACCGCAATTTACTATGCCCTGATGTGGTTTTGGGAGCTGGTTCTGATTATGTAACCGGTTTGGCGCTAGGATACATGGATGCCGCGATATGATCCAAATTCTATCGGTGCCGGGAATCTGACGTTTAAATTCTGCTTATGACAAACTCACAGCAGGAGGTCCACTGAGCTTCCAGACCGCCCGGCAGCTTTGCAGCCCAAGGTGTGACACGACCAGCAGGCGGTCTGTGAGCTGAGCTGTTCACATATGCATGCTAATTATTCCTTCCTGAAGGGAGATACGGACTTGTGCATTTATAATAAAGGGAATCTCTAGCTCTTGATATGTGGGGTTTCTTAAAGGGGACTGCCGAAATCAGCGATAAGGTGCAATATAATATTTGACCTATTCCCCACACCTAGTAACATCAAATAAATAAAAAACAAATAAAATAATTCTGATAATTTTTTGAAAATGAATTCATCATTTGAACTGGCACTGCAGTAGAATATATACTTGCAGTGACAGACACTGCCCTGAAAGGGGCAATTGTTTAAAATTTTCTCTGTCCCTAACTGTCCTTGTCTAACCTACCTAGCTGTAACAGCACTAGGGCATGGGACTCCACCTCTTATACAGCAGGGTCATGTGTCCCATCTGGCCAGTCACACATGCCCATCCTTTAGACTGTAAGCAGCAAGGGCAGGGCTCTCCTTCCTATTGTCTCCTGCGCTCACAACACTTGATTTAAACCTTGTGGCATCTAATTTTGTATTGTTCACTGTACTATATTATTTACCTTGTCTGTAATTATACTCTGTAAAGCGCTACGGAAGACGATTGCGCTATATAAATAAACAATAATAATAATAATACTGCACATGGCTGTGGTTGCTATGGGTTAAACGTTGGTTGATGGGTTGCCCAGCTTTACTGTTTTTTACATTATTATTTTAAAGGGGAACTTTTAAATCTTTACTGTATATGAAGAACTATCCAGAAATACATTTTTGACTAAACGTGATAGGACTTTTTTTTATATCTACTATTCTTGAATTTTCCTAACAAGTGATTTATTAACCAACATTCTACTGCTATGTAATAAACAAGAAGACAATCCCAACCCATTATGCTGTATCCTTTAATGTATTCCTGTCTTTTATTTGGCTCTCTTTGTAGGAGCATCTATAACTACCATGAAAAATCCCATCAGCGCTTGATAATGTGCCCAAATTAGCGTTTCTTCCTCGGTGTCAGGCAGTCTGCCGGCCTCGGCCAATCCTCCCCAGTGTCATCCCTGGAAGTTCCCAAATAATTCCGTATGGTGCAGCTGTTCTCTATGGAAATGAAGCCTTAAATGGTCCGATGTGCATGGTCATAGTCAGTTTGTTTTTATATTGCAACATGCATGTCAATTTTGAAGCGGCCGGGGGATGCTTTAAACAAATACCACGCTAGCGAGCGTACTGGAATTTATTTAAGCTGAAATTTATTCAATAATGCTCTTTTTAGGAGTGCTGCAGCATGGCCTAACTCCATATCACAGCCACTTAGAATGTGCGCCGCTGATATATGTGCGGCTGTGAAATACTGACTACACAGTTATTAGAATATATGAAGAAAGGGCTGGAATTGAGATGCCGCTAAAATATACTTATTCTCAATATCAGAAAAACTATTACAATACCGTGTACCACATAACTCTGCCGGGGCCTGGCTGTATTTTATGCAGGGATGGGACTTAATATGACACTAAATTCTCCGGACTATCTCCATTCCCAATCAAACAAGCATTAGACCTTGCCTGCGAGTTGTCTAATGTATAGCACAGGTAATAATGCATCGATATGTTGCAGCATATATTTAAAGTGACACATTCGCATTAATTTTATTCTGCCTGCATCCTATCTGATGTCCTACTTTTATAACAGAAGTTTGGTTTTAATAAATGCAGCATTGTGTATTTAAAGGGCAAGTCAGCTTCAATTACGATTGCTAAAATGGTTTTTCAAATAATATTCCTTGCAAAAATATGATATACTTGGTAACTTAACATTAATGGTAATGGTAAATGGAGCAGCACTAAGGCCCTTATTTAACAAGGGATAGCGCCAGGTAGCAACTGGTGAGCGAACAGTAATGACGGTCACCGCCACGAGAACGCCGGCTCCCCACCACAATCACACATTTATCAAGCCGATCCTGCTTAGCGACTGAGATAGCGCCAGATAGCGACTCATTCATCATTATTCCAGCCTCACCCCACAGCGCCAGCGAGCGACCTTGAACAGCGACAGGTATGACCTCTCGCTACCAGGCGCTCTCCAATGCATTTCAATGGAACAATCTTTAAACATTAATAAATAATTGTTAATTTTTTTTTTTTTTTTTAATATGAAAATTTCTGTTACCACTTCTGCCATGTTAGATATTTTTTTTAAGGTAAGAAAAAAATTTAAAAAAAAATTGTGCAGAATTGATATTACAGGTCTGATATTAATGTATTCATATTCCAAAATGTTTTCATAAACTCGTTTTTTTTGGTTTCCCAAAATATGGTTGTTTGGGGGTTAAAAAACTACTTTTAACCCATCGCCGCCAGCGCTCTGGGGTTTAAACATGCATTTCACAGCGCGAGAATTTTTGGAGCGTGATTTGTTAATGTATATGGTGGGAGCCGGTCGCTATGGCCATTCGCTATCATGCGCTCCCATACAGCGCGGAACCTGTCAAATAGCGACTCATCACCTTGTATTCAACATTACTGCACACCGACTGAGTCGCTATCAACAACCGAACAACGGCCAAGCACAGCGACTACTAGCGGGCGCTGTGAAAATACCGCTACAGTCGCTCAACTGTCGCTACCTGGCGCTATTAATAAATCAGCCTCTGAACTTCAGGTTTGACCCTTAAAAAAACTGAATGTTTGCTGCCCATATTTAGGGTTCATGTTGCACTAGGCAGTCTTTATGCATGACTCTCCATTATACAAGGTACACCCATTATTTACTACACCTCTTGACAGGGGCAGACTGGCCATAGAAGACTTGGAAGAATTCTCTGGGATCCACACTGCTTCAGGGCCAGTTTGGCTTCTGCTTGTTACATGTCTATCTAATTCATGCCTTTGTAGCGTCCCTCCCACCTCTGCACTTGGCCCAACTGTTACCTCCCCAACCAACAAACCCTAGCCTATGTCCTGCCCCAATAGCTGTCATGGCTGTGGTGGGGTATACACAGTCCTGCCATAAAAAAAAAAAAAAAATTAAACACTAACCGTCCTAGACCTCTGTACTCAACTTATGAGTACCTAAATACCTCTAAGCCCACCTGACTAGTTGGTTCACACTAAGGAGCTCATCCTCAGGCAGAACTAAATAGACAAATCCCATAGTCCTGCCATAATGTCTGATCCTACAATACTATGAGCGTAATTTATGATGTGCGCGTTGTAGCATCTTTCTTGTGGCTATAGCGCCAGCCTCGGAACACCGGCATTCCCATCTTATCTGGCACTGTGCTGTGTACTACAATGGCATTAGCAGTAGCTGCGCCGTACACGCCTAATTAGCTTTGATTGTTACACTAGGGGCCTTATTTAAGAAGGGATAGCGTCAGGTAGTGCCTGGTTAATGAGAGGTAGTGTCAGGTAGCGACTGGTGAACGCCGGACACGGCACGCAATTACACATTTAAAAGGAGCATAATCTGTTTAGCGACTGGGATAGCGACATGTAGCGTCCGATTCATCATCATCCCGGCCTCAGCGAACAGCGCCGGTGTTCAGCCTTGCACAGCGCCAGGTATGACTTCTCGTACCTGTCGCTC
This sequence comes from Gastrophryne carolinensis, assembly GCA_027917425.1. Classification (NCBI taxonomy): domain Eukaryota; kingdom Metazoa; phylum Chordata; class Amphibia; order Anura; family Microhylidae; genus Gastrophryne; species Gastrophryne carolinensis. Next base: position 575,136,915 of record CM051234.1, on the reverse strand, counting down.
TCCCATACATTTTAATGGATGATCACTTTCTTCTCTTTAAACAGGGTTTTTGTTTTTTTTTTTATTTTTACAAAAAATCTCAAATAATGCTGTGACCTCTTCTGGCATTGAAAAAGCAGTTTTTTCACAAATGTTTCATTTTTATATATTTCTTCAGAAATGACATTACAGGTCTGCCATTAAAGTGTTCATGTTTTAATGTACCTACAATGTAATTCCATATGTTTTCGCTTTGTTATTAGTTGATAGAAGCTGAAAAACAGACTTTAAACACACCGCCTCCTGCGCTCTGGGCTTCAGAGAAGCATTTTTCAGCGCCAGAGTTTTGTGAGGCTGTTTTTATAATGAATATGTTGTGAGTTGGTCGCACTGACCAGTCGCTAACATGCGCTCCCATACAGCGCTGTACTGGTCAAATAGCGACTCCTCACAATGTATTCATCATTACTGCACAGCGACTGAGTCGCTAAGAACTAGCGACCCACGGCCGAGCGCAGTGACTACTAGCGGGCGCTCTGAAAATGCCTGCTACAGACGCTCATCTGTCGCTACCTGGCGTTAGTGATGAATCAGCCTGTAGGTATTAGCCGGCCTATGTCAGCACCTGTTGGACCCGCCGGCAGATTATCCTAGCGCCAGTGACCGCCACTTTGTACTGCCACTTTTCCAGTGCTTCCCAGCATATTTATATTATTTTTCCTCCTTTAAATCTTTGGTGCGGGTCAGCGTTTCTTCATTACATCTACAAGAAATTGCTGCTGGGGACAAACCTTATAGTAAGTTTTGGATGCATTTTAGTTGTCCTCCAAATTACCCATTGTTAAGCAAAAAAAGCCATTAAAATCAATTTCAATAACCCCCCCAAAAAACATTTTGGATCATCTAGGTCCTGTGTTTCAATTATTGACAAGTCACAATGCAAGTTATGTGCAAATAAATGTGTGCAATATTAATTATAAGCATTAAGCACTACAATCCAGTTCTGCCCATTGTGCTCTATGGGATCTTGAGTTACTGCCCTAGGTTTTATCTGGCACTGCTTCAACAAGAGCGCCCAGGGCTACATCCTTTTTGGTGTTACTGTCGAATAATACGCTAGGCACTGCCCACATCAGCGTTAGTGTTTATTTAGTCGTTAAATTAGACGCTAAGTGCAGCTGAGGCCAAAAAAGTGACGCTGTGTGACGCTGCTGCTTCTTAAATAAGGCTCAATATTTTAGTATTACTGATTTGGCCATATCCTCCCCTGTTCATGACCTGTCCCTGCAATGTCCTGATGCATTTGCTACAACTACAATACTAAAGCTTTACCATTGATTTGACCATATCCACCCTGTTTATTTTCATCAAAAGGTTTAGCTCCCCTGATCTTAGTGGTACATATGGATTGTGAATCCCCTAAAGCTGTGGCAACTGTGTGTTTTATAGTGATTTAATTTCCATATATATGCGCTTTCTCGTTATATATGCCGATACATATTTTCTCCCCTTTAGTCATGTTTCTGTGGACATATATATTCATGCACATACTGAGATGAATCTTGTTATATTGTTTTTAACATAGTTTTTATGGTTTTAATTCCTTTTTCCCTTTACTTACCTGTTTTCCCTTGCAGTCCACGGACCTTTCCATGGGTGTCCTGCCCACATAACAGTGACTGCGCATGCGCTCTACCATCTGTATATGCTGCTTTCCTGTCGTAACTCGTTTACAGGTTGCCAAGGCAACCACACAGTAGACGTCATGCTGCCCAACAGCTTCGGGATTAATGGCAGTCTTCTTTTTATTCTGAGGCTACAGGTAGGCCTATTAAACCACTAAGGATATTTGTCCCTCAAAATGCATCACAATGGCTGTTTTGTGCCTCACCACACCAAGGTTCTGGAGTATCTTCATTTGTAGATGCTACAATACAATGGCTACAATACTGCTTATGCACTAACCTCCCTTCTACTCTATGGGATAGCATGTAACGGACATATAACAATCCTCTGCTAGGAGGCTTCTGGAAAACTCTTGTGTGTGTGTGTGTGGGCGGGGCCAGCCATGAGAGAGAGGCTGGTGAGGTCCTTCCTGCAGGCTATAAAAGGCACAGCACAGCTCTGAGGGAGCAGAGTCCATGAGGTGGGTCAGAGGGAGCACTTCTGTGTCTGTATGTGTTTCTGAGCCCACATAAATTATAGGGCCACAGTGAAGTTTTTGGTTGAAACGGGGAGGCCGATTCATTAATAGCGCCAGGTAGCGACAGATGAGCGCCAGTAGCGTGATTTTCACAGCGCCAGCTAGTATTCGCTGTGCTTGGCCAGAGTTCGCTTGTTGAGAGCGACTCAGTCGGTGTGCGTTAATGTTGAATACGTGGTTAGGGGTCACTGTTTGACAGGTTCCGCGCTGTATGGGTGCGCCTGACAGCGAATGGCCAGAACGAACGGCTTCCAGCATATTCATTAACAAATCACGCTCAAAAATTTCTCGCGCTGTGAAATGCTTGTTGAAACCCCAGAGCGCTGGCGGCGATGGGTGTAAAGTAGTTTTTAACCCCCAAACAAGCATATTTTTTGATTAAAAAATTAAACAAGTTTTTCAAAACATTTTGTAATAGGAATACATTAATATCAGACCTGTAATATCAATTCTGCACATTTTTTTTTTTTTTTACCTTAAAAAAAAATATAACATTGCAGAAGTGGTCACAGAATGTTTGCCATTTAAAAAAAATATATATATATTATCAATTAATTATGAATATTTAAAGATTGCTCCATTGAAATGCATTGGAGAGCGCCAGGGAGCGACAGGTCAGACCTTGCGCTGTGATGGGATTAGCAGCGGCGCTGTTCGTTGCAGTCGGCTACATGATGAATCCCGCGCTAGCTGACGTTCTCGCCGGTGCTAGCCTCATTTAGCGTGATAAATGCATCATTGTGTCCGCCGCCGGGCGTTCTGGAGTCGGTAGCCGGCGATAGCTGGCGGTACCTGGCGCTAGTCAGACACTACCTGGCGCTATCCCTTGATAAATAAGGCCCTAACACTCTCCTTATTTACCTCACTGCTGAACTGTGTGAGGGGTGTAAAGACTTATTTTTTTTGTGTGTTATCGCTGTGTGAAGCCTCCTGCGGAGCGCAAAGAAAGGGACTCGGCGCGGTTGGAGGACGCCCTTGGTAATTTTATTTAGGAGAGTTTTTGAGGCCGTGACCGCTTGAAGAAAGAAATATCAGGAAAATATTTAAAGAAACAGCATCATTTTAGTCCGCAATAACAGGACATTTTCCACCAAGATCGTTTGGTCTAAGGATAAGTGAACTTTTCTCAGTTCTCCTCACTATTTACAGCATAGTTACAAATTTACAGCATCATCTCTCTGAAGTTTATTGTATAGAGTTAATCTTACATTTTAAATAGATTGTGTGTGTGTATTGATAGATTGTTTGAACTACACAGAACATACAGTGTGTCTTAAAGTTATCCAAATAGCCATATATAATAAAGTGACCTAGACACAAGTTTATCCTTTGTTGAGATATTCTCCCCCCCCCCCCATATTTTTCAAGTAGAAATTATACTAGATTCTTCTACAGTCATTTATTGCATTAATCCAGTGGCTATATACACCAACTATTGTGTTCAATGCTTTTCCTAATATTCAACCGTTAAATTCTAAATTGGTTCTTATTTATCTGGTGTGGTGTGTTTTATTCCATTATTCAGACTACCCTACACTACAAGCAGACTCTCTCCATGCACACCGGACCTCAGTTGAGCTGTTTAACTTTTTCTCTGCAGTAAAAAAAAGGCAAATACACAGAAATATACATACCGTAATTTGTTTGCATCACTTTTTGAAGGAGTTTATACTTATGAGGCCAGTCAGGCTTGTGCAGAGTATAGATGGCAGCAGATTGAGTTGGGGCACAGGTCTGTCTGCAGTCTTGTCTCATACCACCAATAAGGCTTAGGGGGACATGCTCCCCAAACACACCATAGAACATTATGTAGGGCAACATTCTCCAACCCTCTCCTCGAGAGCCACCCCCAGGTCATGGTGCAGATGATAAAGGAGTAAAATAGGAATTATTCTTGCACTGTGAAAGTAAATTATCTTGCTAAAGATCTCTAACATTGATTGTGAAGTTTACTATAGTTAAAGGGGGTTTCTTCAATTTTTTTCAACTTTCAAATGCATTAGTTGGCTAATAGTGACCTCTGTTATCATCTAGTGACACGTGTTAAAAACTTTTTTTGCCCAGAAACAGAGCTGTTCGAATTCAACCTGAATTTGTTTTTGGCCAAACTGAGTCGAATTAGCAACAACTTGACCCAAATCCAAAGCAGAGACTGGGTACCTTATAAAGGTGACTGTGCTGGTCCCCATGTCTAGTCAGGTAATTATGTACTCCTTACTGACTATTTTCAACTGTATGAGTATGAGGTAAGCAATTTAATGCATTTAGGGCAGCATGAACACCCAATACAGCCTTGGTTGCTGCTGGTCATAACTGATAAGAGTTGCTCAATTTTGGCTTTCAGAGAGATTTTTTGAACACAATTCTTAAATCGAGATAGTTAGCAATAGTATGTAGACTTTTCTGACAATAGGTTTGTTATATATATATACTCTGCTTGAGGAAGTGACGGTGACGTCACGAAACGCGTCCAGGGTCTGCTTATGCGAGGGGGGCTACAGTGGTTGTTTGCACTCAGCACTTTATCTGTAAGGTATTTACTACTTGTTTGTTTCATGGTTTGGACTTCCTTATTGCCTATATGCTTGATATTGATGCACTGTATATAGCACTCAGCACTTTCTTTGGCAACTGCATATGTATATATATATTTTTTTAATAAGGTTTTAGTGTGTATATGAATATCTGTTTATGAGTTTCTAAATAAATCCACTAGCACTTTTCAACAATCCACTGTATAGGTCCCCCCCCCTCCCCCTACTCCTTGTCAGTAGTATGGACATAATTGTCATATATGTTTTTTAAAACATAATTATTTTAATATGTCTTAGTTTGTGATTTAGATGTCAAAATAAACTTTCTTACGATTTAAATACCCTAGAGTGCCATTGTCAGTCTCTGTTTTTTTTCCCCCCACCCAGGGGTAGTGGGGCACCCCCTCTGTTTGGTCATTTATATATATATATATATATATATATATATATATATATATATATATATATATATATATATATTATACTAGCAGCCTTCTCCCAAAGCTTGGAATCATGAAATGACAGGTAGGTCACAGGGCAGGTACAATCAGGACTTAAATAATTGTAGGTAATGTTCTAGGTCTCGAGTTACCGATACAGGTTGGGTATGTATAATCAGACCTGCCCAGATTTTTTAATTTTCCATGGCTAATATTTACATTTTACTAATTAGTTATACAGCCCAACAGCAATTCACTCCGTTTAACCCAACGTTCTATTTTGCTAGTAATTATTAACAATAACCCCAGCTTTTAAATGATCAAAAAAGAGGGGCTAAGCTCAAATTTCCCATCTCCCCTTCTTGGTAAATTGAGTTTCTAGGAAGCGATCGCTCCCCCCAATGGCTGTGGGGAGGGCAAAGCAAGCAGCTGGGTTGTAGGAGTAATAAAGAAGGAGAATCAATAGGCCATGCAATGGAGCCAAGGTGCTGCCATTTATCACACCGCTTCTCTGACTCCAATCATTCATCATGCTCAATGAGGCAGCAAATAGGAAAATGACTATTTGTATCAAACACATCTGCACTCATCCACTGAGGTATTTTATTCCCATTAACTCTGAAAGTAAAATACGCAGAGTTTTCTAGCTCCTTTCAGCTCAGGTTGGCAGAAAGAAATTCATAATACGGGACCAGAAAAAGGCTGTCTCACTTTACACTTAATGCAACATGTTTTTTTTTCCGTCCAACGTTTGGACTGTATATATATATATTTGGCAACAAATTCTGCGGTCATTGCGCCGTGATGAGGTGAACATAGTGATACGGCAAATATTCATTACATTACCTCGCGGTGGTTCCTTTCCCCTGCCATAAATTAGCCCTTTTAAGTGGCGCTGAAGCTAATTTCCTTAAGTCTTTTGGAAGATCGGATGCAAATGGGAGGGATATTATCATTACGGTGTAATATCCCATGAAATGGGAGCATCATTACGGGGCCCTTTTTATGGTCAGCACAAGTTTATTTCCAACCAGGAAATGTGAGGTTGTGGACTTAATCAGGGCTGATACTCATACATGGACAGGCCAAGAGTGGAAGCACAGAGCATTCTGGGAAGGTTTGTCCATTCAAATAGAGGTATTTTGGTTGTGTTAGGCAAAATTTAGGAGCTTTTCGAAAAAAAAAAGAAGTAGATATTAAAAAAAATATATAAAATAAAAAATACATGTAGTGAGGTTTAACATGACATTTTTATTATTATTAAACTTTATAAAGCGCCATCATCGTCCATGGTGCTGTACAATGTGAAATTACAAACAGGGTAAAACAACTAACTTGACAATTAGATTACATGCAAAAAACCCACAAATACATAGTTATACTGAAATACACTAGGAGAGATGGCCCTGCCCTTGTGGGCTTACGATCTAAAAGATAAGGGGTGGAGACAAAGGGTAGGTCACAAGTAGTATATACTTAGTATGATGGCAAATGATCTGAAGTGGCTCGGGTGATCTTTTTATTAGGCCAAGTGATATGCTTGCTGAAAAGGCAGGTTTTGAGGGCACCCTTGAAGGCTTGTAGAGTGGCGGATTGTATGGGGGAGGGTATTCCAGAGTAATGGGGCAGATGTGTGAAGTCCTGGATGCGTGAGTGGGAGGAGGTGATTAGGGTTGAGGATAGGAGGAGGTCCTGGGCAGATCAGAGATTGCATCTGGGTTGGTATTTGTTAATAAGCAAAGAAATGTAGGCAGGAGCATGATTCTAGAGAGCTTTGTATGTTAAGGTTATTTTAAATTGAATTCTCTCAGATATTCGCAGCCAGTGGAGGGACTGACATAGAGGAGCAGCACTAGAGAAGTGAGAGGAGAGATGAATGAATCGAGCAGACTAAGAAGAGAAACGGTCCAAGAACAGAACCTTGTGCTACACCAACTGACAGAAGGTGGGGAGAGGAAACCACATTTGATTGGGACACACTTAATGTGCGATCTGAAAGGTAAGAGGGAAAGCCATGAAAGTGCACAGTCTTGAATTCCCAGAGATTTCAGATTTTGGAGTAGAAGAGGATGGTCAACAGTGTCGAAAACAGAGAATAGGTCAAGGAGGATAAGGACAGAGTAGTGGCCTTTAGATTTTGCTGTTAACTGTTTTGCTGAAAAAGGAAGCAGTGAGATAGGTCGGTAACTGGTGAGGGCCAACTGGTCCAGAGAGGATTTTTTGAGTATTGGGGTTATAACGGCATGTTTGAATAGTGAAGGGAAGGTGCCAGATAAAAGAGAGAGGTTAAATAGTGTTGTAAAAGCCAGTGTGAAGGATGAGCCCAGTTGGGAAATAAGGATGGAATGGGGTCTAGAGGAAGTAGTGAGGTGGGCCTTAGATATAAGGGAGGACAGTCTTTGTTCTGATAGCAGAGTGAAATAGGTTAGGGAAGTCATTAGAGGGAGAGTCATGTGGGGTAAGGTAAATAGAGGTTTTAAGCCAGCACGAAGGTTGTCAATTTTGTTAGTAAAGAATGTGGCAAGCTGCTCAGCTGTTATTTGGGAGGTGGGAGGAGGAGGGAGTGGGGTTGTGGGCCTGGGGGTGTGTCTGAATTGTAGCCCCCCCGTATGAAAGGGCAGCTGGAGAGACTGTGTCTGAGGTGGTTAGTCATGTCTCAGACCCAGGACTGTAAAGGGTTTGGTGAGGAACAAATCATGGACAGATGTAAGTTTGTTATGTACTGACCTAGAGTTCCATAGAGCACAGGTAACAGAGGTCAGGGAGCATGGGCTCGGTGTTATGTTTATGAGATTAGTTGGGTTACGGATGGGAGGTGTAGTTGAGGGAGTTAGTAGTGTTTCTGGAGATTGGGTTGAGGGGAGGATGAGAGGAGATATGCGGGGAGGGTAGAAGCGAGGGGGAGACTTACCAATATCAGGGGGATGCTTTACTTGTGTGTTTCTGAGGATGACTGGTAGCACTATAGTCAGGCAGAAGATTAACATTGTGAACAGTGGGTGAAGGTTCTGTCGAGCAGAATCTTATACCTAGTCTCTTCAGTTCTCTTCGGATTTAAATTGGGTATAATTCTTCTTAGCACTAATAAAAATTCAGTACTTGGAAAAATTCTGCCCGGTGGCCATTTTTTCTGCCCAGCCATCAAAACTGAGTATATACTAGTTGTGAAATGAAGCTTTGATTGACCAAAGCCTGCAAGCTGGCCCAGGGGTGGGGTTACAAATGGAGTATCGTTAAGCACAAGGCCTCACAGGGGAAAGGCCAGAGATTATTATTATTATTATTATTATTATTAATGTTTATTTATATAGCGCCATCAACATCCGTAGTGCTTTACAAGGTAAGAATACAGACAAGGTAAAACATATAGCACAGAGAACAATACAAAATGAGATGCCACAGGTTAAAACCAAGTGTTGTGAGCACAGGAGACAATAGGGAGGAGAGCCCTGCCCTTGCGAGCTTACAGTCTAAAGGATAAGTTAAACAAGTGGAGGGGTTGCAAAAAGACATGAATCTTAAGAAACAAGGAGACTATAGTTATAGAATTAAATTATGGGCCTTATTTATCAAGGGCTAGCGGCAGGTAGTGTCTGACTAGCGTCAGGTAGCGCCAGCTATCGGCGGCTACTGACTCCAGAACGCCAGGCGGCGGACACAATCATGCATTTATCACGCTAAATGAGGCTAGCGCCGGCGAGAGCGTCAGCTAGCGCGGGATTCATCATGTAGCGGACTGCAACGAACAGCGCCACTACTAATCCCATCACAGCGCCAGGTATGACCTCTCGCTACCTGGCGCTCTCCAATGCATTTCAATGGAGCAATCTTTAAATATTCATAATTAATTGATTTTAAGTTTTTTGTTTTTTTTTTAACTGTCAAAAATTCTGTGACCACTACGGCAATGTTAGATATTGTTTTTACGGTAAAAAAAAAACAAAAAACATTTGTGCAGAATTGATATTACAGGTCTGATATTAATGTATTCATATTACAAAATGTTTAGAAAAACTTGTTTAATTTTTTAATAAAAAAATATGGTTGTTTGGGGGTTAAAAACTACTTTTAAGCCATCGCCGCCAGCGCTCTGGGGTTTAAACAAGCATTTCACAGCGCAAGAATTTTTTGAGCGTGATTTGTTAATGAATATGCTGGGAGCCGTTCGCTCTGGCCATTCGCTGTCAGGCGCACCCATACAGCGCGGAACCTGTGAAACAGCGACTCCTAACCCCATATTCAACATTACCGCACATCGACTGAGTCGCTGTCAACAAGCAAACCCCGGCCAAGCACAGCGAATACTAGCGGGCGCTGTGAAAATCACGCTACTGGCGCTCATCTGTCGCTACCTGGCGCTATTAATGAATCGGCCTCCCCGTCTACACAATGCTCAGCCAAATTAAAATTACAAACATTGTCCCAGAGGAAGCCTCACGAGAAATCTGTAGCAGGGTTAAAACTGATATCTGTAGATGGCAAAATCAGCTTCAATTGGTTTCAAAGAAGGCATCAAGAGAAAGCTGTAGTATACCTGTCGGCAGGTCCAAATTATGTGGGGGGTGCAAGGGGCGTGTGTCCCAGGGCCTCCACCACTTGCCTGCAAAGGGGGCCTCCACCAACCTTTGGGTTATGGTCTGGTCCAGGAGGGTTTTCAGTCTGATGGGCCGCGGGGCCGGCAACAAAGCTAGGTAAGCCTTTTTTTGTTTTTGGAAAACTGCAGGCAAAGCCACCACAGGGCAGGACAGAGAGTCTAAAGCAGCAAAGCCAATGCCTGCAATGCTACAGTGATGTGTGGGTGCAGAGCTGTCACTGCACATAATCCACCAAGCACAGCCGCTGGCAGCTCAATGCAGGGAGCGGCTTTCTGCTGGACCAGCTGGGGACTACACCCCCCCCACCCTGAACGACAAAGCAGGAGTTGCGAAGCAGCAAACACCCACACAAGGGTGGCACAAGGGACTCGATCTGTCGTTCCAGAAAGTGGGCGGGTGCCAGACAACCACCAGTCTGTTACTTGGCTGGACTATTGTTTCAAAGGAAAGAAAATACTGTATCTGTGGCCCCCACCAGATTTTGTGCCCAGCGGCCTCCACCACACTTAATCCGGTCCTGCCTGTTGGTGAGAGAGAGGGGTGTCATGATCTTAAATCAGGTGTAATTCCTCTTAGCATTTCTTAGCAATTCTTCTAAACATTTAACGCGTTATTGCAGATGTAGGCACCCTACTCTCCCATACTCTCTCATGCCTCTAGCCACCCCACTAAGCTCAATTAAACATACAATAAAACTTCTTATAGTCTCAGGCAGCTAAGTGGCCTATTCCACACCATGGACCAATTGCTCTAGTCTTGCTTCCAGGTCTGAAGAGCCTCCAGGGGTGATGACTGGGTGATGAAACGGGCAGCAGCAGCTAAAGAAAGCCTGAAAGAACCCAGGTTTCCGCTAAAGGTTTTCTTTTTGTTTCAACAAATGCTGAAGATAAGAAGGCATACAATATAATATGTTTAAAACAAGTACCCCTATCTGGGGTTAGGAATTAGCCTAATGAGGAAATACCTAGTCAGCTATGGTAAAATAGAAACGTATACCAAGGTTACCTTTTCAGCTACCTAACTGAAAGAACAAGAAAAGAGAGAGGAAAAGAAAATAAAGGAAAAAAGGGAAAGGGAAAGAATGGTGAGAACTGAATTTGTAGTTTTTCTGTGTAATCAGGTTAAACAAGCTGGTAAGGTATGAATGAGGGACGGGGGGATTTTGGACAGTTATGGAAGGTTCCTGAAATCATTAGCGATCTTAAATGGCCGCTGTGATAAATGCATTGCAACAAGTTATCACCTTTGCCACATCTTAAGAAGGAGGTAAAGTCAAGTTATCAATTCCTCATTCACTTGTATGGCAGCAAATGGCAGCCAATCATTTGACTGCTGACAAGCATTCAGGTTTAATGTGCAAGCTCAGATTGGCCACCAGAAGGCATTTGGTTGTAGCCATACAATGAATGAGGAAGTGGAATTGCCTGACTTTACTTAAATATCATTAGATTTTTTATTTTTATAGTTTTTATTGGTCACACATGGCTTTTCTTATTATATCTTATTTCCAACCCCTGTTCTAGAAGTATTTTTAAAACACAGAGTGAAGGACGTGGGGGAGAGGGCCATGCAATGTGTGACCCCTTACAAAATTCTGCCTCGTGATTGGCTGCCAGCAGGCTTGTGGTTCCAGTTTCCACAGGTGGACGGAAAAGCAGAAGAGACTCTGGACTATGTGACCACCAGCGGGTGACCACAGGACTGCATTTCACTGGAGGATTGAAGTGCAGGTGAGTGAGACTGGGGATTACAGGGGTGTATGCCCCCTGCACCCCCAGCAGTATGCTTTAAAGCAGGGAATGGTTGATCAGTTGCACAGTACTGTTTTTGGACTGCTGAAGTCACGTCCTGCGGCACTTTTTGAGACAGTCAATTGGCTGTTCAACATTTGATCATGACTTTCAGCATGGCCTTTTTGTTGGCCCAAAATAGTAAACCAAACTATGATTCAGCCCCACCTACAGTACCACTTTCTTGCAGGAAGATCTTTGAAGTTGTATAAACAAAATTTACTAACGCCTGCTGTGGTAAATTTTACAAAATGGCCACTCATGGATTTGCAGGCCGTCTGCAAACAGAAGGTGTTGCTGGGTTTCCCCGTAGCAGGGACCCCATCAGTGCCCATCTTTTCCCCCGGGGCGGACACTCACCGATCATCGGAGGAGAGTGGTGGACATGCATTGCGCATGACAACGATGGAGAGATGGCTACATCGGAGAGGTGTGCGGCTCATGCACGCCTGTGGCAGAAAGGGAGAGGTACGCACACGGTAACGAGGGAGACGCACAGCTTGCAGTGCAGTGAGCCGGGAAGAAGGAGGGCGGCATGGCCGGGTAAGTATGTACCAGGAGTACATACGAAAGAGCTGATGGAGGCAGCTTGTGCCGAACCCTCTTGTTCCACAGGCCCAGAGGCAGGTGCCTGTACTGCCCCTATGGTATGTACATTCATATTACAGAAAAAAAAATGCATGGCCTGATCATTGCTCTGCATATGTACAAAACTGAGACCTGGTCGACCCTGTTGTTCCCCAGTGCTTGATAGACACTTAGCGCCATGTAAGTCAGGGTGTCCAGGGCAGCAAACCCTAAAAGCATGGGTTGTGAACCTGTTTAAAAGGCATACTTCCCAGCTCTTCCTACTTCACTGATGGGCAAATAAATAAACATAATAATATTTAGGAGTGGCACAATGCCTTTATTTCTCTCAATGTTGTTTAAAGTGGAAAAGTAGCGAGAAGTTGATGTGAAAATGTTAAAGGGACTGACCAAGCAGAAAAAAAGTCCCCCCCCCCGTTGAGCTTCTGTCCCACTACAGTTTATAAAAAACTCATTGGGTGCCTCCCTAAATGAACATTACCCTGCTCCAGCCAATCAATGCCTTACAGAGGTTCACAGGGTTGAGTCTATTGCTTATATAACGTATAATTATAAATATACTTGTCAGGATACATCTAGCAAAATCTGGCCAAACCAGACGTGTGACTATTTACCCTCTAGCTGACAAAGACTTTGGAACATCAGTAAGTCCCTGCACATTTTCCAACAGCCCCGGTTAAATAAACTTGTAGAAACATTCCATAAAATATGACAGCGGAGCTGTTACCTCCATTTTCCACTTTACGACTTATCAATACATAGTCGTCATAGTTTACGGTTTTCTTTCCAGGCTTGGCTGATTTTGGTGCAGTGGACCCGGGCTGTATGTTAATGCTGTTGCTGGACATGTAGACTAAGCAGTTCTGCTAGCTGCTGGAGGTAATGTGTCTGACATTTGTCTCCCTCAGCAATTCATTGACATTTAAATGTCTCCTTTCATTCAGAGCCAGTGTGAAGGCCTCTGCTGACTGGTGCTCTAAGCAGCAGATCGATGCTACAGGAACTCTGTTTGCTGTACTATAACCACCCACTTAGGGCCTGATTTACTAAAGGCAAAGGCCCCCTCGCCGGCTTGTCGATCCCTATCATGGCAGTAGAGATCGTCTTTCCTTAGTCGCTACAAACTGGCCCGTCAATATGAACACACGTACATGTACACAGGACCACGCATTCACTCTGCAAAAACAACCCTGACCTAAACTTATTGTATGTTTAAAAGTAAACAGTTTGCTTTGCTTTGTCTCACCACATTTACCACGTTGATTTGAACAGTTTTTTTATCTTATAGATCCCTTCTTGAGATGAGCAAACCCCCCAAAGTTCAGGTCCAGCCAGGTTCGGGACCCGAGCCTAAACCCTGTCCCTCCACTGAAATCAATGGGGACCCGAATATTGGGGGTGCTGTGGCACTCACCAATGAGTGAGGCACTTTGCTGGCACTAGTGGGGGACTATTCCAACATGATGTCACTGCTGACCAGGGACAGCGGAACAGGGACTAGGTGAGTTACAGCAGCTTCCTGTTGCTGCACCCTTAGGTGAAGCGAGTTAAGGTCCAGCCAGTTTGGCCGAACTTGGAATAAAAGTTAGGGCTCGGGGACCCGAACCTAAACCCAGTCACCACTGAAATCAATGGGAACACGAATATTGGGAGGCAGTGGCACTCACCAATGAGTGAGGCACTTTGCTGGCACTAGTAGTGTCCTCACTCATGGGAGCGACAACCAACTCTCTGTGGCTCCGGTGGGGGACCATTCCAACATGATGCCACCACTGACCAAGGACAGCGGATCGAGGACCAGGTGAGTTACAGCAGCTTCCTGTTGCTGCACCCTTATGGGAAGTGGGTTAATGGGCTGCTCATAAACCAGCTTTTTCCATGTTCGGCCCAGGCGCTGAACTCGAACACAGACTTCCGGTTTGGGTTTGCCCATCATTATATTTCAGATCATATAAAGTTTAGGGGAGTCTGTAGAGTTTAAGATAACTCACAGCTTGATTATGACAACCAGGTAATTATAGGTGCACAGCAAGGGTGTGGGGCAAGATGGACAGATCAAAAGAAACTTGGGTCAGGGTGACGGCCGGCTAGGAGCAGACCCTGTTGTTTCTAAAATCCTAAAAAATACTCATCCCTCACGGGGAAAATCTCATCTGTAAAAATGCTTCAGTGCAGGTACAGGTGAAAATCTGGAACTAATATTTTTTATTGCACTTTCTTGTCTGTTAAATTGAAAAAGCTCACAAGATGCATTTGGCAGTTCACACTACATGGTGCATCGCTGGTACACCATGCTTAACCAAATATTTAGAGTGACCCCCAATGAGGTAAACTAAAGGGGGTCATCTAAGTATTTTCTTAAGCAAGGTGCATCAGCAGAGCACCTTGAGGTTTGCTAAAGGGGGTCATGCTAATAATTTGGTGAAGCCAGTGTGGCTTCTGGTGTCCATTGTGGTGTGGATTGCAACCTGCATCCCGGTGACCAGAAAAGTGGGAAAAAATGTTTTCTCTCCCCTTTTTTTCCCCCAAAATGACCTGTATCAATGAAGGGCATTTTTACAGGTTAAGTACATCATTTTTCACATGAGGCAAGGGTTTGATTAGGATTAATTAGGATAAATTTTTAAAGTTTGCAAACAACAGAACTCTATGGGCAATGCAGAAAAAATAGCGAATTATTTAGCATAGCCCATAGGGTGCTGTTATTGCCACTTAAAAAAATACAGATACCTTGGATATATGATGTAACTCGACTTGTATAAATTCCTCATTGCAGGTAGAGGTAATTTTTTTTGGGGGGGGAAAAGTAGGGCAAAATTTTTGGCTTAAAAAGCTCACCGGGATGCAGGTTACAATCCACACCAACAGGTGCACTAGAGGTCACACTGGCTTCACCAAATAATTAGCATGACCCCCATAGTTCCCAGTTTTCTTTTCGGGCTTGGCTGATTTTGGTGCAGTGGCCCTGCACTTTATGTTATTGCTGTTGCAGGACTTGTAGAATAAGCAGTTCTGCATGGGCCACGACACAGCAAGGTTTTAGACCAGGATGATGACCAGGCAGGAACAGGAACACAGAATCAAAGCCAGAAATTGAGCGGCATGCTGCATTTGATAACTGCAGTAATCACAAACTCCCACTTGAGACCATTTTAAGTGCATCAAAAAATATTACATTGTTTCAGACATGTTTTTGCAATTAATTTGGATGTTGGGGCCCAGAGTTTCAGTTGGTTTATGATGACCAACTTGTGACAGTTAGTTTGTGTTTTTATATCAAGAGAGTGGTCACACCCCTCTAGCACCTCCTCTGATTACTATAAATATGAGATGACCGCTGTGTATTCCATTTGTTTGTGAAGTGATTACTAACTTTTCAAAATATAATTTACAACTTCCCCAATTGCCAGCATGGCTTCTGGTCCACAGGGACACCAAACTAACCTAACATATCCCCTAACAGTGGGCCCTGCATGGGCCTTACTTTTTCCTAGTGGAGCTCCATCTTACGTGGGTTCAGCATGCAGTTTCTTATACAGAGCTCCATGAGAAAAAGGTGAAAGCTTCTAAATTTGGAGCTCATGGGAGCTTCAGGAGTAACCCACAGCAGTGCCACATGAGGATTTTTGTATATGAATTTAAAGGCCAAATTATCACTAGTACCTCGTTACATCGTAGCGACAGATAGTGCCGGTGGGGAGGGCCAGAAATCATTTGTATTTAACATGTTAAAGAACAGCGCCTGCGTGGGCGCTCTGAAACCACGATACTCAGGCATACAGCACCATGTGCAATACAGAAAAAGGCTTTAACTGGGATTCGCTGTACAGTGACCAAGCAAAAACACATGGAATGACATTGGGAACATACAAATGACATGAAACATGATTGGCAGGCATGAAAATGCAAGTTAGCAGCAGGTAACCTAAGTGCAATTATGAGCAAAAAAAACATTCTGAACAGGCCAGGGATCCCGTGTCGCCTGACTGACCAAAAAAAAAAAAAATTCACCAGAAGTCACAAAAAAAAAGGGACTGGAATGGCTAATTGAAGTCTATGGGAGAACAACAATGAGCAGCTGATGTGATGTAGCACTGTAGGGAACACCCCTCCGATGCTAACAAAGCTCCTGGAGCTCTTGATACATGGGACGCTACATGGTGCTAAGAGAGGCGCAAAATATTTTTTATATCATAAATATGACTTGCTGGTGGCACGCCCAAAAAAGCAACTCCTGCTGTGTGGGGTTAGTGTTTCATAAATAAACCCCTCAGTATTAGTAGTATTAAGTATTAAGCTCCTTTCTCACGTTGGAATAGAAATAATTGGGCCCCAAAAACCTCTGAGCTGCATTTTTTCCACAGTATAAGTGCAACGCAGACCACAGGTAAAGTGCATGTATTGTGGTTTACGTGCGCTGCATTGTGGTTCTACTGAAGAGCCATATTCCCAGCTGTCTCCCCGCTGCTGATCTCTGCCACTGTAATGTTCTGATGCCTGCTGCAGTCAACTTTCGTTCAGGTCCTGAAATGGGAGGCCTCACCTCTTCCTTCTGCTGCCCTTGACTATTATGGGTGTCACCTTCTGTGGGGTCTTTCCATCCGTCATCTCTGCTGATGTCACTGGCCAGGTCACCTGATGTAAGCCCCTCTACTGCTTGCCAGGTCTCTTCTGCCGCCACCCACCAGGTCCCTCCTGCCGCTGCTGGGAAACAAAAAACTAAGAATGCTGAGTGGTGACGCATGGCCCAACCGACGCACCACAATGTGGTGGAAACATGAAGTGTGAAAGGCGCATTAAACTACGGCTTTGGAGCACTTATTTATTTATTAATTAATTTTGGTGTCATCCTTACCAACTTTTTTCTCTCTTACGTAATTTGCCACTTCTCTCAGAGGGTTGATTTGTGTTTTTTTGGGGGGTTGTTAATTCCGTTTAAGTTTACAAGCTAATTTCTTGTTTGTACTCTAATGTCATTTTCTCAGCCTACTATATGGATGACGTTTGTGTAGTGTCATCACTTGAAATTTGTGTCGGACATTCAGACTAGAGATGAGCAACTTCTTGAAAGTTCGATTCGGGCGATTCGCCGAATTTCCCCAAGAAATTCGGGTTCGCCCGAATCGAACTTTCACGAATCGCTCATCTGAAAAAAAAAAATGCCGGCATGGTGGCAGCGGCCCGCTGACCGCTGCCACCCCGGCCCACTGACAGCGCAGCCGGCCACTTCCACCATGCCGGCATTTGTTTAAAAAGCAAACACTTACCTGCATGGTCGGAGCGTGGAGGCCGGCGCCGCTCTCAGTCGCCCTCTGATAACGCGTCCTGTGATGACAGCTGAGAGCGGCGCCGGCCTCCACGCTCCCACCATGCCAGCATTTTTTTTTTATTTCAGGGAAAATTCGATCGGCACGAACCAAAAAAAATTCGGAGCGAATTCCAGTTCGTCCGAACTGGTTCGCTCATCCCTAATTCAGACCTTTCATTCAAACATTATTTGGTAACTTTTTGGTTTCTTTTTTTCATGTGAGTATGTGGATTGCAGGGGTATTGGGGTTCTTGCAGACCTGGACCCTACTTGGCAGGAGGGTTTAGGTCTGCTTTAAGTATCCTTTATCTTGTTAAACCTACAAATACATTTGATGCAGGTTCATATGTGAGCACTTGCTCGCGTCATGGTTTGAAGACTTCCTCAATGGCCTCTCCATGTGGCTTTGCTAGTAGTCTATGGAGGAACCTATTTAATCAGACTTGCCGATGCTCAGAGATGTCGCCACTGATGAACGTAGGAGCTCAGCTGCTTTTACTAACAGTTTGGAAGTGTCTGCATCTGCTTTTGAGCTGAGCTATAACTGCTGCTCGCCAGGCCAGGAACCATTGACTGTCGCTACACAAATAGGACTTGCACCATTGACGGATTGACACGCTGAAGACAATGTGATGACATTGAATGCAAATATGATTGATATTTTGGCTCGCTCCTCCGAGCTTTGGGTGGCTGCCACGTTGTGGCATTTTTAGGATCATTACCCTTATATTATGATATTATGTTCCTTTACTTAACACAGTAATGAGAGTCTGCTGCACCGCAACCGATAGCCTGACTTGCTAAACAAGCCATCTTGTCCTTTCATCCTATTCACAAAGATCTTTCCGGTCTGACCTGATCTCCACATTCCTTCTAAGCCTTTTATTTATTGTGGTAAAAACTGCAAGTTTGTCATTATTATCTGTAAAGCACCATTGCAGTGTAACCTCTTTGAAATGCTTACAATACACATGAAGAAACAGATAAATTAGTTTTCATTTCCACCAAAGCGTTCATTACATTTAATGAGAATTCAGGAAGATGGAGTGACAAAATATATGTTCAAAGAAAGCAAAGTTATCTATTTACATATTAAAGGGAAAGTCCAGGCCATGGCAATATTAATATAGCAAGGAGCTCACCCGAAGCCTGTCCCCAGTGTCTCTCCTCCATTTCCTGCAGCACGCTGTAAATGCTTACCTTCAAATAATGTGCTTGATTAATGAACCTTACCTAACGTTGCCACTGAATCCCACAATGGCCACCAGACTTCTTCTTCCTGCAGTGGAGATGACTTCTTCCTCAAACATCTCCATCCTGCTTCCTAATGCAACTCCATCTCCGTCTTGCTCTCACATCTCTGTCCTGCTCCCTGCTGAACCCAATCTCCGCACTGCTCCCCATCTCCCTACTGCTCCTCATCTGTGTACAGCTCCCCATTTGTGTCCTGCTCCCTATCTCCGTAGTGCTCATCATCTGTGTCATGCTCCCCATCTCTCTATTGCTCCCCTCCTCCCAACTGCTCCTCATCTCCCTACTGCTCCTCATCCTGCTTCCCATGTCTGTACAGCTCCCCATTGGTGTCCTGTTCTGCTCTGTGTCCTGCTCCCCATTTGTGCTCCCCATCTGTATCCTGTTCCCAATCTCCCTAGTGCTGATGAGAAGTGCAGAGATAGGGAGCAGGGTGCAGATGGGGATCTGTGTCCTGCCCCTATCTGTGTCCTACTTCCCATCTCCATCCTGCTCCCTATTTGTGTCCTGCTCCCCATTTCCATCCTGTCAGGTGAAAATGATGGGCCCCACCGGTGGTCCTGTTGGCGATCGCTTTAACTATGCTGCGTCCTTAACAGCTTGAGCAGCCAGTTCTGGGTGCATTTTAAAAATGGATGTGGAAGGGCGGGTGGTGCTGCCGCTGTTATCTGCTCTGGCTGCCCTAGCTGTTCTTCTTCCTGACATGTGACCGCACATCACATAGGTGAGGGCAACAAGCAGGAACAGAGAGCTGGAACGGACAGTGCTGCCAAGCGGCATTAGAGTAGGTTATAACAGCGGCACCCGCCCTTCCACATTCGCTTTTCAAACCGCACCCCACACGCGCTGCTCAAGCTGCTCTTGATACAGCATAGTTAAAGTGGACCAACACCCAGGATTTTGACTATCCTGGGTTTTGGTCCATTTCCCCGGGGCACCTTGATTGGAGGTGCCCCGCTATGTGAAACCCCCCAGAACGCCCAGAGCAACTCACCTCACCCCGCTCCTACGGCGCATGCGCAGCCGCTCGTCCAATCAGCGCGCTCGGAGCCGCTGTGGTATGTGCATCAATGAGACGTCTTACCGCAGCGGCTCCGAGCACGCTGGCGGACGCATCTCGTGCTTCTCTCTAACAGGGAGCGCGCCCGCGCCAGGCATTCACAAATGGCCGGCACAGGCACGCGCCCTGCTAGAGAGAAACGCGACATGCGCTCTTGGAACGGGAATCAGGTAACGTTTACTGGTGCCCTGGGGGGTTTCACACAGTGGGGCATCCCGATTGTGGATGCCCCCGCGGGGAGGGATCGACCCGGGAATCTTATAAATTCCCTGGCCGATCCTGCTGGGTGTTGGGCCACTTTAACACAGCTGACAGCCTGGGCCTCGATCCTACCTACATGAGTCGTGACTGACCCGCTGTTGCACACACTGGCGTAATGCCTGCAGTCAGTGCGGGGAGCAGTTGGCCGGGCCTGCCCCATGACCGTCTCTCACTTGGCCCCTGTTCAACCGCGACCCCTGTCGATGTCACTGGGGCTCGCTCATGCTGGTAGCACAGAGGGACATGGGTGGCTGTGTGAACACATTTGAAGCATAGTCATGGGAAAATGGAAAGGAAAGGAGTGGCAAACTTGGGAGGCCAGCTACAACATATACAGTGCACTGCAGGAAATGGAGGAGAAGCACATGGGGTTGGCTACATGTGAACTGCTTGCTCCCTTATTATTGCCATTACCTAGAATGTCCCTGATCGGGATCCACTAACTTGCAGGGAGTTCCTTTGTCTCAGTACTCAAAACCAGGTAAAGAAACTCCATGTTTTTCTGTAATTCCCTGTGTTGGGGGATATTCATTAAAATGGAAAATCCACATTTTTTTATATCCTCTCTGATATCAGTTTATTTGGGTTACAAAGACACACCTCTTAAATTAATTCAACATGCAAATAAAAAATCAAAGGGGTACTTACCTTTTGTTCCACACAGCTGGAGGCAGTCTTGCAATCAGTAACTGACCTGATCACTAGATCCGAGCCTGTGCCACATCCCTCACTTTCCATGTGATTCTATGGTCTGATCTCCAATCACCAGTGCCAGCGGGCTGGGTCACCCCCCCCTGCCATCAGTCACAAGGGCGCAGCCATGCACTCCCATTCCCTAAATGTAGGGGGACTAGTCAGACCTTGGTACACTCCCTCCATTGCAATTAATGTGATCGATGGCATGTCAGGAACTCATCTAACCATCAATCTTAGCAGCAAGCATTGGCCTCGGCCAGCATGGGATATGACGTGACGTGATCAGGTAAGTTACTGATCAATTAGCACCAATCAGCTGCGCAGAACAAAAAGTACCCTTTTGTTGTTTTTGACTACTGAATCACTTCAACTTGGCATACAATGAAGTGCAAACATGGTAAAGTGGACCAATAATTGTCTCTCTTTAATGATTACCTTAGGGGCTACTCTATAGTGTGAATCCTCCTGGTTTGCCCATATACTCACCTTGATCTTTGATCCCACAGCTGTGTCTAAGCTAAGCCGCACTCTGGACTGCGCAGCCCTTTCTCAGCAAAGGAATACATCAGAATCAAGGTGAATATACAAGCAATGTGGGGCATGCCAAATCAGGATGCTCCTTGGACAGGGAATCATCCGACCCTAGACTCTTACAGGTTTTGGTCCCCTTTAATATTCACTTCTCACTTCAGTGTGTCCTTTTTCATCAAATTCTGGGCAGGAACATGTCGTACACTATCTCTTTATACTCTACTGTACCGTTAGCAGCCCTGTTTCTGCTGCCTTATTGTTCTCTGTCCCCTCTACTACAACATTCCTGGCATTTCCTATTGTATAACTTCTGCTATGCCCTCCTCTGTGTCCTTTACGACCCTACTCCTCTCTTCTGCCTTCTATTTAAGATGCATTCTTGGGGCTTCCCTCCCTTTGCACTCGCTAGTTGTCTCTCTTAGTGGAAGAGGACACAGGAGGTGGATAAGGACATTCATGGATGGATGTCCTCTATGGATAGGCTATGAACACTTAGAAATCAATGAAAATGTGGATATAACAAGACCGTAGAAGCTGATGATATATTCCAAATATTGGAGTTGTCTCTAATACATTGCTTCCTTCTACTACAAAGAGTCTGTCAAGCTCATCATTGCGGCTACACAAGCTGCAGAGACTTAGCGCATGTGCGGTTCCTGCCTCCCCGGCTCCTCCGCCCCTCTCCTCCTCACCAGAGAACTTGGCTCTCTGCCTGTTCAGGCATTCATCATGAGCTCCTCAGGGATCAGCAGGCAAAGTCACAGTCTGCACAAACAGAGCTTTCAAATTCATAAAATTCATAGGATTTTTCACAAATGAATGAACACAATTTTCTACCAATTTCCTCATTATGCAAATATGCAAAATATCAAATTTAGGCCAATTAGGGTCCTCCACAGTCCCAAATTCACCCGTTTAAGCCATAATTGCAGAAACTATCAAATAATTACAGTCGCTAATTGGAAATATTTGTGACAGATACAACAAATTCTTGCACAAATTACATTTCATTCTAGGAACCACTGCGCGCCACTGAAATTTTATCGAAGTCTAATTTAACTTACATAATGAGTTGAATTGAGTACTTGTTATCAAATTTGAGCAATTCATAGCCTCGTAATGTGGAATGATCAAATAAATTAAAAGGGAATTTATTCAATATTTTGTTGTGATCCTTCTTTCTGAACCACTGCTATTTTTGGAAGTGCTTTTTCACGCTCCCGCTTGCCGGCCCCTGATGCGACACCGACATTTTCCTTCCCGTAAATGGTTAAACATAAATGGGGAAAGGTGGAGATGCTTTCCCTTTGCTTAGTTTTGTGTTATGCGACCGGGGGCTGAAAAAAACATCCCTTTGATTTCTAGGCGCTGTTTATATTTCTGTGCAAACGCGGCTATGTTGAGAATTTGGTCTCGGTGATACATTCAGAGTGTGGTTATATTTATATATATTTTTTTTCTAAGTAAAATCCAACGCGGAAAAATAAAAGATCAATATGACTTCCCAGCGGTGTTTTTTTTTTCTCTAGCATATGCACATATTGTCTTTATTTATAAAGATTCTGACACCTTGTTGTTCTTGTTTTAGTGTTCCGATAAAGATTTATGAAAATAAATAACCGCGTCTAGCCTACGTACTAGATTCCCCCTTATAGAAGGTCAATTCCTGGACATGGTCATTTGTTTTACTCGGCTTCGCCAAAGGCATTTTTTTTTCTCTTATATTCGAAACTGCCTTGTGGTCCCCTTTGGCGGATTATAAATGTCTCCTTCTAGCTGTGATTTGTTTAATCCGTGGAAATGGTGCCGGTTGTATGTAAACAAGCCAAGTACGGAATGGAGGCAGCCATCCATGCGTGGCCAGCCTGCCTATTTGTCAGAAAAGCTTCATAAATACTCTGCCGGGTCTGGGCAAGATGATGTCTCCATTTTTGCCAGCAAAGGGCATTAGAAGACAAAGGGAGGCAGCGCAGCGTGTAACCTTTAAGGGACATATATATAGAAAGCCAAGCAAGGAGCTGTTTATAAGTCTCAACGAGGACACTGGTCATCTCGGTGATAGGCTGACACATTTATTACGTTACGCATCATCCCCTGAGACTACGGCGCTTTGAAGGTTATGGCACCTTTTAACAGACTCGTATGAAACCTATTAGATTTTCCTACAGTAAACTCTCTTTACTCGCTTTAGGCAGAATGAGATTTTGTTTTTTTCCCCCCCTAGTTCTGCTCGCTTGCCCTTTTACAGCATCCTTTCCTCCAAAACAACATGTGCGTATATAAACATTTTATGAAAGTATTTGCTCTTGTTTAATTAGCTTGGAGAGGCTTCATTTTCTAATCATCTCAAACTAATGAGGAAGTCCCAGACTGCTACTATAAACATCAGGCATGGCAGCCTGCGCTTGAGGCTTCATTATCAGGCAGCGGCCATCTTTATCGCCATTCTTTTCCGCCTAGATACATGTGCTGGGAGCAAAAGCAGATCACAAATGAATGCGGGCAATATTCAAATCGAAAGCCATGACAGTACACTGTTTTAATACTAAATCGAAGTAATCTCTGCAAAGGGAAATATCAAATATTAGGTTAATTCGGACCAACAGTCAAAAATTACTTAAACCAGACCAACACAACAAACAGTGCTCGTCCCTCCCCAGGGACATTTAGATTGATGCACATAAAAATGAATTTACCTTTCTCTAACTCCTGCTGTAGCACATGTTACAAACAAAATGACGGCTCATACATTTGCAGGCCACCTGTAAACAGGAAGTGCTGCTGGGCTTCCTGCTACTGTGCATTGTCAATTTAATCGCAGCATGGCTGAGATGCTGGGTGAGGAAGCTCCAAAATGGCCGCTACCTTTCTTTTCCAACTGTGCCAGGCTGTTGGTCTGGTTTCAGTTCATTAAAGGTCTTCCAAAAACCTTATTAGATATTTTTTACACACAAGACTTACAAATTATACTCACAGGAGATATTGGCTAACTTACAAAAAAAAAGAAATCTCATGTGAGTAATAAAACACACCGAAGGCATAACTATAGGGTTGCAGGGGGTGCAACCACACCTGGGCTGGGAAGTCAGGGGGACCCCATCATTGTTGCTCCTCATATTTGAGCTCACTTGGCATCATTCAGAGAAAGGAAACATCATTTATCTATGCAGTTTTAGCCTTTAGTTGCCAAGCTGCACCCGGTTGAGCTAAAAGAAAGCAAAAGACTTGATAGAGCCGTGATAGAGCATTATTTAATGTTTGCATCAGGGTCCCGTCACATTTAATTATGCCACTGCGAGTAGAGAAAATAAACTTTGTGGTTTACCAAATATTTCCTGTGAGTGAAATATAAAATTCTCCTGCGAGTAAGCAAATATCTGGAATAAGTAAGAAAATATCACCTGTGATGCCAAAACTGTATTCTTTGAGCAATCATGGTGCAGTCCAATGGAAGCACCTGGGACCAGAACTGTAGGTCATGTACTTAAACCGAACCTTCACCATGATTTATTGAAACCCTTAAAAAATGATTCCCCAGCATCTAAAGTTAATATATTTTAAGTTTTTAGTCACTTACTTATTATTCTTTCCCCCACTGGGCTGCAACTCTGTTCAGGACTTTAGGATATGGGCGCCGCCATCTTGCCTCAGAAGCATCACACTTACTGAGGAGAGTGGGATAAAGTACAGGGGGTTGGGTTATAGCTGTGCTTTGCTCAGACAGAGCAGAGCTGGGGTCAGGAAAAGGTCAGCAATCCCAGAATGCAGAGCAGCACAGTCAGAAGGCACTTCCTGTTTGCAGGCTGCCCGATGTTCCATGAGCCGCCTTCTTGGATGTTTAAAGGCTCATAACATGCAGTAGATGCAGGTAGGATGATAATTAATGTGAGCAATCTGTATGTACAGAGTGGGGGAAACATAAAAGATAGACTCTTAGAGGCCGATTCATTAATAGCGCCAGGTAGCGACAGATGAGCGCCAGTAGCGTGATTTTCACAGCGCCCGCTAGTATTCACTGTGCTTGGCCGTTGTTCGCTTGTTGACAGCGACTCAGTCGGTGTGCGGTAATGTTGAATACGGGGTTAGGAGTCGCTGTTTCACAGGTTCCGCGCTGTATGGGTGCGCCTGACAGCAAATGGCCAGAGCGAACGGCTTGCTGCAGATTCATTAACAAATCACGCTCAAAAAATTCTTGCGCTGTAAAATGCATGTTTAAACCCCAGAGCGCTGGCGGCGATGGCTTAAAAGTAGTTTTTTAACCCCCAAACAACCATATTTTTTGATTTAAAAATTAAACAAGTTTTTCTAAACATTTTGTAATATGAATACATTAATATCAGACCTGTAATATCAATTCTGCACAAAATCTTTTAACATTTTTTTTACACCTTAAAAAACAAATCTAACATTGCCGTAGTGGTCACAGAATTTTTGACAATTAAAAATTATCATAAAATTATCATATCAATTAATTATGAATATTTAAAGATTGCTCCATTGAAATGCATTGGAGAGCGCCAGGTAGCGAGAGGTCATACCTGGCGCTGTGATGGGATTAGCAGCGGCGCTGTTCGTTGCAGTCCGCTACATGATGAATCCCGCGCTAGGTGACGCTCTCGCCGGCGCTAGCCTCATTTAGCGTGATAAATGCGTGATTGTGTCCGCCGCCTGGCGTTCTGGAGTCGGTAGCCGCCGATAGCTGGCGCTACCTGGCGCTAGTGAGACACTACCTGGTGCTATCCCTTGATAAATAAGGCCGTTATTCAGAGTGAAGGACCACATTAAGAACAGCTAGCGTAGAACGGCCTAGCGGCATGTAACGTCCGGTGAACGCTGGGTGCTGTATGTGAAACCACATTTAAGAAAGCGAATCTGGTGAGCGCCTCTAACAGCGCCATGTAGCGTCACATGTATTATTACAGGCGGCTCAGCGTATAGCGCCGGTGCTCTAGATTCAGGAGCACCATATATTACTTTTAGCTCAGTGTCGCTCTCCCATACATTTCAATGGGGTTTCATTTAGTTGTGTTTAAATAGCGTTTTGGGCAATTAAAAATGTTTTTTGCTCAAATCATTGTGTGAAGTCTCCTGGCTGCAAACAAACACTTTTAGCCATTTTTTTTTTATATATATTTGTGCAGAAATGTCATTACAGGTCTGGAACTAAAGTGTTAATGTCCCAGTGCTAAAACAATGTCACTCCATAAGTTTCCGCTTTGTTACTGGTGAATATGTGTTCAAAAACAGACTTTAATTACACAGCGTCTGGCGCTCTATGCTAGAGCGACCAGATCCAGAGCGCCGACGCTTTGTGTGTGTAGTTTTTTGTTAAATATGGTGTGGAGCGCCGAGAGTCGGTCGCGCTGAGCTGGCACTTCCTATCTCTCGCTGCAGCGTTGTCCTCTTGTTAGATGTGGTGTAGCCTTGGGCGCTTTGACCTTGGGACACCACCTAGTGTTCTCCATTGGCTCTGCAGGGAATCAGGGACAGCGCTTCTATAGCGCCCTGCAGGCATCACATTCATCAATGCCGGCCAAGATCCTACAGAGACTGCTACGCTAGGTTACAGCGCCCAACACCCGCTATACAGAAGCTCACCAGAATCAGCCTCTAAGATGCCAGTGCATGTTTTTTTCCTGGCTCCCTGGCATGCAACATGCAGGAAAAGTATGGAGGAAAATTCTCAGCTCTCATCTGAGATCGGGTCCCATGGTGTCCATGGACACCCCCAGAGCCTCCCTAAGAAGGGGTTTACTTTATCACTGAATGGAGTAAGCATACCCCTGGGATTGTGACTGGTGCAAAGGACACGTCCCCTTTGTCGTCATGGAATAGATGCAGATCTACACTCACCTCTGCAGCTATGTGCCAGGATGTGTCCTGATTCCCAGGGACACTAAAGTAACCTAACCTACCCATTGCACCATCAGCGAGCCCTGTATTATAGAGATACTGACTATTACCTACCTGTATCTGTTGGGGGACAGGTAATAGCTCTTTACAGCAGAAACCACAGCTCATCCCATAGGGGACATGCTTCACTTAAGTGTGAAGCTACTGCCTCCATCATAAATGGATTGATGCCTGGTTCTGGCTTCCTAAGGATCTTTAAAGTGGACCAACACCCAGGATTTTGACTATCCTGGGTTTTGGTCCACTTCGGTGGGGCACCCCGATCGGGGGTGCCCCGCTGTTTGAAACCCCCCAGAACGCCCCAAAAACGCACCTCTCCCACGTGACCGCTCCAGCCAATCACAGCGCTTGTTGGGGCGTGGGAGTCGTTGCCGGTAAAAACAGTCCTCACTCAAGTCTTGGCAAAAATAGGCTTAGGTTTATTTTGAGCAAAAACAGAAAACAAATGAACAAAAACAAAATTCATGATAATAAGGGGTTAAGTTATAGCTACCGTAGGACCAAGTAGCACCCCCAGCTCTCAGCTCATCCTGACTGAACTGAACTGAAAATCCCTCCACCTATATACAGGTGCACTTATCTACCAATTACCAGTTTCCAACAGCCCTTTATTCTTAAAGGAATATACATCTGGTTTTTAAACAGAAATATTACATATAAATCATACATTAATCCACATGAAACAAAGCAACAAAGCATGTCTCCTTTAAAAATAAAAAGGAGCTTATAATCTATATACATATTAACAAATTATACACAGGTTTGGCTGCAGCTTTGCCTCACCTGGCAGTGATTAGCAGCATCCTATATAAACCCAGCACACCCTCTGCTCTGGTTTGGTTTCTGCAGGTAAGTAGCTGGTCATGCTGTGTGTGTGTTGGTGGGGAATAGTGAACTAGTTTATCTGTGAAAGAATAGTGGACAGAGATGAAGATTTGCTGGCCAGCAGATAGAAAAGAGAGAGAAAGATACATACACACAGACAGACAGACCTGCTCACTATTAACCCCTCAACATACCCCCCAACTCAAGTGGAAGCTTGTCCTTCCACAGAACACATCTCCTGGACCTGGGTACCGAATCGGGACAGGTGATCTGCATTCTTATGCTGACTTCCCGGTTTGTATTGGACCAAGAATCTGTATGGTTGTAGGCTTAAGTACCATCTTGTCAGGCGGGCATTGTTACCTTTCATTGTGTTCAACCAAAATAAAGGATGATGGTCAGAGATTAACACAAATTCTTTCCCCAATAGATAATAACGTAAAGACTCTACGGCCCACTTGATAGCTAAACATTCTTTTTCTATAGTAGAATATTTCTCCTCTCTGGGAAACAATTTTCTACTAATGTACAGAATTGGGTGTTCCTCTCCATTCTGAAACTGACATAGAACAGCTCCGATACCTCTTTCTGACGCATCCACCTGGACTAGAAATGGCAGAGAAAAGTTTGAATTTCTTAATACCGGAGCAGAACAAAGCTTCTCTTTTAGTTTATTAAATGAATTTTCACATTCAGGAGTCCATTCCACAAGGTTTCTCTTGGTTTTTTTGGTAAGATCACTTAGTGGAGCTGCCAAATTTGAAAAATTTGGAATAAATCGGCGGTAATAGCCAGCCAGTCCTAAAAATGATCTTACCTCTTTTTTTGTTTTTGGGATTGGGGCATCCATCACTGCTGCGACCTTGGACATTTCTGGTTTAATTTTCCCACCACCTATAACATAGCCAAGATAAGATGTTTCTCTCTGAGCTATTGTACATTTTGTGGGATTGATTGTCAGCCCGGCTTTTGCTATGGCAGAGATTACATTGCCTAAATGCAACAGATGAGACTTCCAATCAGAACTAAAGACAATGACATCGTCCAGATACGCCGCACAGTATGAGCTATGTGGTTTTATAATTGTATCTATTAACCTCTGAAATGTAGCAGGGGCATTGTGTAAACCAAAAGGCATACGTGTGAACTGAAACAAACCTTGTAGGGTGGCAAAAGCTGTTTTTTCACGGGAATCTTCTGCAAGTGGTATTTGCCAATAGCCTTTAGTCAGATCAAATGTGGAAATGTATTGGGCATCACCCAGCCTAGTGATCAAGTCTTCTATATGGGGCATAGGGTAAGTATCAAATTTAGAGATCTGATTGAGTTTTCTAAAATCAATACAAAATCTCATTTCTCCATTTTTCTTGGGTACAATCACAATGGGAGAACACCAGGGGCTAGAAGATGGCTCAATGACTCCTAATTTTAGCATGTTTTGGATCTCTATGTCTATCACTGGTTTGAGTTTTTCTGGTACTCTGTAGGGTTTTTGGCGTATTGGTTTTACATCACCAGTGTCAATGACATGCTGGACTAAGTTAGTATGCCCTGGTGTAGTAACAAATGTGTGTTTATATTTCTGAATTAATAGATCTACATCTCTATTTTGTTTTTCAGAAAGTTCTCCACCTCTTTTAATCTTAGAGATTTGTGAAGAACTAGGAGACAATACAGAGTAGGCCTGCTCGAGTATATTTGGGTGACATTCTGACAGGATAGTACAGGCCACATTTGGTCCATCAACCCATTTTTTAAGCAGATTGGCATGGAAAATTTTCTTCTTTTGAATTCTGCCTGGCATAGAAATCTCATAGTCTACAGGACCAGTTTGGCGTAAGACTTCAAATGGTCCCTGCCATTTTGCTAGCAATTTGTTATCAGAGGTTGGCAGTAACAGCAAAACCTTATCACCTGGCAAAAAAGATTTTTGCTTGGCAGATTTGTCATACCAGCGTTTCATGCGTGACTGTGCCTCTGAAACGTTGATTTTCACAAAATCAGCTAATTCCGCCAGTCTGTCCCGCATAGAAACTACATAATCCACCAGGTTTTTTTGGTTTGGGCTAGGTTCTTCCCAGTGTTCCTTTATTACATCCAGTGGTCCTCTTGGTCTTCTCCCATAGAGTAACTCAAATGGAGAGAAGCCAGTGGCTGCTTGTGGAACCTCCCTGTATGCAAATAACACATATGGAAGCAGTTCATCCCATTGCTTTGGATACTGTACCACAAATTTACACAGCATCTTTTTAAGAGTTTGGTTAAAACGTTCCACCAAGCCATCAGTTTGGGGGTGATAAGAGGTGGTCCTCACAGCCTCAATACCAAGGAGCTGATGGATTTGCTTCATTAAACTGGACTGAAAGTTTGAACCTTGGTCTGTGAGAATTGTATGAGGAATACCCATCTGACTAAAGAACTTAATCAGTTCTTCTGCAATTCTTTTTGTGGTGATAGTTCTTAAAGGGATAGCCTCTGGATACCGGGTCATATAATCACTTAGTACAAGAACATATTGGTTACCTTTTTTACTTTTTTCAAGAGGACCAATGATATCCAAAGCTATCCTTTCAAAAGGGGTATCAACCACGGGGATGGGAAGCAATTTACATTTTTTGTCACCTGGAGCAATATATTGGCATTCTGGACATGATTCACAAAAAATTGCCACATCTGCATGTATTTTAGGCCAAAAGAACCGGTTCAGTATTCTTGACAGAGTTTTATTTCTACCCAAATGTCCAGAGAGTGGAATACTGTGAGCAATATTCATAATTGACTCTCTGTACTCAGAGGGTACCACAATTTGCCACACTTGCTCTGCTGTTTGTGGGTGCTGGCAAACCCTATACAGGATCTTATTTTTTAATGTGTAATAGGGATACTGTTTGGGTTCTTCTGTGTCCTCTTTCACCTGAGAGAACGGTAAGGCAAGGGTGTTATCTTGTCTTTGTTTAACAGACATATCCTCCCAATTTAAAGGTTGATTAGGTCCTTTTTCCAAGAGACCATGTTCAGACCGCCATTTTTCACGGGCAAGTCGCTTTCCTCTCTTAGAAAGATGACTTTTACCATTACCATCGAATACATCACCATCAAATGGAAACACATCACCTAGAGGTTGTACAGTAGATAGTGTTTTAACTTGTGACCTAGTTGTTATTGCCGAAATCAAACTGCTATTTTTGATCATAGTACCGAATCCAGGTATGTCCTGACCCAAGACTACAGAATATGGCAGCGTAGGTACTACCCCCATTTCTACTGACACTTGCATATCATCTATTTGCACAGGTATAATAGCCTTAGGGTACACCTTTTTATCACCATGCACACATGTCAATAGCAAATGACCTGTTATATTAGCAGAGTCCACCAAGTCTGATCTAATCAGAGACTGCTGACTCCCAGTATCAATTAAAGCAGTCACCATTTGGGAGTTCACAGTAACAGGCTGCAAATATTCTTTCACAAGTCCCGCACAATTTGCAGATCCTTTTACTTTTCTACTGGTTACCATGACACAGTCCTTAGCATAATGTCCAGTTTTACCACAGGAAAAACAAGTAATCTCCTTATGCTGGCCTTTATACTTAACAGTCTCAGCCCTTTGCTTATCAGTAACAGTAGTAAAAGGAATAGGTCTTACCACACTTGGTTTCTGGATCAGTCCTTTCCTTGCAAGCAAAAAGTTTTCAGCGAGTGTCACTGCTTGCTCACCATCATCAGGCTGATGTTCCTTGACCCAGATTTGCATAGGTGCAGGTAGAACATCCAAGAATTGCTCCATAATGATAGTCTCCATCACCTGTTGAACCGTCTTGCCCTCCGGAGCAATCCACTTGGTGCACAATTCCGTCAGCTGGGTGTAGGCCTCTCTTGGCCCTTCCCTGTCCTGGTATCTGTAGGTCCGGAATTTTTGGCGAAATGTCTCTCCATGTATATTGTAGCGTCTCAGAATTGCAGCTTTAACTTTTTGGTAGTTTCCTGCATCCTCAGTGCGCATTTGGCTATAGGCCTGCAAAGCTTTGCTGGTGAGGAATGGTGCAAGATGAAGAACCCACTGATCCTCAGGCCACTTATTTGCTTGAGCCACTCTTTCAAACACTTTAAGAAATGACTCTATATCATCAGTCTCTGATAGCTTAGTAAGCTTTAAATTTGTAGTAGGAGGTATATTGCGCTGCATGGCTTGCAGCACCTGTAAGAACTGTTCATCTCTCCTTACCCTTTCCTTTTCTTGTTGCTGCAGCTCAATTTTACGCTGCTCCTCCTCTTTTTCTCTCCTCCATTGCTCACGCTCATAAGCATACTTTTCCTCCTCTTTTCTACGCTGGTCACTTAGCTCTTGGCGGTGAACCAACCACACAAGGAGTTCCTCTATATTTTTTGGAGTAGTTACACTCACCGGTGGATCCGTACCGCTCCCAGCTGCAGCGCCCTCCTCTGGAATCTTAGCTTTAGATTCTTCAATCTGGGTGCCTTCCATTTTGGATTTAGGGACCACTGGTTGGCGTCTTTCTGCAGGTCTGGGTGGTTGTATAGATCCCTTGGTTCGCTGAGATCGCCTTGGAGAAGAAGTTGTTATAAATCTCCTGGCATGACCTCTTCCGGCCATGGACTGAGTTTGACAGCTGCGCTTATGAGTCCAGTGCAGACAGCAAGCATCCCACTTCTGACACCATATGTTGGGGCGTGGGAGTCATTGCCGGTAAAAACAGTCCTCACTCAAGTCTTGGCAAAAATAGGCTTAGGTTTATTTTGAGCAAAAACAGAAAACAAATGAACAAAAACAAAATTCATGATAATAAGGGGTTAAGTTATAGCTACCGTAGGACCAAGTAGCACCCCCAGCTCTCAGCTCATCCTGACTGAACTGAACTGAAAATCCCTCCACCTATATACAGGTGCACTTATCTACCAATTACCAGTTTCCAACAGCCCTTTATTCTTAAAGGAATATACATCTGGTTTTTAAACAGAAATATTACATATAAATCATACATTAATCCACATGAAACAAAGCAACAAAGCATGTCTCCTTTAAAAATAAAAAGGAGCTTATAATCTATATACATATTAACAAATTATACACAGGTTTGGCTGCAGCTTTGCCTCACCTGGCAGTGATTAGCAGCATCCTATATAAACCCAGCACACCCTCTGCTCTGGTTTGGTCTCTGCAGGTAAGTAGCTGGTCATGCTGTGTGTGTGTTGGTGGGGAATAGTGAACTAGTTTATCTGTGAAAGAATAGTGGACAGAGATGAAGATTTGCTGGCCAGCAGATAGAAAAGAGAGAGAAAGATACATACACACAGACAGACAGACAGACCTGCTCACTATTAACCCCTCAACAGACGCGCATAGCAGCTCAGCGTCTCTGAACGCTGGAGGCCGCGTCTTGCGCTTCCCTCTAACAGGGAGCGCACCTGCGCCGGCCATTCACAAACGGACGGCGCGGTTGCGCGCCCTGCTAGAGGGAAGCACGAGACGCTGCCTCGGCTCGCGCATGCGCCGACGGAACGGGGCTGAGGTAAGGTTTGTGGGCCTCCTGGGGGGTTCCTCCCCGCGGGACATCCCGATTTCGGATGCCCCGCGGGGAGGGATCTGATCGGTCCGGGAATCTTATAGATCCCCCCTGGGTGTTGGTCCACTTTAACTGTAGAGGCATCCCAAGAGAGTGTTAAAAGGGACATAAAGTAATTCTTGACTCTTGGTCTAGAGCCATGGCTTCAGATTACTGTGTGTGTATCTGAAGAATAGACTGAGAATGCTGCATTCATGCTGAGAAAGCAGGGGGTGTTCTATGCTTCTTTATGTCCGTTTATATGTGTCTCATTCTCACTCTCTCACCAGCATAAGAACATGTTTCTTTTTTCATTGCTGTCAGTAAAATTTGTTCTGAGCCCAGAAGCACATAAGAGACAGACAAGCAGAGGAGGAAACAGCTTCACCCCTTCAGACACAGGGGAATGGCTTGTGCCACACACTCTGATGCAAGAGGTATACAACCATATTCCAGGATAAAAAAAGTTGGTTGTGTATAAATAAAATCCAGGGTCTGGGTTACCATAAATGGTCAGGGGCTTAGCCTTGATGGCTTAATTTAGCTGTTCAGCAAGATTAATCCTCTACATGGCAGGCAAGCAAACAATGATTCGTTTTTACACACAGCTTTTTCATTCCCTTGAATACACAAACAAAGCTGATGATGTCACCCATATAGACATGGACCTTCTGTCCTTTACTAAATCGACCTTTAAGTCAGTTATCTATACTGTGTGTACAGTTATAAGGCAAGTGAGTATTTTGACCATATCATCCACTTACCTGCCACCCACGATCACGCATCTGCTGTACTGGGATAATTAGCCACACCCACTGCAATTGGTGCCTTTGTATATGGAAACACTTGGTGAGACCACTCCCACACACCCACTTCAGTGTAGCGTGTGAGCTATGTGTAGAACAGGGCAGGGTAGGTTGCCTCATGTCTTTTGGCACAACTGGTCTGAGGCCTTTAGGAAAGAAAAAAGTGTTCTTCTGATCTAAACCCAAATGAGAACTTGTGCGCTCTTTTTACTTAGGGGGATTTTCGGTGAAGGAAAACAGTAAACCTCAATGAATAGTGTCTGCGAGCCTGTGGTTGCTACTGCACAAAAAGTTGATTGTCATCAGATAAAGATTTATCATTTATGAAGCGTCGGCACCACACAGTGTCACTTTTTTGGCCTCAGCGTTATTCAGCGTTCCACTTAAGAAACCAAAAAACGGCAGAGGCCGCCACCCAGCGTCTTACTTAACACTAGCACCCAAAAGGTCAAAGTGCTGGGTGATCTGGTTGAAGCAGCGCCAGATGAAACCTGGTGCTGTAGGTCAGGATCCCATAGAGCACAATGGGCAGAACTGGAGTAAAGTGTTTAATGCCTATAATTAATATTACACACATTTATTTGTACAGAAATTGCATTGGGATTAATGGAATATAATGGAAGCACAGGACCTAGATGTGGCCAAATGACTTTTTCTTTTTCCAATGCTTCTTTTTGTTACAAATGTGTAATTTGGACAAAAAGGAAAACGCAGCCTAAACACACGGTAAAGTTTGTCCCCTTTGTCCCCAGCAGTGATTTCTTGTAACTGTGAAAACTGATGAAACACTAACCAGCACGGTTTAGGTCATCTTACACCCCCCCTTATAGTGGTTTTGGTCATCTTACTCCCCCCTTATAGTGGTTTAGGTCATCTTACACCCCCCTTATAGTGGTTTTGGTCATCTTAAACCCCCCTTATAGTGGTTTTGGTCATCTTACTCCCCCCTTATAGTGGTTTAGGTCATCTTACACCCCCCTTATAGTGGTTTTGGTCATCTTACTCCCCCCTTATAGTGGTTTAGGTCATCTTACACCCCCCTTATAGTGGTTTTGGTCATCTTACACCCCCCTTATAGTGGTTTCGGTCATCTTACACCCCCCTTATAGTGGTTTTGGTCATCTTACACCCCCCTTATAGTGGTTTCGGTCGTCTGACACCCCCCTTATAGTGGGTTTGGTCATCTTACACCCCCCTTATAGTGGTTTAGGTCATCTTCCCCCCCCCCCCCTTATAGTGGTTTAGGTCATCTTACACCCCCCTTATAGTGGTTTTGGTCATCTTACTCCCCCCTTATAGTGGTTTAGGTCATCTTACACCCCCCTTATAGTGGTTTTGGTCATCTGACACCCCCCTTATAGTGGTTTCGGTCATCTTACACCCCCCTTATAGTGGTTTTGGTCATCTTACACCCCCCTTATAGTGGTTTTGGTCATCTGACACCCCCCTTATAGTGGGTTTGGTCATCTTACACCCCCCTTATAGTGGTTTAGGTCATCTTACACCCCCCTTATAGTGGTTTTGGTCATCTTACTCCCCCCTTATAGTGGTTTAGGTCATCTTACACCCCCCTTATAGTGGTTTTGGTCATCTTACTCCCCCCTTATAGTGGTTTAGGTCATCTTACACCCCCCTTATAGTGGTTTTGGTCATCTTACACCCCCCTTATAGTTGTTTATGACAAATTATGATTGGAGCCAACAAATATTTCCCCTGTAGTGTAGTACTTGGATTAGAGTGAAGGGTAGTTAGCTTACCGCAAAAAACGAAGTGATCATGCTTTCCCTTAGCTCAAAGCCAGTCTGGGTGTCCTCACTTGTTTCTGTGGCCAAGTTGGGGATTTCGGGCACCAGTGCTGTTTCTTCAGGTGATTGGATTCTGTGGCATATACAAAGATTGTGGAGCACACAGCAGGCGAGGATGATCTTGGAGACCTTTTGTGGACTGTACAGCATCTCTCCTCCTGGGCGTGCCAAACAGAGAAAGCGTGCTTTCAGCAGGCCGATGGTTCGTTCCACAATGCTTCGGGTTTTGCGGTGTGCTGCATTGTAGCGTTCTTGGGCAGAGGTCTGTGGGCTTCTGACCGGAGTCATCACCCACGTTCTCTGCCCGTATCCCTTGTCCGCTGTGGGAAAAACACAAGGAGAGAGACAGCAATTAGTACTAGTACATGTTTTTGGTTTCATTTTTAAAAATTTCGCTTACTACGCCACATATTTTATGCCAAATACTTTGACATGGTTAATTATTTACCCAGTAGCCAGCCAGCTGGCATTTCGTTGTTCTCGAACTTCCGGCACAGGACTGTCCGCTGCAGGACGTAAGAATCGTGGCATGAGCCGGGGAACCCCGATTTCACGGCCCGCAGCTTCATTTCATGGTCACAGACCACCATGATGTTCATTGAATGATGTTTTCGGTTCCTAAAATACAGCTCCTGTGCACGGGGAGGGCGGAAAGGGATATGTGTACCATCAACGCACCCTAGCACATTCGGGATCCCTCCCATTAGATAGAAAGCATGTTTTATTTTGGCAACCTCATCCTCATCCTCAGGAAACTTGATGTAAATAGGGATCAAATCACAAATCGCCAGTACTACCTGGATTAATATGCGGCTCATTGTAGCCTGGCTGATCCCGCTGAGGAGGGCAGAGGTTGCCTGGAAGGTCCCTCGTGCCAAAATATTCAAAGTGGCACACAGGCGTACTATGCCTGGAATGGAACGAGTGCGTTTGGTGGATGGCTCGATTGTGTGCTTAATCTGATCATATAGGGACTGTAGTGCAGCACGATTCAGACGGAAGCGGCTCCTGATCTGCTCGTCACTTAAGTCCCATACTGAAAGGCGGATTCCAAAGGAGCGGGGTGCCCTAAGCCTCACAGCACCCCCCTCCCTGTCCTCCTGCTCTTCCAGCATTCTCACACATCCATCCACCCATACCCCATACATCACCCTCTTATCCATCACACACTCAACAGATATACAAAATAAGCCAAACAAAACCAAAAACCACAAACACACCACACACACAAACAATCACACTCCTCACACACTCACTACAATGCAGCTCACCACAAAACCAGAAGTATAGTGGTCAGAACCACCAGACTGCTGAAAAACAGCTTTCTAAGTTAGGCACAACCAAGAGGGGAGTTGCTGCACAGCCCACAAAAGGCCCCAAAATCAAGCCTCACTTGCTGTATGCTCCACAATATTTGCATATGCCAACAAAATCAATCTCCTAAAGAAACAGCACTGATATCAGAAATCACCCAACAAGCCACAGAGAGTGAGGACCAAACCCAGCCAGACACTCAAATGAGCTAAGGGAACCAAGCACCACACCACAGCCTTTGCCACAGTGTAACAATACCAGAAGCTTCCCAAATCCAGCCATTTATACTTCACTTTGAAAAAGGACAGGTCCGCTTTGCCGCCTTTTGCGTTGCTCTGCTATTTCCGGTCTCCAATTAGCTGACCCAGGTGTGCGTGAAACGGAGTGCGCACGCGCACGCTAGTAGCCCTACTAGCGTACGTGAGCCTAAACTTGCGTGCATTAACGGACATGGCAGAAAATTCTGTGGTGGGCCAATGAAAGGTAAGCTGCTGTTTCTTTAAATAGCCATTAGTATAGCCACATGTCACAAGTGTTTAATATACATGAGTACATTGTTGTATTTGGGTGTGTGTTGTTTGGTTAATGAGGTCTGTAATTAGTTAATTGCCTACCACACATGGTTCAGTCAGTGCAGTGGAGGTGTTGCTACAAGCACCTGGCCAGTATGTGTGAATCTATTAAGTGGACCTGTTTGTGATTGGCTGTTAGAGCACATAAAACCTGCCCAACCCAAAAAGAGGGCGATGCCATTCTGTAGTCTGCATGCGTGCTTGTTGGTTGTGTATTGGTGTGTGTGTGCAGCTACAGGATGGAGCCAAATTCAGGACATCTGCCGGCCACAGCAGGCCCAAGTAGGAGTGTGGTGGGTACTGTGGGCAGACCTCCCTTAAGGAAAAGGGCCCAGCCTGAAGGTGGTGCAGCACCCCAGGCTAAGCGCCCAGGTGCCAAGAGGGAGCCTGAATTTAATTTGGCAGAGAATAATAATCTTGTGCGCCTTACCCTTGCTAAATGGGAGCTGCTCTTTGGCTCCCAAAGCAAGTCAATAGGCAAACAAGAAAGAAGCAAATTGTGGGATGCCATTGGTGAGGAGCTTACTAGCAGTGCTCCACACCCACGTAGTGGCCCATCCTGCAGGAAACGCTTCTACACTTTGAGAGGGGCCCTTATAAAAAAGATGAATCACGATCTTGATGTCGAGAGTGGGACCATCCAGGGTCCAAAGAGTACCTACAGGCCGTATGAGGAGATGCTGAAGGGCAAAATTCCACTTGCTCGGCTGCAGGGTGTGGATCCTGGGGATGACACCACAGGTTGGACTGAAGGTACATATTTTCTGTCTATTTTGTGATGGTAATGTTAATGTATGTGATTTGCTTTGTCTCTTTCTGGCCAACTAACAGTAGGACCTGTGAAGTAGTACATTATACCTCATAAATGTTTTACTTTCCTGTGTGTTGCTTTCTGCATAGGTGCACATGGTGCTGTCCATGAGTCGGGGGAGGAGGAGGACACCCAAAATCCTGCCCTTCAACCAACCTCCAGCCTAACCCAGTCTGCCATTGAAGGTATTTAACACTAATTTAGGGGCTGGTTGTTTTTGCCCAAAATGGGTGTGGGAGCACCTCAAACAATAGCTTGTACCACTGTTGAGGATTAC
Source organism: Gastrophryne carolinensis (assembly GCA_027917425.1). Taxonomy (NCBI): domain Eukaryota; kingdom Metazoa; phylum Chordata; class Amphibia; order Anura; family Microhylidae; genus Gastrophryne; species Gastrophryne carolinensis. The sequence continues at coordinate 575,097,789 of CM051234.1, read as the reverse complement.
TAATATGGACCTGCGGACTAATTTCACGCCCATTTTAACCCTCACAGCAACTAACTAACAAGGCCCTAACATGTGTAGCTATGTGGGAAGCCAGAGATGTGTGGCCATATATCTGCATATACATGTGGAAGCCACACTGGCCTTGTTTAGTGAATATTATTGATTGAGCTGCTCACACACACCTAAATGCATGTTTTATTTTGTGCCGCACATTACCAATGGCTAAATGTTTGGTTTGTTTTTGCCTAGCTGCCCCGCCATTGGCACCAGCATCTCCTCAGGAGCCAAGCTACTCTTTGGATGCCGGTAAGTGCATGTGTCAACCTTGCTTTATCCGCTTTACCACAAGTGCATGTCTATCATTCCTCTTTTTGATTTGTAGGCCAAGTGACTGGTTCATCTTTGGACCCCACTTCCGATGTTGCAGGTCAACAGGACCCTGTTGGTGTGTATTGCAATAAATAATGTATCCTTTATGCAGTTTATGTTACAATGGTTCAATTTGGTTAGTCTAATAATCTACATGTTTGCTCTGTCAACTTGAAGATGCCTATTTTGAGTGCTTTTTCCATCCCCAGGGTCAGTCTAATAGTTTTTGGAGTGATTGCAATGCATTTTTTGGGTATATTTAAAGACAAACATTCACCCAAGTAGTTGGAGGAATATTTAGAGACATTAATTGTGTCTTTTAGTTGGCCAGAATATCGGAAGTGGCTGTCCGGAAAGGGCCCTTCACGTTGAGGCTGCCAGAGATGAGGGTAAGTTGTTTTTGCTTGATTATCTAGTATGGATTTTTGCAATACTTTTGTGGAACTTTATTCGGCCAACTTGTGTTTAAACATGTATTTTCAAGGGCAAAGCTCGAGTGAGGGCCCCACTCCAGACATCTGGGAGATGGCGGGTATGTGTAATTTTAGCAATGTGTCTGATCTTATTTGGCCCAATTATTGCCTCATATTCCTCTTACATACATGTTAGCAATCTGAGTTTAACAGATACCTTTTGGCTAGTGTGTAATCTTGCACTTTGTGGAGGTATGGCCTCGATAGGCTATCCATGTTACATTTGAGTTTGGTCCACTGACCTACTAACCTGACTTTCCTGTTTAGCATATGCCAACTTGCCGGAGCTCTCTGATGTGGATTTGCCCCTCTCTGGCAGCCAGACCCCGCTCCTACCTGTGCCGGACATCACGGAGGTAACATGGCTGATTTAGAGGACCAATTAGCACATTGGCATGTTCGTGGGTAGGCCATGAACCAACATGTCACATTTCCTTTCTTTGTTGTTTTGGCAGGAGGCGGGACCAGAACCCCAAGCTGGGACCTCTTCCCAAGTGCCATGTGGCCAAGCTTCAGAGGCTCAAGCAAGGGTAAGTTGTATTGTTACAGTTTGGGCAAATGATTTGGCCTACCTGCATTGGTTCTGTTTGACTAAAATGTTGTTTTCTATTTTGTTAGGCTCAAACCAGAGCAAGAGGAGGTGTGGCACCAACCAGTGCAGACTTTTACGAGCTAGGGGTCCGGATGCTGGAGGACTACAGTCGCCAACAGCTGCGTGATGTAACTAATGAGCGCATTGCGGCGTTGGAACATCAGGTGCTAATGTGTCAGCAACAAAATGAGGCCCAGCAGCGCCAGATAGACGAGTTGCGACAAGGCCAACAGCAAACAACTAACCAGGAACTTGTTCGCCTGTCAAATCTGATGGAGCAATCTCTCCAGCGCCAGGAACAATCTCTCCAGCGCCAGGAACAAAGTTTGTTGTTGACACAACAGCTCATACAACAGCAGTCTATTTTTTTTTCTACACTGTTGGCCCCCAACACCGCCCCTAGCAATGACTCCCAACCTCCCCGGCCCCCAAGCCAAGAATATTAATTTGTTTGTTGTTGTAATTTTTTTTTGGAAATATATTTGATTACCCCACCTCTAAATTGTGTTTTTCCTAAGACATAGCTAAGAACACAGTCAGGGATGAGTATCTTGATCTACATATGTAAATGTAGGCAAAAATTAATGCCACACATTGGTGACCATAGCTTACTATGGTTTACACATTAAATGGCTACAAAGGTATGCCAAAATTTACACACGAATGGGTTTGTAGACACTTAAACTATGCTTGACAAGGCACAACACACTGTAATTAACAAAATAAAAAATATTTATTAAGAAAGACAGGCAACAGGCCCAACATTTGGCCGCAAAGTGCATAAAACCAGGGGCCAGTCATCACCCCACCCTAACGACGCCTCTTCTTGGCCAGCAGCATAAGGCGAAGACGCCGGATCGACCGCCACAGTCTGCGATGCTGGTTTTCACAAGCTGTAGAGAGTAGAAAAAAAACAGATTTAAAAAATTGAATGTGACCTCAACAGACACAGATGTAGCAATGTAATGTCAGTGGGTCCAATTAGCTGACACTCACATTAACATTGTTGCCCACTGTGCCCTTAGGTGTTACCATTATATGAGTACTAGTGGCTGGCTTAAATGTGGCCACAACATCCCAAGCATACATTTACTCTTAACTCTTGGGAATAAAAGAAGGTATAAGTCCCAGTGTGGACATTTATGTGTTTAGTCACAGCCAAACATCAGGGCCTAAGTCCTAACGAGTAAACTAGTTTGTCCAAGAATCTTAGAGGTCACGACCTAAGCAGGCCCATTTGGTTGGGTAGAAACCACAATTTGTCTCTATGTGGCAAACTCAAGAATGTGAGGCAACAATCAAGCATGCAGACATGCATGTAGGATTGTTGGCCAAACACATGTAACCTAGATGTGTGTTGATTAAACACATAGGTACATTGTAAATGTCTGCAGAATTGACTATAAGACATAGGGTTCACAAGTCTTTAGGCATATGAAGTGGGATGTACTCACCAACGCAGCTGTGGCGGGGGCCCATGCTGCTGGCCGTCCCGGGAGGTGTGGTGGTGATGTACACCGGCTCCGTCTGCGTGGCCACATCTGTCAGGAGAAAGCAAAAGAGAAAAGCAAAATTAGTGGGCCAATGACACATGACTATTTGTCATCCATCTGGTTATGGAGTCTGCCAACTCAAATGCTTGCATGGTTACACACATGTTGTCCGACATTAGCATCTTTCATGGTCCATGAGTTCATGTAAATTCTTTTGGGTTGCAACATGGACACATAAAGATAATGTGCCAATAACCTTGACAGTGCAATGATAAGGACTAATTTGCAGTTGATTGTAGAATGTTACTAGTGTGCAACATGTGTTAGCCGGAACAACTTAACAAAATAACACATTTGCTAGCCCCCATCATGGTGTGGACAGAAACATAGGGGTGGTTGCCATTTGTATTGCACTGTAGTGGGGTTTGTGATGTTAATGTACATTATCAAACCAGCTTGTACTATGGACCAGGAAACATGTGTCTGTTAAAAGTGGGCCAAGACCCAGGATTGATACTATTCTGTGTTTTGGTCCACTTTGGCAGAGCACAACAATTTGAGTGAGACACCGTCCGCCGCCGCTGCCTTCCGCGCATCACTCCTCCAGTGTGTGCGCACGCGCAGGCCATTATGAAACAGAGAGCGCAGGCGCACACACATCTAGAGGGGCACGCAGGAGGGTGCGGCGGTGGCTTCTGCCACCCCCAATGAGGTAAGGAGTTTGTGGGCTTTTTGGGGGGGGGCCCTGGGTGAGGGAGGTGATTGGGCATGGAAGCTTAGAGATTCCAAGCACAATCAACAATGGGTGTTGGTCCACTTTAAGGAATGTCATAACATATGGAATGTGAGGGATAACAACAAACACTTACCACGACTATGCCCGTGGAGAAGGCGTTGCCAAAAGGCCATGGAGGTGCCGCCTATATGATGCCCTGCAAATTAGAGAGGAATGGCAAGGGCTAAGTACAAATGGCCAGATGAAACCTGTCCCAGACTAACAATGACAAAATGTGCACTCACCAGGGGATGATCCGCCACTTGAAGCCCAGGGAGGGCTCTGAGGAGGAGGCGGGGAGCCTCGGCTCCTCACACTCTGCTCCGAAGATCCCCCAGCCAAAGGGCCACCCTCCTCCCTCTCACTCCCTGCTCCTTCAGGGAGTGTGGGAGAGTCCATTCCTTCCACCCCACTTGGACTCCCCACTTGAGAGTGGCCCCTTGGCTGTTGAGACTCCTCAGAGTCAGAGTGTGAGGAGCTGAGGCTTGATCCTGCCAGCCCCCCAGCAGCACACTCCTCTGGGGCGTCATCCCCTTCCTCCCCTGGGTCCTCTAAATAGGACCCGCGAGAGGGACCCTCCCCCGATGACTCCCCCGAGTCCGCCTGTCTGGTTCGGGGGAGGACTCCCTTCCCACGTTTCCCCAGGGGAGGACGCTTATCTGTGTTGAGGGGGTGAATGAAAAGAATTAATATTAATACCCAAAATGGACACAGCTTAGAAGATTATTTACAAAAAAGTATAAACATAGCATAAGCTTAAACTTACCTGAAGCGTAGGCATCATATAGGCGGTACACGCCTTCAGGGTCCCGGCGCTTGAAGTCCGACCATTTTTGCATTATTGATCGGACTGTGAGGTGGGCGTCGAAGCGCCGGGACACTGTGGCCTTCACCTCCATGGCAATTCGCTTCTTGCCCCCACGGGCATAGTCGTATTGGTGGATGCAGAAATCCTATGAGCAATGAAAAACAAACAAAAATCAATACATGACATCAGAACAATGGCCTAAACAGTTATACTGAGAACAGATTAAAGTGGACCAACACCCAGGATTTTGACTATTCTGGGTTTGGGTCCACTTTAGTGGGGCACAAAAATCGGGGGTGGGCCGCTGTCTGTAACCCCCCGGGAAGGCCAGAAATACTCAACTGACCACGCTCCCACGTGACTGCGCCAGGCTATCACAGCGCTCTGCGCCGCTGTGGTATGCACGTCCCATGCCGCTTGGACGCGCATACCAGCTCAGCTGCCTCTGAGCGCTGTAGGACGCGTGTTGCGCTTCCCTCTAACAGGGAGGGCGCCTGCGCCGGCCATTAACAAATGTCCGGCGCTGGTGCGCACCCTGCTAGAGGGATGCGCAAGACGCATCCGCAGCTCGCGCATGCACCGATGTAACGGGGCTGAGGTAAGGTTTTTTGGCCTCCTGGGGGGTTCATCCCCGCAGGACATCCCGATTTGGGATGCCCCGCGGGGAGGGATCTGATTGGTCCGGAAATCTAAGAGATTTCAGGGCCAATCCCCCCTGTGTGTTGGTCCACTTTAAACATAAAATCCAAGATAAACATACTCACTTTGACCACCTGGCCGTTTACGCGGCTATCCACCCGTTTCCGAGTCTGTTTCGCTGGCCCAGGAGGGGAAGGGGTTGGAGGGGGGTTAGGTGGGGGAGGTGAGGTAGGTGGGGGAGGTGGGGGAGGGGTGGTGGGGTCAGAATCAGAGGAGGAGCTGGGGAGGCGCAGAATCCGTCTCCTGGGCAGCATGGTGGAAACGCAAAGGAGGAAACAGGAACCGGATATGACCAAAGCGACAGGGGAAAAAAAAAAAACGCTCCGCGCACCAGGAACAAGCTAATATCCGCTATGTGCAAGCTAAGTGGCGGAAATAGTCAATTTACGCATTCCAAAAAGCTATTGGACAAAGCGCAAGTAATTTTTAGCTTTATGTGGCTTTGAAACGCAAAGGATGAAACCGGAACCGGATATGACCAAAGCAACTGGGGAAAAAAAAAACACAAACGCTCCGCGCACCAGGAACAAGCTAATATCAGCTATGTGCAAGCTAAGTGGCGGAAAAAGAAAATTTACACATTAAAACAAGCTATTGGACAAAGCGCGTGAAAGTTAAAGCTTTATGTAGCTTTGAAACGCAAAGGAGGAAACCGGAACCGGATATGACCAAAGCAACTGGGAAAAAAATAAAAAAAAAAAAAACCTCCGCGCACAAGGAACAAGCTAATATCAGCTATGTGCAAGCTAAGTGGCGGAAAAAGTAAATTTACGCATTACAACAAGCTATTGGCAAAGACGCCATTAATTATTAGCTTGATTTAGCTGGGTGTTCAAGATCCTGTAATGCATAGGTCCGAGAAAACCAAAAAGCTGGTTGCTTACAAATAACAATCTTATTCCTTCATAACATAATAACAATAAAACTATCCAACTACATGATAATGTGGCACACAGGAGAATGCATAACGGGTTGTTATGAGCTTGTACGCCTGAAGAAATCCTGCAGAATGTGGACATGCACGCTCACAACTACAGTGTATTCATTAAGAACGACTGGGGTCGCGGCAAGTGAATTCCGGGAAAATGGCAGAAGGGCACATGTATGAACAGCACAGCGCAGCACAGCGACGCTCGCGCCGCCACATAGCGAATCAGAACAGCGACTGAACAAACTCTGACCACCACAGATTCATCAAGGACAGGGCTGCCGAATAGCTTGGGCGCTGGCAATTTCAATGAGCGAACGTGAGCGCCAAACATGACTGACTAAAAAGTAGCTTTCCAAGCCCCGTGTGTTGTGAAAGCAAGCTATTTTGAGCCTAATGTGTTTTGTGGGAGGAGATGCATTTTAGATGTCACTCACAACATTACAGTGTAAAAATTACAACTTTCATCTAAAAAACAAAAATAACACGACAGATTAATAAAACATATCCCAAAAAACATGTGTTGAATTTTGTGCAAAACACAAGAACACAAAAACCACTTAAAACAATCATTGCAGTGTCTGCCATTGAAATGTATGGGAGAGCGGCAGGTAGCGACAGGTCAGACCTGGCACTGTGATGGGATTAGCAGCGGCGCTGTTCGTTGCAGTCAGCTACATGATGAATCCCGCGCTAGCTGACGCTCTCGCCGGCGCTAGCCGCATTTAGCGTGATAAATGCGTCATTGTGGCCGACGCCGGGCGTACTTGAGTCGGTAGCTAACGGCGGTACCTGGCGCTCGTCAGACACTACCTGGCGCTATCGCTTGATGAATAAGGGCCAAAGTCTTACTTTACTTTATTGAATACTCAGGTTGAAAGTTTGTTAACATTTTGGATTGAGTGATAGTGCTGTAGTTGTTCAATAATAAAATGAATCCTCAGAAATACAACTTGCTTAATATTTGTGCCCACAGTGCAATATTATTAATGTTAATAATCTTCCTCCCACCTTATCTCCACTGAAAACTTTGTAAAAAAAGCCATATCAAAGCATCTCAAAATTATATGTAAATACCTTATTTATTATATGTAAATACCTTTTGAATTCCTGCCTTCTCCAATTTAAAAATATTGCCCGCATACATTCCTTCCTCTCACCTGACACCACTAAAATATTAGTGCATGCCCTGTTCATATCCCGACTTGACTACTGCAACAACATCCTATGTGGTTTACCAACAAACTGGCACCCTTCCAATTTATTATGAACTCTGCTGTTCCCCTCACCCACCTTTGCCTTCTCCGCTCTGTCAGTCTCTCCACTGTCTGCCAGTCTCAAAGAGAATTCAGTTCTAACTCTTACTTACAAAACGCTCACCAGCCAGGCTCCCCCTACTTTTCATCTCAAACCCAATGCTATCAACCAGGACGCAGCCTTCACTCTGTCTCTGACCTTCTCTTGTCCTCTACTCTGATCACCTACTTTTACTCCTGTCCCCAGAGACTTCTCATGTGCCACTTCGCTTCTCTGAAATTCCCTACTCTGTGCAATTTGACACTTCCCAACACTCAAGGCTATCAAAACTGTCCTCTAGACTGTAAGGCCTCGATTCACAGAGTTGAAAAAACTCTCATGATAGTAAAAAATTCAATTCATGAGAAAAAAAGCGAATCACCAGATAAAAAGACTATAAAAGCCAATGGCACTTTTTACTACAGGTAAATAGAGGTGAAAAGTTCAATACATTTTTGCAGGAGTAAAAAAGTGCCATTGACTTTCACTGCTTTCCTATCTGGTGATTCAATAACAGTGACATTCTCAGGCTTTTTTCTAATGAATTGAATTTTTTACTACCATGAATATTTTTTTCAACTCTTTGTGAATCATGGCCTAAGTTTAAAAAAGCAGGATGCTCTAACCTACTGCGTTCTGCTCTCTACATTGTTTGCTTTGTAATTTGTTGTATTGGGTCTGCAAATGTACTATATGTTTTACACTGTCTGTAATGACTACATTGTAAAGCACTACGAAAAAGGATGTCACTATATAAATAAATAATAATAAGTGAAGCAAATTTTTTCACTTACATTTTTGGGTTGGGTTTATTCTGGGAAGAGAGTGTCATGACAAAGCTTTATGGGACATGAGTATATACTGCTGTGGTCAGAGACAGCTGTTGGATAACTGTGGTTGCTGGGCTTGCTCAAGCTGAGAGCACCAAGGGACAGAGTGGCTGTACGACCACTTTTTTGCATGGTCCTGGACAAATTAAATGTAAAGGAGGGCAAACTTTGGAGCCCTGCTACTCCCTTGCACTGCAGGAAATAGAGGAGAGGCACATGGGATAGACATCAGGCGAGCTGCTTGCTGCATTATTATTGCATAATTTGATTTACAACCCCTTTAAGGACATTTGCTGCACAAATGGGTGATTGTGTCCTAGGAGCAGGAATTTCTGCACGTTGGCCAAATCACAATTGTTTACAGCGCGTGAAGGTCAATCAGTAATGAGGAGATGCCTTGTGGTGCTTAAGTGTGTGTATATATATATATATATATATATATATATATATGTTTATATGTTATATATGTTATATATGTTATATATATATATATATGTTTATATGTTTGTATGTTTTTTAAACTAATATATTATGTATTGTAACATATCTACTTTTACACATTTCACCAATGACAGCCTGGAGTCCAGTAACCAGGGCAGAGGAATACAACCACAACCAAGCTGCCCGCAATTCTGCTGTTTTTATTGAAAAGGAATAAAAATTGATTCAGATTGATTTGGAATGCTTCATAATGAAGACGTCTTATTCTCTGTATATTCTGCAGTAAAATGCCTTATTATTTATAGCTAGTCTATGAAAAAAAGACACAATTATCAATCAAACCTAAATCATTTTTAAGCACCCTCGTGTCTCTAGGCTACAACTGGTCCAGGACTAACGGCAGTATGCTGCCGCTCACCCCGCTTTACGGGCCCCATCGCTTTTAACCAATAGGGAGAATCGCCTGACCATGAAACAAGGCCGGGCATCCACAACTTTTCATGTTGGCTGTCAGTTTGATAGGTTAAAGCACCCCAGATAAACAGCAAACCAATAAAATGCAAGGGCTGTAGAACTACACCCAAACCCCCGAAATATATAGGAGCAGCACCAGTGACAATGATAGAATCTAAAAGCACATCAGCCTAATAGATGTGAAGGCTGATTCACTACTAACGCCAGGTATTGTCAGATGAGCGAGACCAAATCAGGGAGGGGGGGTAAACCTGGGCAATTGCCTTTCATGTATAGCGGCTCTTAGAGTGACCGCTAGTAGACGCTGTAAGCGGGTATCGGGCGCTGTAACAGAGCGTCTCGGTTGCTCTAGTAACCTGGCCGACATTGATGAATGTGATGTGTGTTGGGTGCTGTAACACCAGTATAGCCCTGCAGAAAGCGAGAGGTAGTGTCAGCTCAGTGTGCCTGGCACTCGGCGTTCCACACCATCTTTAACAAAACACTAGACACACACAGCACGACGCTGTGTAATTAAAGTCTGTTTTTGAACACATATCCACCAGTAAATAAAAGTGTTTGTTTGCAGCCAGGAGAGGTCACACAATGATTTGAACAAAAAAAAATGAAATCACCAAACATGCTATTTATACACAACTAATGAAGCCCCATTGAAATGTATGGGAGAGCGCTACAGAGCTACAGGTACTACATGGCGCTCCTGAGCCTAGAGCGCCGGCGCTATACACTGAGCCGCCTGGATTAATACATGTGACTCTACATGGCGCTGTTAGAGACGCTCACCAGATTCGCTTTCTTAAATTTGGTTTTGCATACAGCGCCCGACGTTCACCAAACGCTGCCTGCCGCTACGAGGCACTACCTGCTGCTATCCGTTTTTAAATAACCCCCATTATAACATATTAACACAGGGCATTTAGACAAATAGTTTAGAATGATTGGTCTTATTCCTTAGTATTTGATTATAATACCACAACAATTAATGTATTAAAAAATGACTAAAAAAAGTCATCATACTGAGCAATAGGACATATATAGAAATAAGACGCATTGGAGCCACTGATTGTTCTTCTGCATCTGGTCATCCTCCCAATAATGCAGAACAGATGCGGCGCTTGAGTGTAAGTTGAGTGGACATGGTGGGGGGTTATAACAAAAGAAAAGCAGCAGTCCTGATAACAGGAGCAGCCATCTTGGATTTGTGCACAGAGCGTTCCCCCCCCCCCCGTGCTGCCTCCTGTCCATATTCAATTTGAATAGGCAGACTGGCACGTGCACAGAGTTGGAGATTAGGGGGGATTCTGCCACACTGCCTATAAGAGGAGATTGGGGGGATTCTGCCACACTGCCTATAAGAGGAGATTGGAGGGATTCTGCCACACTGCCTATAAGAGGAGATTGGGGGGATTCTGCCACACTGCCTATAAGAGGAGATTGGGGGGATTCTGCCACACTGCCTATAAGAGGAGATTGGGGGGATTCTGCCATACTGCCTATTATATGGGATTGGGGGGATTCGCATACTGCTTGTTATAGGGGGATTGGTGGGATTCTGCCCATTTGCCTGTTATGGGGTGATTGGGGGAATTCTGCTCCTTCCTGTTCTAGGAGTGTAGTATTGTCTGTGCAGCTGCCCCCGCCCTGCCAACTTAATTCCAAGGCGAGGTAAGAGGTTTTTTTGTAACTACTTCAGTGTAGTGGGATAGCTGGACTACTAGACCAGAATATATGTGTAAATTCCGCACCACCATATAAGATCAAATTAGATTTTAATTTAATACCTGTGGCCGTGCAGTGGTGGGAGACTATGAGGCCGATTCATTAATAGCGCCAGGTAGCGACAGATGAGCGACTGTAGCGTGATTTTTTCAGCGCCAGCCAGTATTCGCTGTGCTTGGCCGGCATTAGCTTGATGACAGCGACTCAGTCGGTGTGCGGTAATGTTGAATACGGGCTGGGGGGTCGCCGTTTCACAGGTCCAGCGTTGTATGTGAGCGCCTGACAACGAATGGCCAGAGCGAACGGCTAGCTTCATATTCATTAACAAATCACGCTCCGAATGTACTGTCGCTGTCCATTCCTTGTTTAAACCCCAGAGCGCTGGCGGCGATGTGTATTAACTAGTTTTTAACCCCTAAACAACCATATTTTTGGAATGTAACATTATACATGTTTTTAGAATCATTTTGTAATATGAATACATTAATCTCAGACCTGTTAGATCAATTCTGCACATATTTTTTTAAATTTTTTTTTTTACTTAAAAATAAATCCTAACATTGCAGAAGTGTTCTCCGATTTTTTGACATTAAAAAAAAAAAAAAAAAATTAATACCAATTAATTATGAATAATTATAGATTGCTCCATTGAAATGCATTGGACATCGCCAGGGAGCGACAGCTCATACCTGGCGCTGTGAGGGAATTTGCAGTGGCGCTGTTCGGTCCAGGCGGCTTCATGATGAATGCCGCGCTAGCCGTCGCTCTCGCCGGCGCTAGCCTCATTTTGCTTGATAAATGCGTCATTGTGACCGCCGCCGGGCGTACTTGAGTCGGTAGTCGCCGTTAGCTGCCGCTACCTGGCGCTCGTCAGACACTACCTGGCGCTATCGCTTGATGAATAAGGGCCTATCTCTGTCTAAGATTAGTATTCTAATATTGTAGTGGTGAATCCAGCAATTCACCTAGTATAGCTCCAAACCATCGCACCTCCTCCACAGTAATCAATAAATAAATTAAATATACATCATGAATTCATAATAATTACCCACAAAAATTACATTACAGACAATTAAAAAACATATAAGACTACACCGTACATTCCCAAGGGCATCCCTATTTTACCCAACCCAATCCTATTGATAGGATATTTCAGTGTTCATATAACAAACAGTCCATAAAGTGCATAAGTGCTAATCTGTGCAAGTATAACATTAATGGTACAAAATGTGGCAAGAAAAAGAAAGAAAACAGACTAAAATGTCAAACACAACAAAACCAATTAGAAAACACACACATCACCTGAGTGTATAACTCTGAAGTGTTCCCCAGGAATGCCCAGGTCAAGTAGCGATCCCCCAACGCGTTTCATTGCCCCCCGCTCACAGGCCACTTTATCAAGGTGTAGATAGTTACCCCATCATTGCCCTTATAAATTGAGACTCACCCCTGATTACAGGACACGCGTCCGGGCGCGCAGCACGGCACCGGTCGGAAGCCGCCTGCACGCACACACACAGCTGAGCCCTGCGCTCCAATCGGAGCAATACTATCGTCCGGCGGCGTCATGGCCCCGCCCCCCAGACCGTCCCCCCAGCCAGCCGCACACATAAACACTGCTAATAGCGCGCGTGCCGCGGCTGTAGGGGGATGGAGGGGACGGAGCTCATCGTGCCGCCAGCACGGGTCTCCATAGATACTAGCCACAATGTAACAGGCAATTTAACGAGATAACTAGCCACCAAATACAATGATCCATAAATACGATCCCGACAAAAACCACATATTTAAAATCTTTATTAAATGATGTTTTTTAAATATGTGGTTTTTGTCGGGATCGTATTTATGGATCATTGTATTTGGTGGCTGGTTATCTCGTTACATTGCCTGTTACATTGTGTTTAGTATCTATGGAGACCCGTGCTGGCTGCGCAATGAGCTCCGTCCCCTCCATCCCTCCTACAGCCGCGGCACGCACGCTATTAGCAGTGTTTATGTGTGCGGCTGGCTGGGGGGACGGTCTGGGGGCGGGGCCATGACATTGCCGGACAATAGTATTGCTCTGATTGGAGCACAGGGCTCAGCTGTGTGTGTGCGTGCAGGCAGCTTCCGGCCGGGGCCGCGCTGCGCGCCCGGACGCGTGTCCTGCAATCAGGGGTGAGTCTCTATTTATAAGGGCAATGATGGGGTAACTATCTACACCTTGATAAAGTGGCCTGTGAGCGGGGGGCAACGAAACGCGTTGGGGGATCACTACTTGACCTGGGCATTCCTGGGGAACACTTCAGAGTTATACACTCAGGTGATGTGTGTGTTTTCTAATTGGTTTTGTTGTGTTTGACATTTTAGTCTGTTTTCTTTCTTTTTCTTGCCATTCTTGCCTTTTTCTTTTGTACCATTAATGTTATACTTGCACAGATTAGCACTTATGCACTTTATGGACTGTTTGTTATATGAACACTGAAATATCTTATTAATAGGATTGGGTTGGGTAAAATGGGGATGCCCTTGGGAATGTACGGTCTAGTCTTATATGTTTTTTAATTGTCTGTAATGTAATTTTTGTGGGTAATTATTAATAAATTATTTATGAATTCATGATGTATATTTAATTTATTTATTGATTACTGTGGAGGAGGTGCGATGGTTTGGAGCTATACTAGGTGAATTGCTGGATTCACCACTACAATATTAGAATACTTCAGTGTAGTGGTGGGGTATTCTGCCACACTGCCTGTTATAAGTGGTTTGGGGGGTTCTGCTACGCTGTCTGTTATAGGTGATTGGTGGGATTTTGCCACACTTCATTATGGTAGAAAATAGACAGCTCACAAGTTTCTGGGCTCATGGAAGGGGCCCTGGCAGCTCCAAATCCAAGTGTACAGGCCAAGATGATCCAGTGCTCCAAGTCTAGCTAAAATCAAATGCTTTATTGATTCACATGTATAAAATGCAATTGCGTGTCCCACATCTCATAGTGACGTGTTTCGGGAGGTCGCCGCCTTAATCTTACCCAGTGTAGCTTTCTGCAACATCTCCTACATTTCCAAGGTCCTCTCCCAGTAGATCGCGCCCTGCAGCACAATTCAGGAAGTCAGGCGCAGCTAGCAGCACCCATGGTCACCGGGGGGACAAACCCAGCTGCCCACCCCGCCCACGGCAGGGGTGGTGGCAAAAGGGGCAGGGGAGCCAGGAATGCCACCCGCAAGCCCAGACAACCTGTCTCTGTATGTTGATCGGTGAGGTGAGCTTAGATAAGGTCTCTTATGCAGGCAGCGTGGCCACCAGGACAGGAAATCGCTGCATACAGACATCTGTATAAATCCAAACAAATAGTTATATAAAATAAATTAAAAATTAAAATTATAAAAAATATTACAAAATTGCATACAAATACTGGCATCCAGGCGCCTGTGCTGGAGAGGGTCTCCAGTTCATCCCCTTTCTTACTCCCTTCCCTATCTTAGAGGACAGATCACTTCCCTCTAGAGTCCAGTGACCCCCCTCTTTCCCCCTGCTGTCAGTTTGAACAACACAAGGAAAGGCTAAGTTACTCTTGAGTGTTGGGCCCTACAGGCAGGTGGGAGCACAAAACTGAGGGTAAGGGTCTGCTTTTAAGTAAACCTCCTGCAGAGTCCTGCTCCACAGGGATCCCATATAAACCTTACACACTTCCTCCTGCCACCCAAGACATTGCAGAGATACTTACCTTTTTTTTCAAGTCACTCTGTCCAATAGGAAAACCCATCTTGGTGTTCAATAGAGGGGTAGGTAAACAAAGCCTTTAGTCTTTCCTAGCCAGCTTCCCCCACCCTGTCCACCCCCCAAAAAAATTGTGAGAACTGGGAAAAAAAATACTGCTGCAAACCTTGTGTTCAGGGACGGACTGGCCATAGGAAGACCCGGGCAAATGCCCAGTGGGCCACCCTTCTTTGGGGCAGTCTGGGCTGCTACCTTTACTAACGCTCCCATCCAATACCAGTCCCCTCCCCTCTATCCCCTTAGCCAATTAACCCCAGCCCATGTCCTCACCCTAATGATATAGCCTCAGTCTTGGAGGGTACTGGTTGACTGTCCAGGAAGCAGCAGAGATGCCATTGGCTGGTCACGGGCAGGCCAGTTTCTGGTAAAATCCTGGGCTGATTTTTGACCCCAGTCGACCACTGCTTGTGGTGCACTGGTGCAGCTATAATTGGCCCTGGAGTTAGAAGCCATGGCTGGTCCTAAATTCTCTTCTGAGCAAACTCTGGAGAGAGGCCCCCACCCCCGTCACTGCCCTCCCCAGCACATTGCAGAAAAAAATTATATACACCTAACCAATTCCATGGCACATGCACGGGTTGCACTGAATCCCTGAGTGGCCAGCACACTGCTATAGAGGGGTTTGGGATGCCCTGCTAAAGCAGACCTAAACCCAGGTTAGTTGGGGAAAACTGGATTTTGGTCTGCTTGAAAGGTAAAAGTGCTTAGGGGCTGAACTTTTTTTTCACAATTTTTTTTCACAGTCCCGTTGCGGGTCTGTCTCTGAAGGCCTACTGACAGGTGGGCCCCCCATTGTGGGTGAAGACGAGGGGGCAAAGAGGCAGAATCATCCCCAAAGTTCGGCTCCTCGTTGATTTTAGTGGGGACCAGGTTCAGGTTCGGGTCAAGTTCTGGTACCAGAACCAAACTCTTGTTTAAAATTCACGTGAACCTTTAGGAATTCGCCCAACACTAGTCACAGCACATTGTGGGCAGGGGAAATTGGAACCTTGATTACTTTTGGAATACATGCCTACTTATATCTTTAAGTGGAACAAAGCTCGGGCCTTTGAGAGCCCAATTTGTTACTAGCTCCTCGTAGAGCCGCTTGAGCATCTGCCGAGAGACGCTATTAGCGCCTTAGCCGCAACTCTGTCCACAGGCAGCGCTCCTAGTGTTTGTTACTGAAGGCTATGTGGCGCTGTACCTTTGCTTGATAATTTTTCAATGGAGATAGCGGCAAGTTGCGCCGGTGGCACTCTGTTGCTCCATGCCGTATTTAACATGTAAAACCACAGTGCAAACGCTGTTAGGCATTAGGCGCCAGGAGCAATACAGAAAAAGGCTTTAATATAGGATAGAATTACATTGGGGACATACAAATCACATGACACATAATTGGCAGACATGAAAATGGAAGTTAGCAGTGGGTAACCTATGTATAATAATGAACGAAAAAAACATTCAGAACAGGCCAGGGACCCTGTGTCACTTGAATGAGCACCAAAAAGTAGTGCTAGTGCTTCTCAAATAAAGCCCTTTGTTTTGTATAAGTCCCCAGAACGTTGTGAGAAAGCGAGAATTCTGCAGGAATACACTTGCACGGAAGTGTGGTATTTTCTTTTTACCCAAGCTGAATCAACACGTATGAATCCTTACCTAATGCATTTAACTACTTCGGGTTTCCGCAAGGGAACAAAAAGCACACTATAGAAAGTAACTTCTCTATTTCCAAGTGAATTCAATTTTTTTTCATTTCTTGTATTTCATCCATTTAAACTGTCCTTGGGAACCTGGCTACTACTGCTCCGCTGAATGTGGTTGTCTTAGGGTTTATGGCCTGCCAAGATTTGTTGGGTTCTATTTCCTCAAAAACTCATCCCAATGGCTTTTTAAGAACAAACAGTATACTTACCTTATCCAGCTCATTGGTCACTTCTGAAATCATATCTCCCTCCTCATTTCTTCTTTCTCCTGCTCCATGCTGGCCAGGCGCAGGAGTGTACCTAGCCTCTCTGCTGCCTGAGGCGAACTATGCGATGCCCCCCCCCCCCGTGACATGTACATCTTATCAAATTGTAAAAATACCAGCACATCAAATAAAGTGCAATACAGAGATTTTCTTTTTTTAACTGCATAGTACAACAAATAAAATAAAACAAATAGGGTTAAGAATATTGGTCAACTTTAATACATCCCCTCCACGCTATGCAGGTTGACACAACTACCCTCTACCCCTGATATGCAGTTTTGGTCCACTTCAACTACCCCGATATGCAGTCCATTTGTCGATCCCCAGAGGTGTGGCGGGGGGGTTGGGTGCACCATTATTTATCCCTTTCAGTTTCAGGCTCCAGACGGCCAGGGCAGTGTCCTCCGTGCCGATGCCGCCTCATCGTTCGTCAGCCTTGGTGCTGCCCCCAAGCCCCGTCTCACCCCGCCTCATTATCGGTGCGGCTCTGCCCTGGCGGCTTCACCCTCAGTCATTAGGTAGAAGGATGACATGCTCACAGTATAAGAAAGGGAAAAAGTACTGTTTCCAGTTATCTTTGTAACCAAAATGCCTATGCGAATAAATTTCTGGGAGGGTGATTTTTTTGCTGATAGGTCTGCTTTACATCTTTATTGTACTGGAATCAAATTGACAGTTTATAGTGACCCCCAACTGTAAACCACAAGAATGAGAACCTGTCATTCTGTAATTAAAAGTAATAGCACCATCACTCATGCATCTCACTGCTGCACAGTGACACATAATAATACGTGAATATGCCATGGATAAGGCGGAAGATCATTCAATAAAAGCAATCCCAGCCCATCTGTATGACTTCATACACCTAAGCTGATGTGTGGAGACTGCTTGCTCAGCTGAGGAGACTGTTGGATGCTTTTCTTTTATGACAATATTGCCTATGAGCTTCATTACATCACCCTTATTAAGTGCGGCAATCACCTCCCCTAATTACACTGGTCCTTTCTTATTTAGAAAAGGATGCCTGGTATTAAAAGGGAGAAGGAGCTATTAATCAAACCTTTACACCTTCCTTATCGCGGGCGTGATGCTGAGGATTATCATAAATCTACTCCGATACTAACATGAGAATAATGAGTTCAGTAATGATAGCAATGATGATCATAATGATTTTAACCAACAAAGAATGGCTGAGATTTATTGCTAATAATGTGATACAGAAACCCCTTCATTAAAACCTATAGGTACTCTTCATTATAGAGAAGAGGATAAGACGGAATAAAACCTTGGCGTTTATTAGATCGTACCGCTGGCCGATAAATACTTATTTAGATTTTCCCTAAAGGCCGTGACCCTTGAAAATCAGTTTCCTTTAATGAAAGGTCTATGCCTTGGCGTCACTATAATTACAATAAATCAAGTAAAATAAACATAGCCTCTCCATAGCACGGAAATAACTGATGCGAATAGTAATGAGGAGTCCAAGTGCACCTATAAATTATAACTTCCCATTTTGTTATGTAAATTCCCCCCCCCCTCCTGTAACACACAATCTCAGGAAGTACATTCAAGTCAGTTTATGATTATAATTATTGCATTAGTGTACCATAGCCTGCAGTGGTGCTTTATAAAGTTAAGGATTACAAACAAGGCTAATACAGCTAATACAATCTCATTAAATAAATTTAAAGCCAACAATTAAAATGAAAATCGATGATAACTTAAAGAGAAGCAATGCTCAAAAAGAAATGTTGCAGCAAGGAGACAGTCGAGTGATGGAGGCCTTGCATCGCACATAAATCTTGGAAGTTCGAGCCCCTAGGCTGATACTCAACTATTTCTGCATGCACCCCTGCCGGCCTTCGGATCCTCATCACACATGACCGATGTCCCGTGGTTGCTCCACCAGTCAGAGTCGGGCGATGACCTCACACAATACAGATGTAGTTGAGTAACAATGCTAAGGAATGGGCTTCCCCAGCTGCTATGTTGTGTGGGGCATCTCTGAAACAATTTCCTGGACCAAAATCCAGGATATTGACTATCCTGGGGTTTGGCCCTTTCCCCCGGAGCACCCCGATCGAGGGTGCCCTGCTGTGTGAAGACCCCCAGATTGCCCAAACAAACTCACCTCTTACCAGTCCTGCGGTGCATGCGCGGCCGCTCGTCCAATCAGCACACTTCACGTCATCTAAGCTGGTGTCTAAGGCCATCGGCTCCGAGCCTGCTGGAGGCCGCATCCCCTGCTTCCCTCTAACAGGGAGCATGCCATTCACAAATGCACGCACCCTTCTAGAGGGGTAGCGGGGATGCAGCCGCAACTCACGCATGCGCCGTAGGACCGGCAAGCAAGGTAAGTGAACGGAGCAACCTGGGGGGTTTCACACAGCTGGGCATCCCGCTTTTGGATGCCCAAGGGCGTGGGAATCGATCAGCCCGGGAATCTTAAAGATCTATATATATCACACTGGGTTTTGGTCCACTTTAAAGAGTTTGTGAGAAAGCTAAAAAAGACTAGAAATAGACCACAAAAGTGATAGAAAGGTCTGGAGAGGAGACAAATGAATAGCGTGACAGACATAACAACAAGGCAAAATAACAAGTGGCTTATGTTCCGAGGAGCAACAAATAGCAGAGAGAACACATATAGGGCACTGGTAACCCCAGATTTACTCGAATAGATGTTGCTACCGTATTATTCTGCCTGCATTCGGGCACAAGTGGGTACAAATGGTCCTTGGTAACTGACAAATATTTGTACTGGATGGCAAATCATCTACAGAGACTGGTAACAAAGAGACAGCCAATAAGAAAAGAGCAGACATTCAAACCCTGACCGTGTATACTCCATTGTATTACTTTCTATGGGTGGTTGGGAAGCCTAACTTACATGCACTCCATCTCTAATGATTTTTTTGTAAGCTGAGGTCCACCTGAGGTCTGACAAGACAACCCCTGAACTGCTTTGTAATAACCCTGAGTTATCGGGGAGGCCGATTCATCAATAGCGCCAGGTAGCGACAGATGAGCGACTGTAGCGTGATTTTTTCAGTGCCAGCCAGTATTCGCTGTGCTTGGCCGGCGTTAGCTTGATGACAGCGACTCAGTCGGTGTGCGGTAATGTTGAATACGGGCTGGGGGGTCGCTGTTTCACAGGTCCAGCGTTGTATGTGAGCGCCTGACAACGAATGGCCAGAGCGAACGGCTAGCTTCATATTCATCAAAAAATCACGCTCCGAATGTGCTGTCGCTGTCCATTCCTTGTTTAAACCCCAGAGCGCTGGCGGCGATGGGTATTAACTAGTTTTTAACCCCTAAACAACCATATTTTTTTAATGTAACATTATACATGTTTTTAGAATCATTTTGTTATATGAATACATTAATCTCAGACCTGTTAGATCAATTCTGCACATTTTTTTTTTTTTTTTTTTTTTTGACTTAAAAATAAATCCTAACATTGCAGAGGTGGTCTCCGATTTTTTGACATAAAAAAAAAAATTAAAAAAATAATACCAATTAATTATGATTAATTATAGCTTGCTCCATTGAAATGCATTGGACATCGCCAGGGAGCGACAGCTCATACCTGGCGCTGTGAGGGAATTTGCAGCGGCGCTGTTCGGTCCAGGCGGCTTCATGATGAATGCCGCGCTAGCCGTCGCTCTCGCCGGCGCAAGCCTCATTTTGCTTGATAAATGCGTCATTGTGACCGCCGCGGGCGTACTTGAGTCGGTAGTCGCCGTTAGCTGCCGCTACCTGGCGCTCGTCAGACACTACCTGGCGCTATCGCTTGATGAATAAGGGCATAATTTGCGACAGTTCAAATACAAGGCTCTCATTAGGTTAAATCAAAGGTGGGGATTAGAGATGAGCGAACTTTTGATAATTTCGATTCAACTGATTCGCCGAATTTTCAGACAAAAATCGGTTCGACCCGAATTTATTCGCGACGAATCGCTATTAAAAACGGCTATTTCTGAGCCTCCTAGAGCCTCAATAGGGTTGTAAACCATTCTGCCTTGCTGTAACACACATAGGATGCGTGCTGGGTTAGTGAAATAATACTGTAAATAATAATCACATGCAGATCAGAGGCATCGCTAATAGAATCGCAGAGCGGCACAATTGCAGAGAGTTGAAGTGACATCACTATGAGGGGCCCCTGTATTGCCTGAAAAGCACACCCTGGAGCTGGCAGCAGCAGGAGCCCAAAAATTAGCTGAATCACACCCTGGAGTTACAAGCAGCAGCAGCAGGAGAAGCAGGAGCCCAAACATAGCTTGAAAGAGACACTGGAGTTGGCAGCAGGAGGCCAGAAATTGAATGTATCACACCCTGGAATTGCAAGCAGCAGCAGCAGGAGCCTAAGCATTACTTTAAAGAGACACTGGAGTTGGCTGCAGGAGGCCAAAAATTGGATGAATCACACCCTGGAGTTGCCAGCAGCAGAAGCAGGAGCCCAAACATTGTGTGAAAGAGACATTGGAGTTGGCTGCAGGAGCTCAAAAATTGGATGAATCACACCCTGGAGTTGCAAGCAGCAGCAGCAGGAGCCCAAACATAGCTTGAAAGAGACACTGGAGGTGGCTGCAGGAGGCCAAAAATTGGATGAATCACACCCTGGAGTTGCATGCAGCAGCAGGAGCAAAAGCATTACTTTAAAGAGACACTGGAGTTGGCTGCAGGAGCCCAAAAATTGGATGAATCACACCCTGGAGTTGCAAGCAGCAGCAGCAGCAGTAGCCCAAACATTGCGTGAAAGAAACACTGGAGTTGGCTGCAGGAGCCCAAAAATTGGATGAATCACACCCCGGAGTTGCAAGCAGCAGCAGAAGGAGCCCAAACATTGCGTGAAAGAGACACTGGAGGTGGCTGCAGGAGCCCAAAAATTGGACGAATCACACCCTGGAGTTGCATGCAGCAGCAGCAGGAGCCCAAGCATAGCTTGAAAGAGACACTGGAGTTGGCTGCAGGAGCCCAAAAGTTGGATGAATCACACCCTGGAGTTGCAAGCAGCAGCAGCAGGAGCCCAAACATTGCGTGAAAGAGACACTGAAGTTGGCTGCAGGAGCCCAAAAATTGGATGAATCACACCCTGGAGTTGCAAGCAGCAGCAGCAGGAGCCCAAACATTGCTTGAAAGTGACACTGGAGTTGGCTGCAGGAGGCCAAAATTTGGATGAATCACACCCTGGAGTTGCAAGCAGCAGCAGCAGAAGCCCAAACATAGCTTGAAAGAGACACAGGAGTTGGCTGCAGGAGGCCAAAAATTGGATGAATCACACCCTAGAGTTGCAAGCAGCAGCAGGAGCCCAAACATTGCTTGAAAGAGACACTGGAGTTGGTTGCAGGAGGCCAAAAATTGGATGAATCACACCCTGGAGTTGCATGCAGCAGCAGCAGGAGCCCAAGCATAGCTTCAAAGAGACACTGGAGTTGGCTGCAGGAGCCGAAAAATTGGATGAATCACACCCTGGAGTTGCAAGCAGCAGGAGGCCAAACATTGCGTGAAAGAGACACTGGAGGTGGCTGCAGGAGCCCAAAAATTGGACGAATCACACCCTGGAGTTGCATGCAGCAGCAGCAGGAGCCCAAGCATAGCTTCAAAGAGACACTGGAGTTGGCTGCAGGAGCCGAAAAATTGGATGAATCACACCCTGGAGTTGCAAGCAGCAGGAGGCCAAACATTGCGTGAAAGAGACACTGGAGTTGGCTGCAGGAGCCCAAAAATTGGATGAATCACACCCTGGAGTTGCAAGCAGCAGCAGCAGGAGCCCAAACATTGCTTGAAAGTGACACTGGAGTTGGCTGCAGGAGGCCAAAAATTGGATGAATCACACCCTGGAGTTGCAAGCAGCAGCAGCAGAAGCCCAAACATAGCTTGAAAGAGACACTGGAGTTGGCTGCAGGAGGCCAAAAATTAGATGAATCACACCCTAGAGTTGCAAGCAGCAGCAGGAGCCCAAACATTGCTTGAAAGAGACACTGGAGTTGGCTGCAGGAGGCCAAAAATTGGATGAATCACACCCTGGAGTTGCAAGCAGCAGCAGCCCAAACATTGTGTGAAAGAGACATTGGAGTTAGCTGCAGGAGGCCAAAAATTGGATGAATCACACCCTGGAGTTGCATGCAGCAGCAGCAGGAGCCCAATCATAGCTTGAAAGAGACACTGGAGTTGGCTGCAGGAGCCCACAAATTGGATGAATCACACTCTGGAGTTGCAAGCAGCAGACGGAGCACAAACATAGCTTGAAAGAGACACTGGAGTTGGCTGCAGGAGGCCAGAAATTGGATGAATCACACCCTGGAGTTGCAAGCAGCAGCAGCAGGAGCCCAAACATTGCTTGAAAGAGACACTGGAGTTGGCTGCAGGAGGCCAAAAATTGGATGAATCACACCCTGGAGTTGCAAGCAGCAGCAGCAGGAGCCCAAACATTGTGTGAAAGAAACACTGGAGTTGGCTGCAGGAGGCCAAAAATTGGATGAATCACACCCTGGAGGTGCAAGCAGCAGCAGCAGGAGCCCAATCATAGCTTGAAAGAGGCACTGGAGTTGGCTGCAGGAGGCCAGAAATTGGACGAATCACACCCTGGAGTTGCAAGCAGCAGCAGCAGGAGCCCAAACATTGCGTGAAAGAGACACTGGAGTTGGCGGCAGGAGCCCAAAAATTGGATGAATCACACCCTGGAGTTGCAAGCAGCAGCAGCAGGGGCCCAAACATTGCCTGAAAGAGACACTGGAGTTGGCTGCAGGAGCCCAAAAATTGGATGAATCACACCCTGGAGTTGCAAGCAGCAGCAGCAGGAGCCCAAACATTGCTTGAAAGTGACACTGGAGTTGGCTGCAGGAGGCCAAAAATTGGATGAATCACACCCTGGAGTTGCAAGCAGCAGCAGGAGCCCAAACATTACTTTAAAGAGACACTGGAGTTGGCTGCAGGAGGCCAAAAATTGGATGAATCACACCCTGGAGTTGCCAGCAGCAGGAGCCCAAACATTGCGTGAAAGACACATTGGAGTTAGCTGCAGGAGGCCAAAAATTGGATGAATCACACCCTGGAGTTGCAAGCAGCAGCAGCAGGAGCCCAATCATAGCTTGAAAGAGACACTGGAGTTGGCTGCAGGAGCCCACAAATTGGATGAATCACACCCTGGAGTTGCAAGCAGCAGCAGGAGCCCAAACATTACTTTAAAGAGACACTGGAGTTGGCTGCAGAAGGCCAAAAATTGGATGAATCACACCCTGGAGTTGCAAGCAGCAGCAGCAGGAGCCCAAACATTGCGTGAAAGAGACACTGGAGTTGGCTGCAGGAGCCCAAAAATTGGATGAATCACACCCTGGAGTTGCAAGCAGCAGCAGCGGCAGGAGCCAAAACATTGCTTGAAAGAGAAACTGGGGTTGTCTGCAGGAGCCCAAAAATTGGATGAATCACACCCTGGAGTTGCAAGCAGCAGGAGCCCAAACATAGCTTGAAAGAGACACTGGAGTTGGCTGCAGGAGCCCAAAAATTGGATGAATCACACCCTGGAGTTGCAAGCAGCAGCAGCAGGAGCTTAAGCATAGCTTGAAAGAGACATTGGAGTTGGCTGCAGGAGCCCAAAAATTGAATGAATCACACCCTGGAGTTGCAAGCAGCAGCAGGAGCCCAAACATTGCGTCAAAGAGACACTGGAGTTGGCTGCAGGAGGCCAACAATTGGATGAATCACACCCTGGAGTTGCCAGCAGCAGGAGCCCAAACATTGCGTGAAAGAGACACTGGAGTTGGCTGCAGGAGCCCAAAAATTGGATGAATCACACCCTGGAGTTGCCAGCAGCAGCAGCAGGAGCTCAATCATAGCTTGAAAGAGACACTGGAGTTGGCTGCAGGAGGCCAAAAATTGGATGAATCACACCCTGGAGTTGCAAGTAGCAGCAGAAGGGGCCCAAAAATTGAGTGAAAGAGACACTGGAGTTGGCTGCAGGAGCCCAAAAATTGGATGAATCACACCCTGGAGTTGCATGCAGCAGCAGCAGGAGCCCAAGCATAGCTTGAAAGAGACACTGGAGTTGGCTGCAGGAGCCCAAAAATTGGATGAATCACACCCTGGAGTTGCCAGCAGCAGCAGCAGCAGCAGGAGCTCAATCATAGCTTGAAAGAGACACTGGAGTTGGCTGCAGGAGCCCAAAAATTGGACGAATCACACCCTGGAGTTGCAAGCAGCAGCAGGAGCACAAACATTACTTTAAAGAGACACTGGATTTGGCTGCAGAAGGCCAGAAATTGGATGAATCACACCCTGGAGTTGCAAGCAGCAGCAGCAGGAGCCCAGACATTGCCTGAAAGAGACACTGGAGTTGGCTGCAGGAGGCCAAAAATTGGATGAATCACACCCTGGAGTTGCAAGCAGCAGCAGCACGAGCCCAAACATAGCTTGAAAGAGACACCGGAGTTTTCTGCAGGAGGCCAAAAATTGGATGAATCACACCCTGGAGTTGCAAGCAGCAGCAGGAGCCCAAACATTACTTTAAAGAGACACTGGAGTTGGCTGCAGGAGGCCAAAAATTGGATGAATCACACCCTGGAGTTCTAAGCAGCAGCAGGAGCCCATACATTGCCTGAAAGAGACACTGGAGTTGGCTGCAGGAGCCCAAAAATTGGATGAATCACACCCTGGAGTTGCAAGCAGCAGCACCAGGAGCCCAAACATTGCGTGAAAAAGACACTGGAGTTGGCTGCAGGAGCTCAAAAATTGGATGAATCATACCCTGGAGTTGCAAGCAGCAGCAGCAGCAGCCCAAACATTGCTTGAAAGAGACACTGGCGTTGGCTGCAGGAGCCCAAAAATTGGATGAATCACACCCTGGAGTTGCAAGCAGCAGCAGCAGGTGCCCAAACATAGCTTGAAAGATTCACTGGAGTTGGCTGCAGGAGCCCAAAAATTGGATGAATCACACCCTGGAGTTGCAAGCAGCAGCAGAAGGAGCCCAAAAATTGCGTGAAAGAGACACTGGAGTTGGCTGCAGGAGCCCAAAAATTGGATGAATCACACCCTGGAGTTGCAAGCAGCAGCAGCAGGAGCCCAAATATAGCTTGAAAAAGACACTGGAGTTGGCTGCAGGAGGCCAAAAATTGGATGAATCACACCCTGGAGTTGCAAGTAGCAGCAGGAGCCCAAACATTACTTTAAAGAGACACTGGAGTTGGCTGCAGGAGGCCAAAAATTCGATGAATCATCCTGGAGTTGCAAGCAGCAGCAGCAGGAGCCCAAACATTGCTTGAAAGACACCCTGGAGTTGGCAGCAGCAGGAGGCCAAAAATTGGCTGAAAGGCACACCCTGAAGTTGGCATCAGCAGGAGCCCAAAAATTGGCCTAAAGACATAAATATGTTTTGCACCATTTGGAAAGTGTAAAACGTGGCACCATGCTGAATCTAGTCGCATGCATCAGCCATTGGTGGGTGGAAATCCTGGCTGATCCATCCCTCATTCATTTTCACAAAGGTGAGTCTCTCCACATTTTTAGTTGACAGACGAGGTATCCTCGCCGTAACTATGGCCCCCGCCGCACTAAACACCCGCTCAGATGGCACGCTACTTGCCGGGCAGGACAGCTTTTCCAGGGCAAACTCAGCTAGCTACGGCCACAAGTCAAGTTTGGCTGCCCAGAAGTCCAGCGGATCCTCAAGGTGTGTTGGCATGGTCATGTCAAGGTATGACATGACCTCCTGGTTCAGGTCCTGCTCCAGGTCTTCCTGCTGCTCATGAGTAGACTCACTATGCGTGTGTAGAAAGCTACTCATTAGCGAATGAAGACTGAGGCTGCAGCTGATGGAGCTGCTGGTGCTGCTCCTGCCAACCCCCCCCAGCAGCCATGGCAGTGGAAGGTGAGCGCAGAGGTCCCCCCGAGTCAAACCTGCGAGAGTATGGACCATGGCGCAGATAGGCATCGGCCAACTGACTACGTAGAATGTCTTTGTAGTAGGTTAGTTTGTCCTCCCTCTCGGCGGGTTTAAAAAATGCCCCCATTTTGTGCCGGAAGCGAGGGTCCAATAAGGCGGAGAGCCAGAATTCATCCCGCTGACAAATGGAAACAATTCTGGGGTCACTACGCAAGCACGTGAGCATGCTTCCTGCCATTTGCGCAAGTGACTCGGAGGGACTACCTGTCTCCATCTCCACTGCATACTGCCACGGTGTATCTTGGTCCTCTGTCTCGCCTTTCTCACAACTCTCTAGCTCCTCTGGCTGCTCCTGCTCCTCCTCTCCTGTCTGGCATACTGCATACTGCCACGGTGTGTCTGGGTCCTCTGTCTCGCCTTCCTCACAACCCTCTAGCTCCTCTGGCTGCTCCTGCTCCTCATCTCCTGTCTGGCATACTGCATACTGCCACGGTGTGTCTGGGTCCTCTGTCTCGCCTTCCTCACAACCCTCTAGCTCCTCTGGCTGCTCCTGCTCCTCCTCTCCTGTCCGCTGACTAGATAAACCAGCCATTTCGCCAAGCCTAAACTGTGCTTCACTGGGCCACTCCTCCTCCTCTTCCTCCTCCTCCTCCAGTTCAGCTCCAACGGGGTTCATGTGGCCATAAGATGTAGATGCCGTGTCTCCAGTGCCCTGACTAGCCATGGTTTCCAACATGTGCTGTAGTACATGAAGCAGTGGAATCACGTCGTTCATCCCGTAATCCTGCCGACTGACAAATAAAATGGCTTCCTCAAAGGGCCTGAGCAAACGGCAGGTGTCACGTATGAGCTGCCACTGGTTAACATTGAAGTTACACAGGGGAGTCCCCCATCCGCTTGGATCATCAGGAAATCCGTGATGGCTTTTCTCTGTTCATATAATCGGTCCAACATGTGAAAGGTGGAATTCAAACGGGTGGAAACATTGCAAATCAGACTATGTTGGGGGCTACCATTCTGACGCTGTAGCTCAAGAAGGGTGTGTTTGGCAGTGTATGAGTGGCTGAAGTGCATGCAAAGTTTCCTTGAAGTTGTTAGGATGTCTTGCAGATCGGGGGAACACTTCAGAAACCGCTTGACAACCAGATTGAAGACGTGAGCCATGCAGGGCGCATGGGTCAGGCTTCCTTGTTGCAGCGCAGACAAAATGTTCTTCCCATTGTCGGTAACCATGATTCCCATTTTAAGTTTTCTTGGAGTAAGCCATGTTTGGATTTCGTGATGAATAAATTTAAGCAGTTCCTCCCCTGTGTGACTCCGTTCGCCAAGACAAACCATGTGAAGCACAGCATGACACCTCCGTGCCCTGCACACATGGTAGACTGGAGGGGCACTGAGACTTGAGCCTACAGTGGAGGGTGAGGAGATGGCGGAGGATGAGGAGGCCGAGTCGCACGGTGTCACAGGCACAACGGCCAGGGAGCGCGGAGGCCGAAGCGGCGTGACCTGTCCAAGTTGCTGCTGCTGCAAAGGGACCACATTCACCCAGTGGGCCGTAAACGACATGTACTGTCCCTGACCGTAGTTACAGCTCCAGACGTCGGCGCTGCCATGCACTTTGCTACACACCGACAGGCTCAAGGACTGGCCCACCTTCTGTTCAACAAAAGTGTGCAGCGCTGGTACTGCCTTCTTGGCAAAGAAATGACGGCTTGGGACTCTCCACCTCGGCTCGGAACAGCCATCAGTTCTCTGAAAGGTGCAGAGTCCACCACCTGAAAAGGGACCGACTGCAGCACCAGCAACTTGGACAGGAGCACATTCAGCTTCTGTGCCGTAGGATGAGTGGGCGCATACTGCTGTCTCTTGGACATGGCTTCGCTGATGGATTGCTGGCGGGATGCATGACTTGGAGGAGGAGGAGTAGCAGGTGCATCAGGAGCGACAGAGGATGGGTATGACGCACAGCTGCCTTCGGCTGAGGAGCTGGAGCCTTGGCTGGCAGAAATTGGGAGCGGCGTGCCACTTGGTGAGGAAGCAGGCTGGACCACATCTTTGGAGCCTCGGTTCTCCCAGGCCGCTTTATGGTGACGCATCATATGTTGATGCAGGGCCGTGGTGCCAACATTTGGGCCCTGGCCACACTTCACCTTCTGCCTACATATCTTGCATGTGGCCATGTTACCCTCCTTCGGATGCTTCAGGAAAAACTGGCACACTGCCGAGTAGCTACTTTTCCCACCAACAAGCCGCACTGATTCACTGCTACTGTCGCCAACTCCAGGAACCCCTGCTCCACTACCTTCCGATAAGGTAGCCTGCCGTGCAGCAGGTGCTCTACCCCGGCCCCGGACCCATTTGGCTCCAGGCTTTACAATTGTGCCCCCATGCTGACTGCCAACCATGCTGCTAACACCTTGCTGCCTCAGCTACTGACTCCGGGGCAACCTGTGCCCCTCTTCTCCTGATGATGACGATGAAGCCCCTTCTGCACCCGGCTCCCAAGTGCGATCGGCTTCTTCATCATCATCATCATCACCGAGTTGTGGCTGCACATCACTGATGTTCTCGGTTTCCTCAACAGTTTCTGGCGCAGGAACTGGAACGCTTGCAACACTCAGGACACTCTCCACATCACTATTTGCCTGCCTAGCTAAAGAAGCCACCTCCATTTCTTGGCTGGGCAGTAGCTGCTGACTGTCCTCTATCTGATCATCCTCCTCACTAAAGAGTGGAGCTGAACCCAAAGCATAAAATACGTCGCTGGGGGAGAGAACGGCGTAGGACAGAGGCAATGGGAGGACAGGGGCTGCTCTCAGGGCATGCCAACTCAGGGTTGTGTCAGAGGAACCTACCGACCCTAGACTGGGGGTCTCAGATGTAACTTGTGATGATGTGGATGACCGTATTAACCAATCTACCATGGCAGATGCGTTACTGGTGGAGACACGACCGCTAGCAGATACAGGCAGATCAGGTCTCTCACCGTGACGCCTGCTGCCACTCGCCCCTAGTCTGCTGCGACCTCTGCCTGCTGAATCTTGGCCTCTGTACTCCTCTTTGAACATCCTGGCACTTGTCTGCCTGACATTTTTATGTATTTGTATAGGTACGTTAAAAAATGTGTTTACTTTAAAAAGCAGAAGCTAAATAAAGTGAGGAACTGCTTCTCTGCACCAGATACTATGAAAATTGGAAATATGGGATACCCTGCGGCCTAGTGTTTTGACAGCAGGACAAAAACCAATTCAAAATGCAATAGCTTGATTAAGCTGAGGATGAACAAGCGTATTTAGTATAACAGATAGGGTGCTACGTGCAGGTTTGGGATACCCTGCGGCCTGGTGTTTTCTTGACAGCAGGACAAAAACCAATTCAAAATGCAATAGCTTGATTAAGCTGAGGATGAACAAGCATATATAGTATAACAGATAGGGTGCTACGTGCAGGTTTGGGATACACTGCGGCCTAGTGTTTTGTCAGCAGACCAAGAACCAATTCAAAATGCGATAGCTTGATTAAGCTGAGGATGAACAAGCATATTTAGTATAACAGATAGGGTGCTACGTGCAGGTTTGGGATACACTGCGGCCTAGTGTTTTGTCAGCAGACCAAGAACCAATTCAAAATGCGATAGCTTGATTAAGCTGAGGATGAACAAGCGTATTTAGTATAACAAATAGGGTGCTACGTGCAGGTTTGGGATACCCTGCGGCCTAGTGTTTTGGCAGCAGACCAAAAACCAATTGAAAATGCAATAGCTTGATTAAGCTGAGAATGAACAAGCATATTTAGTATAACAGATAGGGTGCTACGTGCAGGTTTGGGATACCCTGCGGCCTAGTGTTTTGTCAGCAGACCAAGAACCAATTCAAAATGCGATAGCTTGATTAAGCTGAGGATGAACAAGAGTATTTAGTATAACAGATAGGGTGCTATGTGCAGGTTTGGGATACCCTGTGGCCTGGTGTTTTTTGACAGCAGGACAAAAACCAATTCAAAATGCAATAGCTTGATTAAGCTGAGGATGAACAAGCGTATTAAGTATAAAAGATAGGGTGCTACGTGCAGGTTTGGGATACCCTGCGGCCTGGTGTTTTTTTGACAGCAGGACAAAAACCAATTCAAAATGCAATAGCTTGTTTAAGCTGAGGATGAACAAGCATATTTATTATAACAGATAGGGTGCTACGTGCAGGTTTGGGATACCCTGCGGCCTAGTGTTTTGTCAGCAGACCAAGAACCAATTCAAAATGCGATAGCTTGATTAAGCTGAGGATGAACAAGCGTATTTAGTATAACAAATAGGGTGCTACGTGCAGGTTTGGGATACCCTGCGGCCTGGTGTTTTCTTGACAGCAGGACAAAAACCAATTCAAAATGTAATAGCTTGATTAAGCTGAGGATGAACAAGAGTATTTAGTATAACAGATAGGGTGCTACGTGCAGGTTTGGGATACCCTGCGGCCTAGTGTTTTGGCAGCAGACCAAAAACCAATTCAAAATGCAATAGCTTGATTAAGCTGAGGATGAACAAGCGTATTTAGTATAACAGATAGGGTGCTACATGCAGGTTTGGGACACCCTGCGGCCTAGTGTTTTGACAGCAGGGCAAAAACCAATTCAAAATGCAATAGCTTGATTAAGCTGAGGATGAACAAGCGTATTTAGTATAACAGATAGGGTGCTATGTGCAGGTTTGGGATACCCTGTGGCCTGGTGTTTTTTGACAGCAGGACAAAAACCAATTCAAAATGCAATAGCTTGATTAAGCTGAGGATGAACAAGGGTATTTAGTATAACAGATAGGGTGCTACGTGCAGGTTTGGGATACCCTGCGGCCTAGTGTTTTGGCAGCAGGACAAAAACCAATTCAAAATGCAATAGCTTGATTAAGCTGAGGATGAACAAGCGTATTTAGTATAACAGATAGGGTGCTACGTGCAGGTTTGGGATACCCTGCGGCCTAGTGTTTTGACAGCAGGACAAAAACCAATTCAAAATGAAATAGCTTGATTAAGCTGAGGATGAACAAGCGTATTTAGTATAACAGATAGGGTGCTACGTGCAGGTTTGGGATACCCTGCGGCCTAGTGTTTTGACAGCAGACCAAAACCAATTCAAAATGCAATAGCTTGATTAAGCTTAGGATGAACAAGCGTATTTAGTATAACAGATAGGGTGCTACGTGCAGGTTTGGGATATCCTGCGGCCTGGTGTTTTTTTGACAGCAGGACAAAAACCAATTCAAAATGAAATAGCTTGATTAAGCTGAGGATGAACAAGAGTATTTAGTATAACAGATAGGGTGCTACGTGCAGGTTTGGGATACCCTGCGGCCTAGTGTTTTGGCAGCAGGACAAAAACCAATTCAAAATGTATTAGCTTGATTAAGCTGAGGATGAACAAGAGTATTTAGTATAACAGACAGGGTGCTACGTGCAGGTTTGGGATACCCTGCGGCCTAGTGTTTTGGCAGCAGACCAAAAACCAATTCAAAATGTAATAGCTTGATTAAGCTGAGGATGAACAAGCGTATTTAGTATAACAGATAGGGTGCTACGTGCATGTTTGGAATACCCTGCGGCCTGGTGTTTTCTTTTAAAGCAGGACAAAATACGATTTAAAATGCAATAGCTTGATTAAGCTGAGGATGAACAAGCGTATTTAGTATAACAGATAGGGTGCTACATGCAGGTTTGGGATACCCTGCGGCCTAGTGTTTTGACAGCAGGGCAAAAACCAATTCAAAATGCAATAGCTTGATTAAGCTGAGGATGAACAAGCGTATTTAGTATAACAGATAGGGTGCTATGTGCAGGTTTGGGATACCCTGTGGCCTGGTGTTTTTTGACAGCAGGACAAAAACCAATTCAAAATGCAATAGCTTGATTAAGCTGAGGATGAACAAGCGTATTTAGTATAACAGATAGGGTGCTACGTGCGGGTTTGGGATACCCTGCGGCCTAGTATTTTGGCAGCAGACCAAAAACCAATTCAAAATGCAATAGCTTGATTAAGCTGAGGATGAACAAGCGTATTTAGTATAACAGATAGAGTGCTACATGCAGGTTTGGGATACCCTGCGGCCTAGTGTTTTGGCAGCAGGACAAAAACCAATTCAAAATGTATTAGCTTGATTAAGCTGAGGATGAACAAGCGTATTTAGTATAACAGATAGGGTGCTACGTGCAGGTTTGGGATATCCTGCGGCCTGGTGTTTTTTTGACAGCAGGACAAAAACCAATTCAAAATGCCATAGCTTGATTAAGCTGAGGATGAACAAGGGTATTTGGTATAACAGATAGGGTGCTACGTGCAGGTTTGGGATACCCTGCAACCTGGTGTTTTTTTGATAGCAGGACAAAAAAAAATTCAAAATGCAATAGCTTGATTAAGCTGAGGATGAACAAGTGTATTTAGTATAACAGATAGGGTGCTACGTGCAGGTTTGGGATACCCTGCGGCCTGGTGTTTTTTTGACAGCAGGACAAAAAACCAATTCAAAATGCAATAGCTTGATTAAGCTGAGGATGAACAAGAGTATTTAGTATAACAGATAGGGTGCTACATGCAGGTTTGGGATACCCTGCGGCCTAGTGTTTTGGCAGCAGACCAAAAACCAATTCAAAATGTAATAGCTTGATTAAGCTGAGGATAAACAAGCGTATTTAGTATAACAGATAGGGTGCTACGTGCAGGTTTGGGATACCCTGCGGCCTGGTGTTTTCTTTTAAAGCAGGACAAAATACGATTTAAAATGCAATAGCTTGATTAAGCTGAGGATGAACAAGCGTATTTAGTATAACAGATAGGGTGCTACATGCAGGTTTGGGATACCCTGCGGCCTAGTGTTTTGACAGCAGGGCAAAAACCAATTCAAAATGCAATAGCTTGATTAAGCGGAGGATGAACAAGCGTATTTAGTATAACAGATAGGGTGCTATGTGCAGGTTTGGGATACCCTGTGGCCTGGTGTTTTTTGACAGCAGGACAAAAACCAATTCAAAATGCAATAGCTTGATTAAGCTGAGGATGAACAAGCGTATTTAGTATAACAGATAGGGTGCTACGTGCAGGTTTGGGATACCCTGCGGCCTAGTGTTTTGGCAGCAGACCAAAAACCAATTCAAAATGCAATAGCTTGATTAAGCTGAGGATGAACAAGCGTATTTAGTATAACAGATAGAGTGCTACATGCAGGTTTGGGATACCCTGCGGCCTAGTGTTTTGGCAGCAGGACAAAAACCAATTCAAAATGTATTAGCTTGATTAAGCTGAGGATGAACAAGCGTATTTAGTATAACAGATAGGGTGCTACGTGCAGGTTTGGGATATCCTGCGGCCTGGTGTTTTTTTGACAGCAGGACAAAAACCAATTCAAAATGCCATAGCTTGATTAAGCTGAGGATGAACAAGGGTATTTGGTATAACAGATAGGGTGCTACGTGCAGGTTTGGGATACCCTGCAACCTGGTGTTTTTTTGACAGCAGGACAAAAAAAAATTCAAAATGCAATAGCTTGATTAAGCTGAGGATGAACAAGTGTATTTAGTATAACAGATAGGGTGCTACGTGCAGGTTTGGGATACCCTGCGGCCTGGTGTTTTTTTGACAGCAGGACAAAAAACCAATTCAAAATGCAATAGCTTGATTAAGCTGAGGATGAACAAGAGTATTTAGTATAACAGATAGGGTGCTACATGCAGGTTTGGGATACCCTGCGGCCTAGTGTTTTGGCAGCAGACCAAAAACTAATTCAAAATGTAATAGCTTGATTAAGCTGAGGATAAACAAGCGTATTTAGTATAACAGATAGGGTGCTACGTGCAGGTTTGGGATACCCTGCGGCCTGGTGTTTTCTTTTAAAGCAGGACAAAATACGATTTAAAATGCAATAGCTTGATTAAGCTGAGGATGAACAAGCGTATTTAGTATAACAGATAGGGTGCTACATGCAGGTTTGGGATACCCTGCGGCCTAGTGTTTTGACAGCAGGGCAAAAACCAATTCAAAATGCAATAGCTTGATTAAGCGGAGGATGAACAAGCGTATTTAGTATAACAGATAGGGTGCTATGTGCAGGTTTGGGATACCCTGTGGCCTGGTGTTTTTTGACAGCAGGACAAAAA
This sequence comes from Gastrophryne carolinensis, assembly GCA_027917425.1. Classification (NCBI taxonomy): domain Eukaryota; kingdom Metazoa; phylum Chordata; class Amphibia; order Anura; family Microhylidae; genus Gastrophryne; species Gastrophryne carolinensis. Next base: position 575,063,164 of record CM051234.1, on the reverse strand, counting down.
CCAATTCAAAATGCAATAGCTTGATTAAGCTGAGGATGAACAAGCGTATTTAGTATAACAGATAGGGTGCTACGTGCAGGTTTGGGATACCCTGCGGTCTAGTGTTTTGGCAGCAGGCCAAAAACCAATTCAAAATGCAATAGCTTGATTAAGCTGAGGATGAACAAGCGTATTTAGTATAACAGAGTGCTACGTGCAGGTTTGGGATACCCTGCGGCCTGGTGTTTTTTTGACAGCAGGACAAAAACCAATTCAAAATGTAATAGCTTGATTAAGCTGAGGATGAACAAGCGTATTTAGTATAACAGATAGGGTGCTACGTGCAGGTTTGGGATACCCTGCGGCCTAGTGTTTTGGCAGCAGACCAAAAACCAATTCAAAATGCAATAGCTTGATTAAGCTGAGGATGAACAAGCGTATTTAGTATAACAGATAGGGTGCTACGTGCAGGTTTGGGATACCCTGCGGCCTAGTGTTTTGGCAGCAGGACAAAAACCAATTCAAAATGTATTAGCTTGATTAAGCTGAGAATGAACAAGCGTATTTAGTATAACAGAAAGGGTGCTACGTGCAGGTTTGGGATACCCTGCGGCCTAGTGTTTTGGCAGCAGACCAAAAACCAATTCAAAATGCAATAGCTTGATTAAGCTGAGGATGAACAAGCGTATTTTGTATAACAGATAGGGTGCTACGTGCAGGTTTGGGATACCCTGCGGCCTAGTGTTTTGGCAGCAGACCAAAAACCAATTCAAAATGCAATAGCTTGATTAAGCTGAGGATGAACAAGCGTATTTAGTATAACAGATAGGGTGCTACGTGCAGGTTTGGGATACCCTGCGGCCTAGTGTTTTGGCAGCAGACAAAAAACAATTCAAAATGTAATAGCTTGACTAAGCTGAGGATGAACAAGCGTATTTAGTATAATAGATAGGGTGCTACGTGCAGGCTTGGGATACCCTGTGGCCTAGTGTTTTTTTTAAAAGCAGGACAAAAAACAATTCAAAATGCCATAGCTTGATTAAGCTGAGGATGAACAAGGGTATTTGGTATAACAGATAGGGTGCTACGTGCAGGTTTGGGATACCCTGCAACCTGGTGTTTTTTTGACAGCAGGACAAAAAAAAATTCAAAATGCAATAGCTTGATTAAGCTGAGGATGAACAAGTGTATTTAGTATAACAGATAGGGTGCTACGTGCAGGTTTGGGATACCCTGCGGCCTGGTGTTTTTTTGACAGCAGGACAAAAAACCAATTCAAAATGCAATAGCTTGATTAAGCTGAGGATGAACAAGCGTATTTAGTATAACAGATAGGGTGCTACGTGCGGGTTTGGGATACCCTGCGGCCTAGTGTTTTGGCAGCAGGACAAAAACCAATTCAAAATGCAATAGCTTGATTAAGCTGAGGATGAACAAGCGTATTTAGTATAACAGATAGGGTGCTACGTGCAGGTTTGGGATACCCTGCGGCCTAGTGTTTTGGCAGCAGGACAAAAACCAATTCAAAATGCAATAGCTTGATTAAGCTGAGGATGAACAATGCTTATTTAGTATAACAGATAGGGTGACATGTGCTGGTTTGGGATGCCCATGTGGGCTGGTGTATTTAAACCAGACAAAAACCAATTCAAAATGCAATAGCTTAATTAAAATGAGGCTGAACAACGCTTATTTAGTATAACAGATAGGGTGACATGTGCTGGTTTGGGATGCCCATGTGGGCTGGTGTATTTAAACCAGACAAAAAAAGATTAAAACTAAATTAAAACGAATCCACTTATGAGAAATGCTTGTGTGTAACAGATAGGGTTAAATATGCCAATGCATAGATGGGATGCACAGTGGCAAGGCAGGTTTACACCACAAAGAACTGAAATTGAATTGAAAAATGATCCGGCTAATGAAAATAAAAAAAAATTTCCCTGCCACTTTAATGCTGTCCCTGCCTGGATTGTTCCGGTTTTTCGCTATCTCTCACTATCTTTCCCTGGCTCTGTCTACCTCTCTTTCTGCCTCTCTGTCGGTCTCTCTGACTCTCCCTACCTCTATCTAACTCTGTCCCTGTGTGTAACAAGCTGTGCTCTGGCCGCAATAGAACGCTGAACTGCGCACGAGGAAGATGGTCACCATTTATATAGCACGGTGACGTCACCGGGCTTCCTGGCTGCTGATAGGCTGCATGTGACTTTCCCATGATACCTTGCCCCAGGGAACATGTCCGGACATGTGCTTCCACCATTTTAGAATGCCTGTAATTGAAATAAATGGAGTTTAAAGGAAAACTTTGATCGATCGAATCGCGGGGAAATTCGGATTCGTTCAGAATCGAATTTTTCCTGAAATTCGGAACGAATTCGGGTTCGTCCGTATCGATTCGCTCATCCCTAGTGGGGATTTAGAAGAGGGTAAGTAAGTAACTTGGTTCCTCAAACAGAGAGTCCAGGTAATGACAATAATAGGGCAGCATGGAGATCACCTGAAGCCTATCCCATGTGCTTCTCCTCCTTGCAACACGCTGTAGATGCTGTAGCAGATTTCCAAAGTTTGTCCTCCTTTTCATTCTGTTCCTGCATAACCAAGTGCAAATGCGGTCCAGCCCTGTCCCTTGAGGCTTCCTGTATTAGCAAGCCACAGTGGTCACGCTTGTTGGGCTATGGTCATAAAGAAATGAAAGGGACAGAAGGGGCAAACTTTGGAGCCCTGATCCAGCATCTACAGTACTCTGCAGAAAATGGAGATGAGGCACATGGGACAGGCTTCTGGTGAGCTTCCTGCTGCCTTATTATTGCCATTGTTTGTATTGTCCTTCTATGTAAAGAAACATAGAAGGTTGACAGCAGAAGGAGATTATTGTCCATCTAATCTGCCCTTATGTGTACACTGTATGTTCTCTTGATTTTAAAATAGATTATCCCAGACATGTTTAAATTCACTTACTGACAATCTACTTTTGCTGCAAGTTTGTTCCCTGCATTTACTACTCTTTATGTAAAATGATATATTCTAACATTGCTCCCAATCATTCCAAATGGAATCCACCCCAGAGTACTAAGGGAACTCAGATTAGTGATTGCAGCCCCTCTGACTGATTTACTTACCCATTCCCTTTCAACTGGTGAGGTTCCAGGTGATTGGAGAATGGCCAGTGTTGTACCAATCTATAAGAAGGGGGGTAGAGAAGAAGCCAGTAATTACAGGCCAGTTAGTTTAACATTTATCATGGTAAACCTAATGGAAACTCTATCGAGTTTATAACCACGCTCCAAATATGGTTCCATGCCCACCCCTGTCCCTCACTGCCTTACTTACCTTTACATATTCCAGCTCAGCTATGACATCAGCCTCCGAACTCAAAAGCTGGACCCTCCCAGATGAATATGAATGTTATGCTATGACCAAAAATTAGATAGATTAGCATCTTTTGAGGATGAAACTTTCTGACTTAAAGAAGTGATGAGCAAGAGCCCAGAAATGTACAATGTTTTAAACATCCAAAATTCTAAACACCCTAAAGTCTAAGGAAAAAACTTAGGCTTAGTCTTAAACACTGACGTTAGTGGGGCAAATGAGTGGCCTGATGCAGAGCCTCCCCTGAACTGACCTTAAAACCTTCCGATTGTCCGGGGCTCCCGTTTGAATCGTGGCTCAAATGTGATGCAGAGCCTCCGTCGGAATGGCTCCCTAACTGATCGGTCAATTTGACTTCACTCGGGAAGTTTTTTTTGCTCTCTCGGGTGCCTTCAATTTGATCGGGGCTTCCTTTCCTGTTCACACGGGCGGCCCGTTTTTCCCTGCTTTTTCCTTGGTTTTTGAACGTACCTCCTTGGTTTCTGTCGTATTTGACCTTCCATTTTGTTGTTTTTTTCAAGTATACTTACATCTCCATGGCTCTTCATTTGCCAATCTGGCTACACGCAAGCGCACATCCCTAAACCTCCATTGGAATATACATATGGCACCAACTGCCAATCTGACACATATATATATAGTCAAATATAATTTTTGGTGTCCCTTCTTCCTTGCAATTAATGCCTACCTTAATCTCCTTTGTGTCCCTTCTTCCTTGACATTAATGCATACCTTAATCTCTTTGGTGTTCCTTCTTCCTTGCCTTTAATGCTTACCGTAATTGTTTGTGATGTTTTCGGTTTTATTGTCCCATATCTAAACCTTTTGTGTCATGTAAATGTGTGATGATGTTGTGTGATTGTACATTTGCAGGAAAGACAACTCACAAAATCTGTTTATGTTTTTTTTATCCCAACGTTGTATTTGTTTTTGTTTGGTTTTGTTTTTTTCATATATTTAAAAAAAAAAAAAAAATTAATTTTTTAGCAAAAATAAAAACATTAGGCCTCGGGGTCTTGAGCCTGTGGTTTTCTTGGATCTGTTAAAGAAAAACAACATTAGTTTAGCACTGTTTTTATGGTTTGGTTGGGCGTGTTTTTTTGGGGGCCCTTTTTAAACCGGACCTTCAGCGTGATTTAATGAAAAGCACAAACTATAAAAAAATGATTCCTCAGCATCATCTGTTAAAAAAAGATACAAGGACCCACCATTAATCCCCAAAATACATTAACAAGTTTCCTGGCCTAACTAAAGTCACTTTATTAACCTCTTGCTGCCTCACATTGCCCTAGTTCTTCTATCTGCATGTAGCCTAGTTTGTAGTTGCGTACATGTCTTAAACTAAGGTGGGCTTGTATTTAACGTGACAAACTAAGTTGTTTCAGACTATTCTTGCGCTTTTTTTTTTTATTATAAGGAATGTATGCGCACACATAAATGCACGCTCGCACACTCATATCCACACTCATTAAAAAAGTCTGGGGAATACTACTTACATAAGAGGGCAAGAACATGACGCAATAGGGTACAATCACTTAACCCATTTAATTTGTAGCTCAATATTTAAGCTCAAAATATACTACGAAAATAGTTACAAAATAGTGTGTTAAGGGAAAAAACACAGTCAGATAGGGTGGGCAACCAATACAAGTTTCATACACATACCTAGTAGCCAGCCACCAAAAAGATCGCCAGATTTGAACCCTCATCTAGGCAGGAATTCCTCAAGATGTGCGCATCATGTGTCGAGCATGGAAAGCCAGCAAAACTACTCCCAAAAACCAATTCAGGGCCAGCCAGTGCCTGCACATTTATGCAATGTCCCATCTTCCAGTTCCTGCACACAGGCAATAAAAAATAAATTAGGTAAACCCTGTAAAAAGGACCCCCCCAAAAAAAACCCTAAAATATAACAAATACTCATGCCATCGATGTCCAAAGGCGTGCGGTGCAGCCTGGTTTCTGCCATACTCAGCAGGACAAGACCGCGGAGCTGGCGCCGCTGATGTGCTCCAACAGAGGACTGCATATTATTGCCCGAGTGCAAATACGGCTGCTCTGACTGGCCGTAAGTGAAGGCTCGGCGGCCCCGTTTTATTAGGGTGATTTCAATCGGAAATCAAGGCTCTGCATCACTGAAAAAAATGGACCAATGAACGAGGCGTCCGTTTTCCCGGGAAACAGCCTCGTGCGAGCCGACAATCGGAAAGGTGGCTGAGCGCACACCTGAGCGCATAAACGCACACTAAAATCAACGTAGCACCCTTTCCTGACCCGATCAAAGCCCAAAACCAACGGGAAAACGCACGGGATAGCTGAACGGGGAGGCTCTGCATCAAGCCAGAGATCTGAATAGCCCCGAAGTGTATACCCCTTAAGAATGAGGAGAAGGTGAGTTTATGGATGATGCCAGGGGATACACAGAGCAGGGCATCCCAAATTGGGGTACCACGCCAGAGAGGAACAAAACTCAAGGAAGTCAATTTCTTGAGTGTTGTTTTTAATTAAAGTCGTACAAAAACAGCATTAAGATATGTTAGCCTATTAATATTAATGTTTATTTATATAGCGCCATCATGTCCCGTAGCGCTTTACAAGGTATTTCAATCTTAGTCTTAAAAAATAATACAATATTCTAGGTACAAAATACTAACAAGATGGTATAGTGCTGTACATGAGAAGTACATTTTTAAACATGCACATACACAAATTAAAAAATACAGATCAGGGGTGATGTTTTAATGATTAAAATCACAGAGACTGAAATAAGAATATCCAGCATTCCCTATACTGTACCATACAATTAAAAGTTTATAGTACAAAACATCAAAGGCAGTTGTGGCCAGAATGATGATTCCTACATTTTTGAAGAGGGAACATATTCCCACAGTAGTTCATTATTTTAAAGAGATACAAGTAGCGAGCGAGAGGTAGCGCCAGCTCAGCGCGACCGACTCTCAGCGACTCACACCATACTTCATCACCATACTCTCAGCGTATCACACAATACAATTGGCGTTCTAAATCTGGTCGCCATAGCATAGAGTGCCAGACGCTGTGTGAATAAAGTCTGTTTTTGAACACCTTTCCACCAGTAACAAAGCAAAAACACATGGAATGACATTGTTTTAACACTGTGACAATAACACTTTAGTGCCAGACCTGTAATGACAATTCTGCATAAAAACATAAAAAGTCGATCTGGAGAGAGGCGGAGGACATTAGGTTAAGGGACATACTGGTAAGGGGGAGGCTGTCATCCCTAGCAGATATGAGAGAACAAAACGTAGGTGGTCATTTATCTTGGTTACACCACTGGCAGCTTGATGGCGTTTCTTAATACAGGGGGGCGCTTTGCCAGGGCATCCCTCCCCCTGACGTCTTTGGAGGATGCTTCATGCAGGCGCAACCACTGGAACACGTGATATCGACATTCTATAGTCTACTGGTGGCTTCCAGGCACACATCGGAACTGAAGTTCATGTCCAAGTTGAAAGAGACCTGGGGATGGCGATTACAGGAGAGGAAACTCGGAAGATCTTCGCGCTGACACATAAGCTTGTTGGGGCCAGCTCAGCTCAGAAGAAAAACTATAAAGTCCTTACGCGGTGGTATAGATGCCCAGCAAATATTGCGTCGTACTCATCTGGTGGGTCGGACGCGTGCTGGATATGTGGGGCACCTCGGGGAGGCATTTTACATATCTGGTGGGTGTGTCCTCCGATCCTGAAGCTCTGGGACAAGACAAGTCTTCAAGATTCATACAGAGGTAGAGGGCTCGGTGGTGTTGAACAACCCAGGGGTGACTCTGCTCTCCTTGATTCCTGGTTCCATAGCCAAGGCGAAGAAAGGAGTCCTCAAATACTTCCTTACAGCTGTAAGATCAACCATTCCCAGGCACTGGAAATCCCCCCTTCCCCCAAGTATAGCAGAATGGTTCGCTGAAATGGACCACATACTTAGAATGGAAGAACTGATAGCGGAGGATAGAGAGGGAACGGACACACACTGGACAACCTGGATGAACTGGATCAGGTTCAGGGAGTCGGACGCGGCAAAGGAGTTTGTGGGGGCGGATGTTGGCCGTGGATGAGAAGCCTCATAGACGAGGTCCGATACATGAGACGCCTTCCCAGTGCATATGCCAGCAGGCCGAAGTTACGGGGTTCCACTGGCTACACTCTTACCTCCCCGTGTGCCACTTTCCCTCTCCCCATTACCACTGGCTTTCCCCTCCCCCCTCCTTTCTACTCAATCTCTATTCCTCTTCCTTTATTTCTGCAATCTTTCTTTGCGTCATGGGTTCCCCCCGGTTAGACTTGACCTGCCCCCACTGGTCTCCCTCCTGTCTCGACTTGTTCTTGGGGGGGGCCTCTCTTGGGGCACGCATGCTTCGGGCCTTCTTTACACCCCCGGGGGTGCCCAAGGGGCAAATCCTGGGCCATTTACCCGAGCTATATATTGTGGACTCTCCAAACGTTTCCCTCCGAGGGGGGAGCTCCGGCGCCAGGGGCGGGGGGGGGGACAGGGGGTGGCCCAGCACGGTGGGGCCTGGGGGGCCCCCTTACATACCCATTATAGCCCTGGGGTGCCCCCTAATGGTGGCCTTGGCCGCGCTACAGGTGATTTTCTGGTAAACCCGCTCCCTGGTAATTCAGCGGCTCGCCAATGGGATTAAGAGATGCAAACACGGCATATTGTCGGATGAGTGCGCTGTACATTGGGGGTGAGTGGCTGGCAGGGGGAATTGGCATTGTTCCAGCTGCGTCTGGAGATGGGGGCGGGGTGGGGGCCTTATATTTGAAAAATTTCAATAAAAAGAGATTAAACTAAAAACATAAAAAGTCAAAAAAGTTTCTAAAAGTGTTTGTTTGCAGCCAGGAGAGGTCACACAATGATTTGAGCAAAAAAATAAAAATCAAAAAACGTCAAACACGCTGTAAACAAAAGCAAATGAACGGCCATTGAAAAGTATGGGAGAGCGACACTGAGCGAAAGGTAATACCTGGAAGCTAGAGCGCCGGCGCTATACACTGAGCCGCCTGTAAGAAAACATCGGACGCTACATGGCGCTGTTAGAGTCGCTCACCAGATTCGCTTTCATAAATGTGGTTTTGCGTACAGGCGCTGCCTGCCGCTACGAGGCTCTACCTGGCGTTATCCCTTCTTAAATAACCCCCTTAGTGTGTATTTTAACAAACAAGAAAAAGACATTTTCCAGTGTTATCCCAGAAAAAAGTGACCAAATTCCCTCTGTGTGGAGGTGAGTATCGTATACAATGATTTACATTGTCATACACTACTGTCATTTTCTAATAAAGGTTAAACGCCCTTCATGTGGATGTGGTCACTTAGGCACCACTTCTAAATATTACATATACATATATACATTTGTAGAGTGTTAGAGAGTGTTGTCCGATGTAATTTCTGTCATTTAGCAAGGGCATGTATTTGTTTCAAAAACACCACAAAATGCCAGAACTTACAGCAACAGATAAGTGTGAATGAGTATATAAGAGATTATGCATAAGGTCCAAGAACCTGCAATCTGTATAGTATAAGAAGGGATACATAAGGGGGGGAGTGACATAATGACATAATGTAGAATCATAATGTCAAACAAAAACCTTTAAGTTTTAAACTTTAGTAAAAAAAAAGTTATTGTCCAGGCAGATAAGGAAGGATGTATACTTGGTATAGTTATGACATCACCTGATATCCTGCAAGCGCTTGCCATCTGTTGGCGTTTTTGGGGAGATACAGCTAACAATGTTTCAGAGTATTATAAGACTACAGAAGAGGGGCTGAGTACTGTTCCTCAAACTGCGATGAGTGTAACATACTCGATAAGTCCCCCTGGTTTAATGGGTATACAAAGAGGTTCGGAGGTCCACCAGTGGCGGGAGATCTGTTATATAATATAACAGTAAAACCCTAATTCTTTGAAAGTGCTACGAGACCCACAACCATCTTATTGGTAACATTTATAATCGAAGCCCATCCCTGGGGGTACTCAGTGGGAACTTCTTGTCACAAGGGGGTACTTGGCCCTCAAAAAATACCTACCTTCTGCACCCGGACCCTATTAAAGCTGCATGGGTTACTACAGCTATATTTATACATATAAACCTATAGCAAGCTAGACAAACATGCCCATCAGAGTTTATAAACTAGAAGGTGTATTCAAACTGAACATTGGCCTTTAATTAATCCCATGGTGTACTTCTTGGCTTATTGGGAAGAAAAGTAATTTGACCTAACAAATACAGAACAAAGCAGATTAGGAAGGTTTAGTGTGATAACTGCTCTATATACTTCACTAACACTATAGGGTCAATTCATCAGGGCTTGTAAAAAACTCGAGAAGTCAGGACATTTGAGAAAGCCGTTTGAGATCTCACGTACTGCCCCCTTTTTAACAGAGAAAATCTCTCTCGCATCAGATTTCTCATTACAAAGAATACTCGTGTGACTTTTGCAGCTCCAAAGGTTCAGCTGACTGTCCCTCCTTTCTCCTGCCCAACATACCTTGGAGAATATCTGTTCCCCATAATGGTTTGGAGAAAATAATACCTGATACCAGTATATATGTCTAATACCTCTATAATCATGTTTATTTTCCCTTTTCTGTTTTAAATAATCACACAATTGTTGATAAAACTAATATTTAATTAGTATATGATAGTATTTTACTTTTAACATTTTTAAAAAAAATTATTAAAATATATACATTTTTACTATAAATAATATTAAATACATTTAAAAGAAAAAACATTAGTAAAATCCTGACAAATACAAACTAATAAGCAAAACCCACAAGAATCAATGGAGCTTAAGAACAGTGAAGATTCATCAATCTCTCAGCAAGGTATTCATCAAAAGGCTCAATTTCTCCAAAAAAGTGTACAGAAACCCACCAAAAGCATCATTCTCATCAGGAAAACTATGGGAGGAATAATCACACCACTTTTTAATCTTAGGGGGTTATTTAAGAATGGATAGCGCCAGGTAGTGCCTTGTAGCAGCAGGTAGCGTCTGGTGAATGCTGGACGCTGTACGCAAAACCACATTTAAGAAAGCGAATCTGGTGAGCGCCTCTAACAGCGTCATGTAGCGTCACATGCATTATTACAGACGGCTCAGTGTATAGTGTCGGTACTCTAGGCTCAGGAGCGCCATGTAGTACCTCATTGTGTCCCCTCTCCTGGCTGCAAACAAACACATTTATACATTTTTGGGACTTTTTATGTTTTTATGCAGAATTGTCATTACAGGTCTGGCACTAAAGTGTTATTGTCACAGTGTTAAAACAATGTCATTCCATGTGTTTCCGCTTTGCTACTGGTGTATATGTGTTCAAAAACAGACTTTGATCACACAGCGTCTGGCGCTCTATGTTACTGCGCCCAGCTTTAGAGCGCCGACACTGTGTGTGTTTAGTGTTTTGTTAAATATGGTGTGGAGCACTGAGCTGGCGCTAACTCTCGCTCGCTGCAGCGTTATACTGTTGTTAGTGCACCCAACATACATCACATTAATCTATGCCGGTGGCCGGGTTACTACAGCGACCGAGACAATCTGTTACAGCACCCGATACCCACTTACAGCATCTAATAGCGTTCGCTCTAAGTGCCACTATACAGACGCTCATCTGGCAATACCTGGCGTTAGTAGTGAATCAGCCTCTAAGTCCCTAAGCACGCCCAGCGCTGGGATCGCAACGCAATGATCGGAGCTGTATTGTAAGTTTTTTGTTATATAACCCCTCTATCCTGATTCAGCACTGGGGGAGTGGCAAGGCCAGGTGGGTTGCTTAAAAAAACAGGTAGTCTGGCTGGACTGGCCCTTTAATTGTGGTCAATCGTGAGCACAACCGCAGGAACGCATTTCTTTTAAACATTTTTTCATTACAAAACATATCAATACTTTTCTTCCTTTGCGCTCTATGGTAGCTCAGGCTTCAGCGCCACTCATGACTAGCGTAGTTTATACAACAGTGTTGTGGAGAAGGAAAAAGTCGTAAATGTGCACGTTCTACTTGACGCTAACTGTAGTGCTGAATAACAAAGATGCTTCATACAATTGGCGTCATCTTAATTATTTAATGAGGCACGTTTACCTTTGGGTGTGAACTAAACTTACAAACTGTACATTTTTAACAGGTGATGTCCTTCATTTTTCCAGTGAGGTAAGTATAATTTATGGAAAACTTTGAAACAAAAGCACCCTATGGGCTATGCTAAAGAATTCACCACATTTCTGCATAGCATATATTGGGTTGTCATTTACGAAAAAATATTTTTACTTTTTGCTATTTGTCTCATCACAGGTTTAGGGGAAAAGTTAAAAGTAAAGTAAGTTTCGCTCTCATTTGTCTCAGGAGTAACTCAGCACAGACCCTCCTCCACACACAAGGAATAATTTAAAGATACAGTAAACCCATAAAGAAGATCCACTAAAAAAACAACAAATAACAGCACCCTATGGGGTAATTAAACGCATCTATAGTAAAATTAGCCCCTCACATAGAGGAATGTCCCATCACAAAAAGCTACAGAGAATATATTTTATTTGATTTTTTGATTCTGAGCTTTATTGTTTATTGATTTGTAATAATTATATATACAGTATTGTATGTTATATAACTTCAGTAACGTTTGAGGCTTTCTGCACTTGTCAAACTCAGAGGTTGACTTTTAGCCAATTAACCCAGCAGACATCCCAATTTGAAATTATTTTGTTTAAATCTTTAGTCTTTCCAGGACTCATGCAAATGCCAGTCAAAGATTTTTTAAATAATAATAATTATTCTAACCTTTTTTTTATATAGACCCAGCAGAGTCTGCAGCACTTTACAACCAGATAGGAGAGGCACTCAAATTGCAAAAAGCCGCTCCAAAAATTAAGGAATCACCACCTTATATACTTTTTGCACTTTTGTGCATAGATGCCTATTGTATGCATGCACACATGCCCAGAGCAATGGGCTGCCCTAAACATGGTGTCCAGACAGCCTTGCTCAAGAGCAGTTTAGAGTCCAACCTGCATTCCACCAGTCAAGAGACCTACCTACCTACCTCTAGCCCATGATTGCCATCTATCTATCTATCTATCTATCTATCTATCTATCTATCTATCTATCTCTCTCTCTATGC